>JAPYKE020000099.1:1882500-1926796 GCA_028554795.2 Sinohyriopsis cumingii
CTAATTAGGAAATAGGGACAGCAAATCACAGTACGTTTGTATCTGGAGAATTGGATATGAAACCTTTGCTGTCTGAAACCAATAATGGATACGACACTATAATAAAATGCAATGATGAGCGAAGATTTGGAAACAATCCTAACTATATCAAGCCAGTTGATGAGTACCACAGATCCAAAGCCGCCGAATAAGCCTACATGTAGTACATGGATATGAATGACATTCTAAAGATCTACGTAATATGATATATGTATATCAGACCTCTTGAGGCTTCTCAGGGTCAATTCATTGCCAACTTCCACTGAAATCAGCCTTGTCATGCAAGAATGTGTATATCAGTCTTCCTAACGACTGATCAGCACATGGAAACGTTTAATGTAAAGAAGGAGGGTTACTCAAAAACCGGCTCATGTCTTGAAAGTAAGAAACACATTCAGCTGTGAAAATCTGTCTCTCCGCATCTCCACATGACAGTCTACGGATTAGTGGTACAGGAAATCAGTCAACGTGGACACTGGATAGAACGATCACAGTTAATGATGAGCATGAAACCATCCACATTGAGACTGAATTTATCTTTCAGAAACTGGTATTATATGTCAGGAACGAAAACACAGAAATGGAAGAACTATTTAAGTACGAACTTTACAGCTATCATGTCACCTGGTTTAAGACACCGGATGCGTTGAAGCATTCAAACAAGGAAGGACTTGCTGATGCATTGTAGAAGGAAGTACAAGACAGATAAAATGCAACAGCTTCCATTTATCTTCCGTTGCATGTGTTAGATGATCGAGCTTGCCTTGGAACAAGTGTTCGACACTTCAAGACATGCAATTTGTATTTGCAAAACGAGACAAGAGACCAGAAAGTACTGGAAATGTTCAGTGTTTTTTGACGGTCACAAAGAGGTTGCAAAAGTGAACCATGCCGCACATGATAAGATCAGTAAACACAGACACAACTTTATCGATTCACTGTGATGCAACAATAGTGCTCAATGTAAACAAGAGTGTGTTCTTGATAAACAAAGAGAATAAACGTTTCGTATACATGCTTGAATATTGTGTTGAAAAAGCCTCATATGCCACCATGCGTGCGCCTGGAGATACATATATTGGTTTGAGTGTTTACTAATTTGACAAGACATTTATAAATGAATTTCTACTTGAATGGCGAGAAGGACGAACATTCGCTTTACTTTCATATAAACCATATATGGGACTCCATCGATGCTATTAACTTTGGATACTGCATTTATTTCATAATCCAAATCTTACACAGAGGACACAGTTACAGCAAGGATCACAATCGTTAATCGGATTTATGAGAAACATAAAAATCTCAACAGCATGGTTAATAATTGCAACATCTTCATCTTTTCTTCGAGAAACCTTTATATAAAACAACTCTGAGAGGTAGATAAAAACTTGCTACATCTCATAATATAATGACATATATTGCCATCGGAATGACAGAAGAAGAAGAGAAGAAGAAGACGAAGAAGAAGAGGAAGAAGTAGAAGAAGAAGAAGCAAAAAAAAGAAAGTATTTCAAACTCCACTGGCTAAAATACAATGCACATGGTAGCATCATCTATATCAAGAATTGAGTGGATCAAAATGCTATATTCAAACGCTTGCCAGCAGTGGACAAACAAACAAAATGAAGACATAATTCAAACCAGAACCGAATACCCATGTTCAGTCATCATCTTTGACACATATTTCTCGTCAGACATGTAAAGCATTGCAATGCAAAAATAATCAAACACAAACGTAATACCATAAGAAGAAAAGATCATTGCTGTTTGGTTAACGTATGGAGGATCACAAACAACGGTATCTCCATGGTTACACTTTTAGCCAAATCTGTTTATGATGCTGGATATGGAGGAATTCAAATATTGTATAAGAATTCTAAAATCAAACTCAAAAGTATAATTCTGCAAGATGTAGGACATTGGAAAAAAGAACAATTGAAGTAGAACAATCAAGCTCACGTCACATATCAGTGACAATCATGTTAAACAGAATATTTGCTTTGTGTCATCAACGTGTTTTGAAAATCAGCTTGGGTAGTTCTTTTGACGTCTGATACTAGTTTAGAGCAGGTGCGATCTTTAAAACTGAGCATCATTGACAATGATAAGGATTAAAATATTTGTGAACATATTTACTCCGGAGTTAAAATGGTTATTTTCTTCCCGATCCATCCTAGAAATATGCTGACAGCAACAACATCAACAAGGGAAGTCCGTCACCGTTATTCCAGTCGCAACAGCATCCCTCTTCAGGAACATTTGCAAAATCATTATCATTTGACAACGAGTGACTCCTAGGAAACCAGAATGATCGAGCTATGGATAACTGGTTTTATTTAACATTACCCTGCAATATTTCTATAGAGATGTTTCTCTGCAAAACCTCATGTTATTTCACAGCCAAAATTACATCAAGCCATACAGTTAGACCGGGAAACCTATTGGGAAGAAACGTTAATATAAATCATTCATCGTTCTCAAAACATCAATATCAACAAGGGTCGAAGTGCGCTCATCCTCGATATCCTGAGAAGAAATGAACAAAAACAAGTTTAGAAAACTTGGACAAAAAATATCCTCTCTATTATGAATGCAAAATTTCATCGCCAGGAAAACCTCAACTAAACGCCTTTACCACAAGCATTACATCTTATGGAAACGATTTCAACATAAAAAAAATGCCGAAGTGTATTCATCCATTAATTTAAACTATTTTGCTCTTCTAGGTGGCTACATTGCTCTCGCTTATGTGAAATACATCCAAACAACAATCAATAATACAAGGATTCTCGGCTACCCTATCCAATTAAACGATGGAGTGAATTTGTCATTTGTGTAATCGTATGTGGTCGAGCACAACAACGCGGGAAACAGCAGCTCCGTTGCTGAGAGTCATTGTTTCAAAGTAGGTTATGTGATAGTTGCTTATATTGAAAGAGGAAACACGTATTACGTTTACTGGGAACTTGCAGATCATCAGAATCATTAAGTAGGAAACTATATCAGTCAAACTCTGAGCAGAAAGATAGCTACCTATCCTATAAAACCTTCACCACTTCCTCTTACTTCCTATCCAATACTGAAGAACGTGTTTCCAAGAACAGCTACCAAAACATTTGCTCACCGTAAGTATCAGCATTTCAAGTTTCAACGAAACCACCGATCAAAGTCTTTTCGACTTCCATCACTTCACCGCTTAAAAGTCAGAAGTCGCCCGAGATAGAAAAGACGTTACGTATCAGACCGTTCCAACTTAACTGCACTCGTAAATATTTTTTGAGATCTTACTTGATACTCTTTGAACCCATGGGAACAACAAGGTACCAAGAGCGGTTACAGCCTTTTGTGCGAGGATTATGCAGGAGGATATGCTTTGTGGAGATTTGATTTCGCAAGCCTAATAGACAATGTCTCTTGGATATGGAGCTCGGATAGGCATTAGAAGACTCAAAGAAAGACAACCATTTCATAATTACCATAAAGTACACTGCCTGGAGGATTCTTCAAACCCGAAAGCCACGATCCCAACAAATACAGTTCATGGTTTACATTCATAGGAATTTCTACCGGGCTGCATACGAAGACCACTCCCTGTCAAGTCTAGTAGGGGCAGCAAAGCAGTTGACTAAACGTTTCAGACAGCTGCTTCCGGTGTGCGGCTGAAATATGGGAAGAAGAGGAGCGCTCAGAACATTCAGTCTTCCGCCATAACAACTCTTTTAAGAGCTATTAACCAACGTACCTCATTATAAAGGTGGTGTCAGTTTTGCTTGAAAACCCGTTTTGGTAACACTGACTAAATTGCTGATATGATCCATTTTGGCCGCTGGTCTAAATATATTATCTAACATCCTAAAATGACCTTAATTTTTAATGGGTCACTTAGACCTTATATTGTTAGCCAAATTCAGAAAATTCAATCACAACTTGTACACAGAAGTCCAGCTTGATATAGATAAGAGAAAATTTTAAACTTAAGCATTATTCTAATTGCAAATGTGACTTACACAAAAAATTCAATAAGGAACAGCCTACTTAGATTATGGGGAAGAGTGTGATATATTAGAGTTGCACCTTGGGTTTTGGAAAGATCCAGTTGACGTTTGTGGCTTACAGCCGGATCTTCCTCTCTTTGCCGATACCAGACATTTGAATTGCAGTTGTGTGCATAAATGATGAATAAATTACGTTTAGACTCCAGTATTTAAAGGATGACATTATCATTGATACATACCTCCCATCTAGTGCAGTAACTGAATATTGATGGTTCTAGTAGTATTTCGTGGGCATGAATCATGTTCAATACCCAAGCATCACTACAGTCTCTGGGGTATCACCACGCTCTTGAAAGGCAAAACCATCTCAATAATGGGTAATCAAAGTGAAGCCGGATTCGGAAAAAAACCTAAACGCAATTTAGAATCCGCCATTTTGTATCGCATGTAAAGATAGTTATTTATTTTATTGCTTTCACTAATATAGCAGTATATAATTGTTACATAGGAAGACACCCAAACTGACTTGTCGCTGATATGTGCTAGAGTATCTGGGGAATGAAATGGTTACTTAAAGCTTAATTTTGTTCAAATTATGTCAACCGATTATGGAAATAAAAGTTAAGGGACTCTATATCTTGTCAGATGAATAATCTCTGTTGATAGATCAGCACATTGTATTTTTGGATTATACATCATTCTATGTTAAAGCCACATGAATCGTTGGATCTTTTTATAAGAATAAAAATCATGTTATCCATTATCATACAAGTACCACATGTAAAGGTTTGGACAAAATGAGATCCGGAACAGTCTCTTACTGACACTTAAAGGTTTTACACAAAAGAATTTGTGTTTTGTGCGGCAATATGCTAGAAATACAAAACTACACTCCAGGGAACAATATAAATACAATGCCAATGCTATCGCCAATCCTCTTCAAGGAAGCAGCAAAACCACACACAAATGAAGATATAGACACCACTATTCTAAACCTGACAATTGAATTTGACAGTAACCTATTTACCGTAAATTCCCCACAATTGGACCATAACCATAATCAGGACCCCAAACTTCACCAAAAATGAAATAATCAATTCTAGAAACATACAACCAAACAAACAACAAGAAATCAAGCAAACAACAAGAAATCAAAACATTAGGAAATAAACTATACAGTCAAGCCAAACTTATGGACCATCTGGGATAATTACAGCAATTGAACCACCAACCTATGGGAACAAATCCAATGAATTAGACACTACCAAACTACCCAGCAGCATCACTAATATGGCAATCAAAAGACCCCAAACAACCCAAAACACATACATAAGTAAAGGCAAGGACCGGCTAAAACCACAAAACACCCACAAAAATCAACAAGTAAGGTTAACTCAAAACAGGAAATAAAACAACAACATAACCTCCAAAACAAAATTTACAATTATCATTCCATCGAACACACCATATACATACGCAGCAGGTGCAACATAATTACTAGTTTAAGTATCAATAATATTATGACAGCACTGGCCAAAATTCACACTGGACAATTCAAACTGATAAGACCAAGGCGAAACCACCTGATTATCCTATGCAGCACAATTCAACAGGTGGAAAATTTCATCCAAATTGAAACTATAGGCCCAAAAGAGATCAAAGTCGAGATACACCATATCACTCAGAGGAAAACACGAGTCACTTCGAACTCCAAACACAGTGAAACCACAACTAATCTGGCTGAACCCACTAAAACCACTATCTTTAAAAATGTAATAGCACAAACGGACACAACAAAGACATAAGCACTGAACTCCTACTTCATAAGCTCACACCAAATAGAACACAGATCACCAAAGTCTATCGTCTTACAAATCACAAGGGACAAGGAACTAACAAAGCAGTTATATAGGTTACCGAGCCAATACCCTCAATAATAAAACTAGGATAGTCAAGAGTGTACCATAATCAGGAAAACTACATAAATAGGCCAAGATTTGCACCAAATGCCTGCACTGGAGACACTATGCTCTCCGATGTAGATTCAAACCAAGATGTAAATACTGCGTAGGTCCACACAACTAAAAAAAGTGATAAAACACCAAAAAGAGATTTGATCACCAGACACATACCCAATCAGCATATAACAATATAAATAAATTCATAGACTCAGAAGGACTTAGGAACAAAATATAATTACTATCCCCACAAAAGCAAAAGACGCAGTAACTAGCTAAATAAATGTAGAAGCCACCACATATAAACCCATAACATATCATTCAATTTTATAAAAATATTAATAAATAATTCACTTACGAAGCACCTATCAAAAACTAAGGAAACTGCAAAATCGGAAGTCCTAGATGTCCTTAACGAACTGAGCAATCAGCTAGGACTTCGGTCCTAGATGTCCTTAACGAACCGTGTAATCAGCTAGGACTCATGTCTCTTGCTAAATAAAGTGTAAATAACATTCAATCTCTAAAAACATTAATAAATAAATAACTTCAAGAGGCAAAATCTAAAATCTTGTAAATAACATAACGTTGGAAGCACACCGTAAACACCTCGTCAAATAATACTATAATAACCTTGAAAATCTCTCTTCATACACGATTTCTACTAAGAACCTCTATAAACAGCATAGAACATCTCCCCATTTTAGAACATTTCGAAGAACTAAAACAATCGTAAAAAACAAAACCAAAGTCAAATGCAGCAAGAGGCCAGCCATGTAAAACAAACAGGACCGTTCCCGAGCTCTCCTTCCCACTAATGACAGCCAACCATTCAACTGTAATGGACCTTTATGGACCCACAGATTGAGATCAAACCATCAGGGTTCCTTGAACCCATAAAAGCTTGGGGGAGGTGGCACCATTCCCTTCCCAAGAACAACTAGCAGGTGCGGTGAAGTCAGAACAAAAGTGGCACATGCACAATTGTGCGCACGCCACTATAATTAAACTCAACAACAACAACAACCTCCACATTGCAACAACCACTTGATGAACCGGCAAGTAAAGAAAATTGTCAACAATTATTAAACTTCGAGAAATATAACAGACCCATTCCCATTCCATCAGCACAAGAGGGTTCAAATATCAAGATATCCAAATGGTCAATGAAAATCCAGGAGGATGCAAACACTTTTGGTCTGTAACAGCGACTATTTTGGTCCCGATTGGAAAAGCATGTCTTTGCAGAGTTTAATAGAATGATCACATATGATTGGAAGACACGCTACTAGTGATGATTCGCTAATCACACTGTCGCATTCTAAGAAAGATATCTGGTTTAATGTGCAAAGCGCTTCAAAAAGAATCAGACTGGATGAACCAAGTTGAAAGGTTTGTAAAGATAATAATGTAAGTACTGATGAGCCTCGTTGCTATCAGTTTCAAGCAAGAGCTAAATGAAAATCTATATAGTTCTAATGATGGTTCAACATATGATAAACTCTCTCTCTGCGAGTAAACTAATATAGTCGTACAAAGATCAAGAAAACAAACGTTTTAAGACGAATTTCTAAAAAAGCATCATTTAACACAATTACCATCTTATTTTATGCTCAGAGTATTTGCCTCAGAAGTATATGCTTTTTCTTTATGAAAGATTTCATAATTAAATATATTACTTTCAATTCCATTAGAAATTACATCTTACTACATAAAAAGTAGTACCTTGACCTGTAGCTCATTTATTGACTGATGTATGTATGTATGTATGTATGTATGTATGTATATATGTATGTATGTATGTATGTATGTATGTATGTATGTATGTATGTATGTATGTATGTATGTATTTATGTATGCATGTATGTATGTATGTATGGATGGATGGATGTATGGATGAATGGATGGATGGATGGATAGATTGATGCATGGATGCATGCATGTATGTATGTGTGTGCATGTATGTATGTATGTATGTATGTATGTATGTATGTATGTATGTATTTATGTATGTATGTAATGAGAAATATAACTTATCACATTTTTCCTGATAGGCTGATTTCTTTGTCTACAATTCCCCAAGCGAGAATGAACATGCAGAAACTCTAGGGAAGGAGTGCTGACATTGGAAATTACGACTATTCAATTATCTGGTTCCTAAAAATGGCTGGTTCGTGATGTTTAAAGAGGATACGAACTAGCCAGAACAAACGTTTGGCTGAGCCACAGCTCAAAAATAAAAGCCTAGCGGGACAACATTCCCATATATTCAGAAATTCACGAAGCACATGGATCAATTACAGGAACTGTTTTTGCTAATGTCTGTACATCCTCAATAATAAAGAGGGGGCGATGCAGCTTTTTGATTAGTGTGGCACATGCTGTATTGTTTTCTGCAAACTACAACTACACAGTCATATTTTTTGGTATAGTTTTTCAATCATCTGATATATGTAAATGTTCAATAATTAAGACTATTTACATTTTGTGTTCATTATAGCTGCTAGGCACCACTTGACCGCATCGAGGAAAATCATGGACAAAAGCAGCACAAATTATAACATTGGAGTGTTTATGTTTTTTCATTGTTTAAGCATAACAATGGCAGGATGGCAACTGTTTTCTATTTCTTTTTTAAATTCTATCCTACAATTGTTTAACCTTCTGGTTTTCCTTAGGTTTACATGTCAAACGCTACTTGAGTAAGCATTTACACATTTGAAACTATTAAACTGCTAAAGTTTATTTTATATACGTACTCTAGCATATCTATGAATCCAATCATTTCTCGATTAAGCATTATATATATATATATATATATATATATATATATATATATATATATATATATATATATATATATATATATATATATATATATATATATATATATATATATATATATATATATATATATATAAACATGCCTTGTAATATTTACTGGAAACAAAAACATTATAAGCTATATCGCCTTAAGAAACTCAAAAACATTTTTCAAAGACAATGCCTTTATAACCAACTGTAATGTAAATTGTAACTTTCACGTGTGCACATTCGTTGTCTTAAAGGTCTGCCTCATATATAGCATGTAGAAACTCAACATGCAGTCACCTCTGCAAACTATGTAATTCACAAACGGTACATTTGGGATCTGTTTGAGATATTCTAGTTTTATTTCAAATTTTCAATATTGGCCAATTGTAAACAGTTACCGACATTTCTGGATCCATTGTGGTATTTCCAGTCCTAATACAATACAGTACAATACAATTCAATATATATGTATATATATATATATATATATATATATATATATATATATATATATATATATATATATATATATATATATATATATATATCTGTTTGTCTATCAAACTCAGACTATCTGTCCATCTATATTATCAAGTACCTACACATCTATATATTTGAAAAGCTTTTAAATTTATTTATCATTTCAGTCAGACATCCATATATGTATATATCTATCTTATCAAGCAGTCATTCCAGTCATAGATTGATTTGTTTTATAAATGAAAAAGTCTAACCTCATCAAGCAACATATGACTACAAAATCAGCAGTATCCTTGTTTCATATACATCCTCCTAGTTATAAAAGTGAGCAAAAACGGCCGTATTTTTATACTGACGTTTACATAGCCCCAGACCACAACTAACCAGCCGCAAAACGAAAGATCACTCTGCACCAAAAGCACATGGATCGGAATAATATATATCACTGACTAGCTATTTCGCATGAATCTCGACACTGTTTGGGCTAGATGCATGTCCCAAGGACTAAATTGAGAATGCTCTAGCTCACAACAACAAAAAACTTTAATCAGCACCAAAAAGAAAAGAAGAGATTCAGAAATGGTTAAAACGTGAAGTCTGAAATTTGCTAGAGTTGTACGTGATAATGTCGATATTCTTGTCTGAATATTTAGCAATCGGTGCAGGTCATATGAACGATACAGAGTTCACACGAGTGTGCAAACATTGAGCAGGAAAAATCAGAAAAGCCGGCTGTATGAGTATCAATATCTAAGTTTAAAATGTATCTAAGCCTGGAATTACTTTTGTCCGCTTACAGTAAGATTCCATCCACCCCAAACAAACGCTCATACACTGTGTCATACACAAAGAAGAATGAAAACGTGTCCTAACAATCATTGGAATAATTAAGCAAATGTTTCATAAAACACAATAATATATAGAATGATACAGTTTTACAGCAGTTCCGTCTCTCTCCCGAATTATATACAAACTCGGTGTGTATCTTAACATATCAATAAATTTATTTTTGCGATATTGATATTTGTTTATACTCACTGGGTAATGATTTGGTTCAAATTAACAATGATTAAATTATACATTTGCATCTCTTCAACAAGTGTGATTTTAATATCGATATTAAAGACCACCAACCAGACTGACAAAGAATATGCTTTTAATCTTTTTATTTTCTTAAAATATATTCTATCAGTTTACTTGTATCCACTTGTGTATTTGAAAGTTCCAGCTGTATTAAAAAATCTTAAATTCCAGCTTTTATAACAATCTTCAATATGTTGCATAATACGATGTATGTTCGTAATTCAATAGCTGGATATAGTTTGTCTTTCATTGGTATTCTGAATGCACAAGGACCAATCATTTTGAGGGGTCAAAACTTTTCGTTCGTGTGTAGTTTAGATAAATACATAATTTATCTAAGAAAAATTATATAATATATTCTTTGCTTACGTTAATTAAGGGCAATTCTATGTTTTATTAACTCTTTAAGGGCTTTAGTTATATTTTCAATCTCATACTCCTTCTCCAGCCCCGAATATAAAATGGTAGGTCTTTAGGGTTTACAATACACATTCGTCATAATTCCTTGAAGCATTAGTAAGGTACTTCAGATAACTTACTGGCGGAGAATATAATTTAAACTCTTTGTGTCCACAGTGCAAATGGTTTCCTTGGTTATTGCATGGCCAGACTCCACATTTGAGCCACTGTATCATTAACATGTATTACCGTAAATTCTAACTCGTCAGTTTAAGGTAATTTATGCATGGACATATCAAAGAACAGGTGTGTCATTTGAGTTACAAGTATTAAAAGGTCATAAAATAGAAAGTCCTATTTATACCATGTTACAATTGTTTAGAAAAAGTAATAATGCTGATTTCGCCTTCCTCAAATGCTCAGTTAATCTACAAATGTTTGTTTCTGGTTGAAACAAACAAGTTGAATTTAAATTCAAATGCTGTACCTAAAATTCTAACGTAATATTTTATTACAAAGTGGGGCGATCTTCCGTAAAATCTTTCATTTTGAAATTATCTTTAAGTTTTTAATTTTAAATGTTTTAAAAGTAAATGTTGAAATTAAAGTGTGTTAATAAATCTAAAATATTTCTTTCAATGAATGAATGTTCTAATTGGGATAAACTTCCAAGTGTTTTTATTTTGTAACATTTTTTATGACTAGAAGCAAATGCAAATCTAATTGTTATTAATGTAAATTTTGACATTTCGAGGTGCGCTGATATTAGTTTTGGTAAATTAATTTTGGTAAAATCTTAATGCGAAAGATAATTGAATTCTCGTTTTGTTTATTGATTGGGTGCCTCTGTGGAGGTTTAAAATCTCAGAATGCATACATTCCATCCTCCAATTTTATGAATCACATTGTTTTTACAATGCTATCGTCAAGTTTGTGATGTTTTGAAATTGCGTTGAAACATTTGTTAAATAATTCATATTACATTACAGTTTAGATGCATTTAAAACTGGGTAACATAATTTGGTATCAAAGACGGCGACCTCTTAAAAATACGAAATATGTGCTACTCGAACAAGGGCTGATGAAATATATATTGCTTGTTATTTTCATATTGATATAAACATGTGATATATTTCTAGAAGTCCTGAATCCTAGGTCATATTAACATACATAAATAGAGATATGTACCTAATGCTCTCTCTTTCTCACTATCTGTTTTTTCAACAGTAACACACAATCTCATGCACACTATGAGACAGACTGAAAAATAGGTATGTGTCTTAACATTGCATCAATAAAATAGAATATTAATCAGAAAAATACAAAGCTAAAAAGTAAATATATCGTTTAGCTGTAATATTCTACAAGCTGTAAAATTATAAACAAAGGACACACTCTGTCCTAAACGCAAGCTTTAAATTAAACAGCTTTTCCAAATATTGCTCCAGTTTTTTTAGTATAAAACAATACTGTTGTATCGTGAAAATATTCGTCATTTTGAAGAATAGCGTGAATAAATAAGTTGGACATTTTGTATTCAAAAATAAAAATCAATCACATCAATAAACTTGTCATTTGCTAACAAACACATCACATTTATAATTAGGTAATGCTGAGAATAAATGAGTAAATTTTGGCAAAGTTAACGATTTAATCAAAGTTATTGTTCTAGTAAGGGACAGACGTCACATCCATCAACAAATTAAACTATATACTTCGTTTAAATTCTATGCATAATTTAACCTTAACATATCATATGCGTTCAATTAAAACTGTATTCCTAAAATTCCAATTAGTGTAGTAAACCAAACGAATATATGGAATTAAAATATTTTACCTTCTGAATATTATTTATTTTCTATCAAAATGGTTTTTCCTTTTGATACATTACACTGAAAACCAGAGACTGATGCAAATAATTTAACAGTTTGGGATGATAGACCTATAAAAAATTGTGGAGGCATTATTCGCATAGTGATCCAGTTTAAAATGTATGTCAATGTAACTCAATACTGTGATGTTTCTGTTCTTAAAGGTGTCAGTGGAGACAAGCTATATTCATATGATAAACATGTATTAGGATATGTTTTCAAACTGTCTCTAAATGGACGAAATGAGCAAAAGAATCATTGTTGCTGACATTGCATTTGTGCTGGATGCAAAATACTTTGAGATACGGACAAATAGATCGCCAAAATTAAAACATTGCAGAGTATTTTCCAAAAGTCCTATTCGATGTATTCAATTTATTTCTTCAAGATCAATTCTTAAAAGATCTTCACATGGTCTGTTTCGTCGAGATAGTTAAAAAATCATATAAAATTGTAGAGTTTTATCCCCCTTTTATAAAACTGTCAGACAATTACTATAATAATAAAAGAAAGTATCTTCTAAGCCTATTTACTACTGCAATGAAATTGGCTTCATATTGTATTATGCTTTAGTTTTGTTTTTATAGATCGACTATATTTATCTAATTTGGAAATGCATAGAAAATAATTCCTGGGACTGAAATTGACACATAAGTTTGCTTTCATTTCTAAAATTTAGCGATGTAAATACAATATACATGTCGGACCGCTCTAGTGCCCTAAGTGGATAGAGCGTCCGCCTTGGATGCCGGAGGTCGGGGGTTCGAACCCAGGCCGTGTCATTCCAACGACTTATTAAAATAATTGTACAGGAAGCGGCCTCGGTTGGGGCTGAGCATTAAGAGGACAGTTTAAGGACTGGTCGGCCTGGTGTAATGATAATGTGACTGGGTGAGACATCATGCTACATGTCTGTGGCATCATACCCAGTGCTGTACATCACTACCAACTGCCACACTGAAAACATAAAATTAATATAACCGGAAAATTGTTAAAGCTACGTTAACAATCCATATCACACACACACATCACAATCCACGTGTCTAACGGCATACAAATCAAACGATTATTTTAATAAGACTCTAAAGAGTAAATGTTGTCATATACAGCAAGCTGCTGTGTCACACCGACAGGTGATTAATTCCTGGAAGGCAATGTCAATCTCACAATGGCCGAAATGCATTTCGTGTCAATTTAAACAATAATATGAAAGCACTTAAACAATTAAACTGTTTCGTAATGAGATTAAGTTACTGAATATCCTGAATCGTGTTAATGAAGAACAATGAAACGCTCCACAAAGTCACTGAAAGAATTCCTGTTGAGCTGATTTATTTGGCTAAAGAAATGGGTTTTTTTTTTACGGAATTCGTTTGTATTATTATCCCCAGTACAATACATGTAATACATTTCGCAATGACTCAACATAAACAATGGTGAATATGTGTTTGGAATGTAGTGTGATTAATAGATCATGGGGTGTTCTATCTTAGTGGATTCGACGTGTATTTAAATTACTAAGTTTGTCACATATTAAAATTGTTGAAGAATGGATGCAGAGCTTTTGAATGAAAAACTTTTATTTTTCCAGTAACAAAATACTAAATATACACATGCAGGAGGTGAAAGAGACGTGTCCTACATTAGATGACCTTAACAGATTCTTGATGAATATTAAATATCAGAAAAATACATCACAGTCAAAGCAGACAGAAATGGTTCTTGAACTTGTGGGAACAGTGGGAACCAATAAATCCTCAAAGGCATAATTAATCTTACGTTCTATATATACAAACTTACTGATGTGTAAATGGAACAACCATTGACGAAATATTATCTCTCATCGTCATTTCTTTATTTTTCACAACATTGAATTAAATGTAACTATATATATATATATATATATATATATATATATATATATATATATATATATATATATATATATATATATATATATATATATATATATATATATATATATATATATATATATATATACATGTGTGTGTGTGTTTGCGTGTGTGTGTGTGTGTAGCGAAGACATTAATGTGGTGGTAGTACAATATATGATCGTATTACCAGTATGTACATGCAATTATATAAAACAACTTAAACAAATTACACACACGCACAAACACAGACTCACACATATATATATATATATATATATATATATATATATATATATATATATATATATATATATATATATACATATATATACATATATATACATATATAAATACATATATATACATATATATATATATATATATATATATATATATATATATATATATATATATATATATATATATATATATATATATATATATGTATATATATATATATATATATATATATATATATATATATATATATATATATATATATATATATATATATATATATATATATATATATATATATATTGACTCTTTATATGTACAATGTCAGTTTGTAAAATATATCAGTCATAAACTTATGGTAAACTTGCGGGAGCCTTTATTTTCAATATTCACACGTTTGTTAATGGGCTCTCGTAGAATGTTCTCTTTCAATAGCAAGATGTACTCGATGGTCATTTCCCTCTGAGTGCTAAATTATGCTATCAGCTCAATCCAGGGAAATAATTACAGTCTGAATAATTTTCTCAAACGAAAATGCTCGGAGGAAAATAATACGTTTGAGGCAAACTAGTCACTTTAATTCCTTCTACCGTTTTAATTTGCATTATCTTTTCTCTTGTACATATAAATGAATGGAAACGATGACAGACTATGGCGCGTATACAATGAGTTTACATACAAATGACGATTTGTCTACCGACGGTATCTTATACACGGATTTTGCACAATGCTGTCTGACACATATTACAGTTTGCGTATCTAACTCACAGGCATGGCGAAGACGATTTACTTCTCTTTCTTAACATCTAAATTTGCATACTAAAGATTGTGTTTCAAGAATCAGGTGTCTTTTGGCCTTTCCCAATCTGTCCTGGGATTCGTTTTTCAATCCATTCTGGGATAATTAAACAGTTATATGGCACCACCAAAACTTCCGATGTGAACATGGCCCCAGATGTCGCAGGAATGTCTAAAATTACGGGTGGAAGGAATGACTTTCGTAAAGCTAAGTTCCACTCCGAAGGCCGTTCACAAAGTCAATTAGCGTTTCCGATATGTTCCTTATGGAATGAGGAACTAAAATGTTTGGCAGGGCTAGCACACAGTCCGAGACTGGACTTCTGTAAAATTTTGTTTGTTGCGAGTATGGCTTCATCTGAAAAAATGTTATCATTTTTGATAATAGCCGCCTTAACCACTACCACCTTCACAGTTGGCATGTTAATGTTATCTATTTTGGTATTTACATATAATATACAATCAGGGAAAGACGCATTTCAATATCATGTTTTGGAATGTACGACACAAGTCGACATGTTGGCTACTACCTCACAGCTATGCCGATGCACAATCATGATTTTTCTTTTATGTGAAAATTCAAGAAACTCTTACGGGAAGTCTGAACGAAAGAATCATCCGGCTCTGGGGTAGACACTTGGTGGATTAGCTCCTGACGAGACTGAACAACAAGATTCCTGTTTATGTCACATTTGCCCAATATCGTATTTGATCTTTGGCTGACTGGGCTAGTTGCAACATCTTGTTCTTATCAAAATTGTGAACAGGAAAAATTCGTACCCAATTTAATCACTCCTAGTGACAGTCAGATAGAGGAAAATAGTAAATCTGCGTAAATCATACAGCATCGTTGGAAATCAAAAGCAATTAATGAAATGTCACCAATTAGCAGAGCACATTTGTTACAGAAAACGGGTGTTATGTCAGTAATTGTGTCTTTGAAATAGTTCAGACAGCAAGATACCCTTTCCTTCGTTCATTTGATAAGTGCAGTCCTTTATAGTTAAACTTTGCAAATCTGTGTAATACTTAAATGATTATTTAATTAGTACTGTCTTGGTAATAGTGATAAAATTGTCTCAAATACATTTATTGAAAAGACTCATTACTTCGGTGCACTATTCAGATAAGGGTAGCAACTTATAGGCACACCAATCAATAATGTTAGTTATGTAAATTATGGCATTTGGAAAACACATTAGGTACTCTAACATTTCCCAATCAATTATCCTTAGTGCAGAATAAATCTCGCTATATGATAAGGGTACATTTAGTGAAAGCAAACCCTGTTATGTTTTATATCCAGATTAAGCTGTCCAAATATGTAGTGTTATAGATGCATACTTGAACACGACTATTAATTCCTAGATGTTTCTAACTTCACATTTCTAACATTATGCTTCTGCCTAGTTAAGAGTCAAGGAAACAATATATTTATCTGAAGTAGAAACTCACATGTCAGTGATACCAGCGTCATGATATATTTAAGTAGGCCCCATCAGTTAGTGTTATTGTCAGTTTGATACCTATACAAATATACTTTTAAGTTGTTGCTATTTTTAATCTTTGTCAGCATACCCATTTCATAAAACCATTAAATGCATCATAGCCATTACTCTTTGCCTACAAAACTGACCCAGAAATGTCAGCGGTTTGGGGAGATAATTTCAGTTTCACGATAAGTGTTTATGTAAGCCGATTGTTTCTCTATCCATGTAGATTAATGTTAGTAATACAAACAGCTAATTCCGGCTTCGTATTAGAATAGTACAAGTTGAATGTGAGTCGCAGTATTTATAGAAGGGATACTTTTAAATATTGGATAATTAAAGAATGAAAGTAATGAAACCATGCCATGATGTTTTCTCTGTGGATTTTTCGATGCCCCCTGTGGACAATCTTTTCCAAAACAATGCCCGACAGATGTTTCCTCATTTAACAAGCTTACACAACCAAGCACCAAACATGCACAGTCAATCTCATAGCTAAAGGTTGTTTCTGTATTAGGTGCAACCCCATTTTTCAGTATATGATGGGCTGTAATACATGAAGGTCAGTATAGTTGGTGAATCAAGAACCCGGAATAGCCCCGGCAAGAACCAACGGCCCACGTGAAGCTATTGGTAGGCTTTCTCATTTTGGCTGAACCTGGACTAGAATCTACGAGGACATTGGTGTTATGGTAGTGATTAGTAAAGGCGAGCGCTTTTAAAAACTTGGCCTAAAGATAGTTCAGATTATGCGGCAAATAGTTCCAAAATCATAAAGAAAACAAACAATGACAACACAATTGTGCCATGACGGTATTGTGAGATAAGCTTCACTCAGTCTGTTGTCAGATAATAATGTCGTCCATTCCGTATAGACATGGTTCCATCATTCACTAACAATAATGATCTCGTTATTCAAACAAATAAGTGTCATCGTATTAATTAGTGGCGATACATTTGAAAATGGTACACAAGAATATAGAACCATTATTAATAAGAAGCTTGAGAAACTGGACATGATGATGTCCAGTGTAAAACAAAACGCAATTAGCTGCTCTAGAGCTGACCATTTAAGTACAGAGGAGCAAATGAACCAAACTAAGAGAGGTGGTGATAGAGATGCTTAGAAATCGGACACTGCAAAATGGAAACTCATACTAACGGGATACCTGCAACTTGATGCAGTGATTTATTAGTGGTTTGTTCACTTTAGTGCTGAATGAGTGCCTATACTGGTACAAACTGGGAAAACAAAGAAGGCACCAATGTAACAATTCGTTGCATGCACGCAATTCATGTTTCAAAGCTGGCAATAGCTGGCTAGACCGTTTTAAGAAACGACATGTCATAAACTAAGCATCATAAAAAATTTAAAGTGAATCAGAACCGGTGTTATGTCATCTACTATTTTTCAATCTATTGCAATTTGTGTAAACTTCATACTCTAAACAATGATTGTTGTCTAGAGAATATGTATGATACATTGACAAAACTACATATGTGTGTTGTTCCTAGCTGATACGGTGTAGGAGTGTGCAAAAATGGCGCAAGGGACATATTACTTGATATAATCCGCAGTCACATTTTCTCCTTACTTCTCAAATGGAACATAGGTTTTGGACCAGTACGTGGTCCCTACTCTTACAATCTATGTACTGAATATACACTCTAATTCTAAGCAAATTTCAGAGCAAAATTTACAGTTAACAGTAATTAAATACATTCAAGTTTATATACAAAGCAGATTAATTTGCAGTGCATTCAAGCTCTCTATTTGTATTCATTCAATTAAAACAATAAATTGTTAATGAATTGAATTTAACTTATTTATTTAATAATATAATCAGTCTATCAAAAACTCGGTCTCTTTCTAAGATGGGGCTAGATTTTTAATATTCGTTTGTATATACTTTAACATGATAATTCTAAACAATATTGCAGCATTGATCTGTTTTCTTCTCTTTATTTGCTATTTGAATATTTGCAGAAATGTACAATGTACACATATATTTCCCTCGCGTCCCCCAGTGATGTCGCTAACGCAGTACAAAACGGATGTAATACTACTAATTTGGGTCACAAACAAAACAGCAGCTGCACTCTCATACGCGAACCTTAATGTTGCAAAAGTGTGTCAATTTTATCCTCAGATTTACTAAACAAATAGGATTCCTCTCTAATTTTAATAGCGAAATTAAAAGTTCTTCCTATGAAACTTGTTCCTTACACAAATATAATTAAGTAGCGTGATCAGACCATATCTATGTAACTCTAAAGGTTCAATGGATTTTTATATACTATTGGTATTATATATGATTTACATTGTGAAATGTCTCATGGGAATTAAAAATGGGGTACATTTTTTTCCAAACGGGGGATCTTTCTTATTCAGGATTTTTAAAAAATTTAAATTTAAGATTTTTTCAGCAACTCTCTCTCTGTATCTCTCTTTCTCTCTCTCTCTCTCTCTCTCTCTCTCTCTCTCACACACACACACACACACACTCTCTCTCTCTCACACAAACACACACACAGACACATGTTTAATGTTACATTTAATACCAGCTTTATCTGATAGCTCGTTGTCAAACATCTTTGCACCATATTGTTTTCCACCTCTTATTTATTGGCCTACATACCGTCAAATGTACCTAAACTGTCCATCAATACATTTTATTGTACTCCCCCAATATCGAGAGCGCCAGAAGGCGGCCATTTTTGCCAAATGTAAATGTATTTCCTTTAATTACAAACGGTGTGTGCATTTTTTTTTTAAACTTAAAATGCATAGTAATAAATTATTCCTGTTATTTTATAAGTGGACTATGGTTTAATATTTTGGCTTGTAAAAGTAGTTCCAGGTTGTGCGTGCGACACGGAAATTGTAGGTGTGCGATAAGGAATCACACACTGAACGTCTGCATCGAAAGCCAGATCAGGCATGTAAGACTAAACGAGTATGCAGTAAAGATGTAAATAACTACGTTTTCATCAGAATTTTCAATTAATTGTTATACATGTATACATTTAACAGCAACTTGGCCACTAGAAACGAATTATAATATAAACTCTTAAAACATACGCCATTGCGCAAATAATCAAATACCGGCTATATTTATTTTAACTCAAGGCATTAATTAGTTACTTAGCATTAAATTCTGCTTCCACACTTCTCTATAAATCTTATTTGGATGTCGTTCACCATAACAAATTTGCTTGGTTGGAGGTTAGGTTCTCCATCTGGACCTACGCCGACAACACTTCACGGCCGCCCCATCCCCACACCCACTTCCCTTCTTCCTCCGCACTTATTTGGATTGACAGGGCGATTGCTACGCTTCTGGCACTAATACAATTATTCCGATATTTAGGATTTGAACATATTTTGAAAGACTCAGGTACATTCTCAAAAGATATACTGATGCATGCTATAAAGCAAAACTTTACAAAGATAAGAAGCCTGCTGTAAAAGCAATATAACATAGTTCTCCCCCCACACCAAAGAATCCTCAGACCTATTTTAGAAACGAAAAGCAACAAGGAAACATAATGCACAACATGTATTCATTTTGTTCATTGATTCATAATTTCAAACTTGTCTGACACCTTTCTTCGTGTTTCAGACCTAACAGATTTTAAACGTTAACATGGTGTCCATATTTGCGTGGGTGGGTACGTGATGTGGGCGGATACATGATGTTCACACAGTAGGAGCGTAGTTCATAGTGTTTCTTAAGCCCTGGATAGTTCCATAATTTTATGCAACGTTGACACGTAAGACATATTTTCACACATTATCGATTCTTCTGTTTTTAGATATTAAACTTAGACATTACATATATTGGATACGGACGAAACAGGGTTTACCTTTTTTATTCATGGGTAGTCCTAAATCCATACCTTCACCGAAAATTGATATTTTCAGCAACAGCAAAATGTTGATGAGCAGGCTCCTTGTTTATATTGAAAATGTATGTTTTGTCTGTAATGCAAAGACGTTGACAGTGTTAAGGCTCGCTTGATGATAATCGAGTTAGAATGTATAAATCAAAGAATTAAATGAGTTAAATGTTGTACATTGTGTTTTTCGTTTTTACAATCAATAAGGGGTAAAGCTGCCGGGAGTGCAGAAACAGTACAATACTTTATGTTTGGATTGGAGGCTGTTTTGTGTCCTATTATCTCATTTACATTTTTAACGCGATAAAATATATTGTTGTACTCCTTCTAATGCTACTTTCTTGCATCCTTTAGTTTTGCCTCAGTGTCTGCTTTCATTAGCTCTATTGTTTTATTCTCGATTTTATTCTTTTTATCTCAATCTCTATCTCTTGCTCTTTCTTTTTCTTTGTTGCCATATTGTTTTCTCTAATTAGGAACATAGAAACAGTGTGTTTTAAATGCTACGTTATCACAATGTGCATACCCTATTATTACGCTTTCAGAAGTTAAATTTATATCACGCGTAATATTTTTTCCTGAACAAAATAACTTAATGGCGATAACATTTAACTATAGGTGTTCATACCCAAATCGAAACTTCTCATTAGTTAAGTTTCTCAGGCAGACCCGGATAAATTATCTTTCCTGCCAAATATTAATTTCCCGCAATATGAAAGTGTGATTAATACAATCCCGATTTGATATCGACTTGACTCCATAACTTCACAGAATTTGAAAATCCCAATCAGTTCCTTAACTACTATTTGTGTTTATATCCGTCTATACGTAGCAACATTTGAGTTTGTATTCGGTTATGCATTGCTGTAGTGGGTTTCATTACAATTACAGTGACATTGATTTTAGAACTTTTGCCCCACCTTGGAAACATGTTATAAAGCCAATGTCAATGAAATTATGATAGAAATTTCATTAAGGCATATATTATCAATACATACATACATACACACACACACATACACACACATACATATATACATTCATACATACATACATGCATACATACATACGTACGGTTCTATAGACTATTCTCTACTTTTGTGTCATATTAAATGTCAGGACCTTTGTTTTGGAATGTTGTTAGATTTTCATGATATATTTAGGTATTCTGTGTTGGAATACTCAATGAAAATATTAAGGATTAAGGTCTAGCAGATGATATACTCTGTTAATGGTTATTGCACGCACCCACACGGGGACACATATACACACATGATATTGTACTCGTAGTTCGTCTACGTCATGCCATTATGCTCTACGAAATGAACAAAGTTTAAACAAATTCGCAGATCATGTGCTTGTATGTATGTGTGTGTGTAGGAAGGTATGTTAGAAGTGATTTAAACATTCATTCTAACAATGGAGAACATATTCTAAATAAGTGTGTACTCCCTTCAAACGTTTTACCTTGCCTGTACTAAGATCACATGAACTGAATGCGTGGATAAGGCGTTCGGTTTTAGTTTAATCTAGCTACGTTAAATATCTGGCATACACCATCACATTACACATATCCACCTAAACTGTTTTATCTTAGATCATTGATTCATAATGAAAATGTAATTAATGGTAATCGTTTATGAAAACTCGTATGGCTCACTAAATGAGCCTTGAATAGTTATATAGTGATTCTGTAAATTTTGTTAGTTTAGGTAAAGTAATGGCGATTCTTTGGATTTTGCTTTATTTGGTTTCACCCTCACACTAATATAAATTTTGATACGAATCTCTGTCAAAAGTTCAAAATGAATTGCTTAATGCATGGTCCAGACGTCACATCACCAACATTTGCAAGTTATAAAATCTTGTGCTTGTTATCAAACAGAAAGTCATATTTCTGGACCAATTTAAATCAAACATGGAATATAGGTATGTCACCAGTATCTCAGACGAGTTTTATCATGAGCAAAATCCAAATGTACTAATGACGTAGTCGTGTATCTGAATAAGATTACATTCTAAAGTTTCTTAATTTCCTTAGGATTTCATTGCATAAGAAAAAATAATTCCTGAGATTTTCCTCACTGGCTATTTTAGTTATTCTTAAAAATACCTTATAAATAGTAGGTTTCGAAAAAATAACTTTTAATTCCATTTATCTAGGTTTGTGATTGATTAATGCGATTTGGGTCAGAGACTCCAAGCTCTACTTTACTTCAGATTTGTACCTTTTAAACAACTTCAACTTCATGGACATCAAAGGTATATTTGAGTAAAAGAAATGAGTTCATACACTAAAGATTTATACTTTCGATACATTTTATAATGCATTTATTGCACATTCAGAAAATGGTAGGGATACAACTTGGAATATAGATTTACATGATCTAAATCTCGATTCAGACAGACATAGTAATGAGCTTCTGATTTTCTGAGGTTGCTAACTCGATATAGACAGACGTTTAGACCCGAATTTGATAAAGCTAAATAAAAACATTTAATTTAGAACAAGAGCAGATGGGCATAGTTGTGAGCAGGATCCATGCATACTGAGGTGATCTTGCATCTGATTATCTGAGCTTGCCATTACAGTAGTGTTTCTCTTTCTGTTCATAGTTTGATGGCCCACAATTGATCACCTCAAGTTTATCTTCTGAAATCCGTGATCTGGCATATATTACGACCTGGGGAAAGATAAGAGAGCCGCACATTATCTTACGACTTTAACTTTCCAAACATAATTAACATGATGAATATTTTCGACAGCAGTTTCCTATATGTAACAAATCAGGGAACCGACTTGAGCGTGAGTAGTTATGTAGATTTAAAAATGTTTTCAGTAGAATAATTTGATACCATTTAAGTAATTTTTAACGGCATATCTATATTGCAAAATATGATCAAGATATGAATTATCATATCTCTCGTGTTGCCAAGAGATTTAAGTTATATTTTAAGCAAAACAGAATCTAAAAGTCTTACATAATGCATCAATCGCACCCAGTTTTGTAGTTTATGTCTTAATACAATATTATTACACAATAACTTCCGCCCACCTCTGGTTGTACAATACAATTTGTACCGTTATGTCATTAGATTTTTAATGGGCGAAGCCATTACGTTATCGATATCGCCTAATGTTCTGTACTAAAGAAACTATATAAGTACACATTTGCTGTAAACATACATTTTCTTTAGCAGTCTGGTTAAGAGCCCAAAACCGCGACAATATTAAACGAATTGACTGGATGAAAGTTTCATTATTGCTATACTTTAAAACTTTTCCTTTGCAATTTTGTAAACTTTTTATCATGATATAATTCCTATTTTTCTGTTATTTATTTCGTAGTTATAATGTTCGAAAGACTTCCGAATATGTATATACTAGTTAATGTAGAAAAGGTTCCATGTTATATTCCTTCAGTCGCTTTCGCATCATCTTTAAACATGATAAAAATGATTATCATCATAATGATAATGCGACAGTGGATGAAGGAATAAACCATGGAAAGTTTTATGATCTGATACTTTAACTAAGTATTATACTGCACATGGACTGATTCATTTAAACTTTGACCTTCACTTTTACTTTCACGTTCACTTACACACACACACACACAAACACACACAGAGACACAGACACTCTCCCTCTCTCTCTCTCTCTCTCTCTCTCTCTCTCTCTCTCTCTCACACACACACACACACACACACACATGTTTAATATCACATTTAACACCAGCTTTATCTGATAGCTCATTGTCAAACATCTTCGCACGATATTGTTTTCCACCTCTAATGTATTGGCCTACATACTGTCAAAAGCACCTAAACTGCCATCAATACTATTTACTGTACTCCCGCAATATCGAGAGCTCCAAAAGGCGGCCATTTTTGATAAATGTAAATGCATTTCCTTTAATTACAAACGGTGTTTGCATTTTTTTTTAAACTTGAAATGCTTAGTAATAAATTATTTCTATTATTTTATAAGTGGACTATGGTTTAATATTTTAACTTGTAAAGGTAGTTCCAGGTTGTGCGTGCGATTCGGAAAGTGTAGGTGTGCGATACGGAATGAGCGACAAGGAATCACACATTGAATGTCTGCATCGAAAGCCAGATCAGCCATGTAAGATTAAACGAGTATGCAGTAAGAATGTATGTAAATAAGTACGTTTTCATCAGAAGTTTGAATTAATGTTGGACATATATAAATTTAGCAGCAACTTGGCCACTAGAAACGACTTTCAATATAAACTCTTAACACAGACACCATGGCGTAAATAATCAAATACCGGCTATATTTAATTTAACTCTCACTTGGCATGCAAATATTTACAAGGATAAGAAGTGACGCTTTTATTGCTCAAGGCACTAATTGGTTACTTAGCATTACATTCTGCTTCCACACTTCCCTATAAATCTTATTTGGAGATCTTTCAACACAATAACTTTGCTTGATGGGATGTGTGGTTCTCCATCTGGACCTAAGCCGACAACACTTCATCGCCGCTCCAACCTCAAACCCACTTCCCTGCTTCCTCCGCACTTATATGGGTTGTCAGGGCGATTGCTACGCTTCTGGCACTAACACAATTATTCCGATATTTAGGATTTGAACATATTTGAAAGACTCAGGTACATTCTCCAAAGATATACTGATGCATGCTATAAAGCAAAAACTTTACAAAGATAAGAAGCCTGCTGTAAAAGCGATATAACATAGTTTCCGCCACCCCACCCCACCCCGCCTCTCTCACACACACACAAAGGAAGCTTGTATCCTCAGACCTATTTTACAAACGAAAAGCAACAAGGAAACATGATGCACAACATGTATTCATTTCGTTCATTTGATTTATAATTTCAAACTTGACTGACACCTTTCTTCGCGTTTCAGACCTAACGGAATTTAAACTTTAACATGGTGTCCATATTTGCGCGGGTGGGTACGTGATGTGGGCGAGTACGTGATGTGGGCGGGTACATGATGTTCACACAGTAGGAGCGTTGTTCATAGTGTTTCTTAAGCCCTGGATAATTCCGTAATTTTCTGCAACGTTGACACGTAAGACATATTTTCACACATTATCCATTCTTCTGTTTTTAGATATTGAACTTAGACATTACATATATTGGATACGGACGAAATAGGGTTTACCTTTTTTATGCATGGGTAGGCCTAACATCCATAAATTCACCGAGAATTGATATTTTCAGCAACAGCAAAATGTTAATGAGCAGGCCCACCGTTTATATTGAAAATGTATCTTTTGTCTGTAATGCAAAGACGTTGGCAATGTTAAGGATCGATTGATGATAATCGAGTTAGAATTTATAAATAAAAGAACTAAATGAGTTAAATTTTGTACATGGTGTTTTTCGGTTTTACAATCAATAAGGGATAAAAGCTGCTGGGAGAGCATAAACAGTAGAACAGTTTAAGTTTTGTTTGGGGATCTGTTTTGTGTCCTATTATTTTATTTTCATTTTTAACGCGAAAACAGATATTGTTGTACTCCTTCTACCGCCACATTCTTGCATCCTTTAGTTTTGCCTCAGTGTCTGTTATTTTATTCTCAATTTTATTCTTTTTATCTCAATCTCTATCTCTTCCTCTTTCATTTTCTTCTTTGCCATATAGTTTTCTCTAATTAGGTACACAAAGACAATGTGTTTTAAATGCTACGTTATCGCAATGTGCATACCCTATTATTACGCTTTCAGAAGTTAAATTTATATCACGCGTACTATTTTTCCTGAACAGAATAACTTAATGGCGATAACATTTAACTATGTGTGTTCCTACCCACATAGAAACTTCTCATTAGTTAAGTTTCTCAGGCAGACCCGGATAAATTATCTTTCCTGCCAAATATTAATTTCCCGCAATATGAAATTGTGATTAATACAATCCAGATTTGATATCGTCTTGACTCCATAACTTCACAGAATTTGAAAATCCCAATCAGTTCCTTAACTACTATTTGTGTTTCTATCCGTCTATACGTAGCAACATTTGAGTTTGTATTCGGTTATGCATTGCTGTAGTGGGTTTCATTACAATCACAGTGACATTGATTTTAGAACTTTTGCCCCACCTTGAAAACATGTTATAAAGCCAATGTCAATGAAATTATGATAAAAATTTCATTAAGGCATATATTATCAATACATACATACATACACACACACATACACACACACACACATACATACATACATACATACATACATACATACGTACGGTTCTATAGACTATTCTCTACTTTTGTGTCCTATTAAATGTCAGGACCTTTGTTTTGGAATGTTGTTAGATTTTCATGATATATTTAGGGATTCTGTGTTGGAATACTCAATGAAAATATTAAGGATTAAGGTCTAGCAGATGATATACTCTGTTATTGGTTATTACACGCACACACACGCGCACACATATACACACATTTTATTGTACTCGTAGTTCATCTATATCATGTCACTGTCCTCTACGAAATGAACAAAGAAAGTTTAAACACATTTGCAGATCATATGCATGTCTGTATGTGTGTGTGTAGGAAGGTATGTTAGAAGTGATTTAAACAGTCATTCTAACAATGGAGAACATATTTTAATTTAATGGGTATTCCCTTCAAACTTTTTACTTTGCACGTACAGAGATCTCTTAAATTTAATACGTGGAAAAGGCGTTCTGTTTTAGTTTAATCTAGCTACGTTAAATATCTGGCTCACACCAATCAATGTCATCATATTATACATAGCCACCTAACCTGTTTTATCTTAGATCATTGATTCATAATGAAACTGTAATTACTGGTAATCGTTTATGAAAACTCGTATGGCTCACTATATGAACCTTGAATAGTTATATAGTGATTCTGTAAATTGTGTTAGTTTAGGTGAAGTAATGGCGATTCTTTGCATTTTGTTTTATTTGGTTTCACCCTCACCCTAATATAAATTTTGATACGACACTCTGTTCAAAGTGCAAAATGAATTGCTTAATGTATGGTCCAATCGTCCCATCACCAATATTTACTAGCAATAAAAGCTTGTGCTTGTTGTGAAACTGAAAGTCATATTTCAGGTCCAATTTTGATCAAACTTGGAATATAGGTATAAGTCACCAATATCTCAGACGAGTTTTATCATGAGCAAAATCCAAACGTACTAATGACGTAATCGTGTATCTGACTAAGATCACGTTCTAAAGTATCTTAGTTTCCATAAGATTTCACTGTGTAATAAAAAAAATCATTCTTCAGATTTTCCTCACTGGCTATTTTAATTATTCTTAAAAATTACTTATAAATAGTAGGTTTCGATAAAATAACTTTTAATTCCATTTATAAAGGTTTGTGATGCTATTTGGGTCAGAGAGTCCACGCTCGACTTCAGATTTATTCCTTTCAAACATCTTCAACTTCATGGACATCAAAGGTAAATTTGAGTAAAAGATATGAGTTCGTATACTAACGTTTTATACTGTCGATACATTTTATAATGCATTTATTGCACATTAAAAAAATGGTAGGGATACAACTTGGAATATACATTTGCATGATCTAGATCTCGATTCAGACAGACATAGTGACGAGCTTCTGATTTTCTGAGGTTGCTAACTCAATATAGACAGTCGTTTAGACCCGAATTTGATAAAGCTAAATAAATACACTTAATTTAGAACACTAACAGATAGGCATAGTTGTGAGCAGGATCCATATATACTGAGGTGATCTTGCATCTGATTATCTGAGCTTGCCATTACAGTAGTGTTTCTCTTTCTGTTCATCGTTTGATGGACCACAATTGATCACCTCAAGTTTATCTTCTGAAATCCGTGATCTGGCATATATTACGACCTGGGGAAAGATAAGAGAGCCGAACATTATCTTACGACTTGAACTTTCCAAACATAATTAACATGATGAATATTTTCGACAGCAGTTTCCTATATGTAACAAATCAGGCAACCGACTTGAGCGTGAGTAGTTATGTAGATTTAAAAATGTTTTCAGTATAATAATTTGATACCATTTAAGTAATTTTTAACGGCATATCTATATTGCAAAATATGATCAAGATATGAATTATCATATCTCTCGTGTTGCCAAGAGACTTAAGTTATATTTTAAGCCTAACAGAATCTAAAAGTCTTACATAATGCATCAATCGCACCTAGTTTTGTAGTTTATGTCTTAATACAATAGTATTACACAATAAGTTCCGCCCACCTCGGGTTGTACAATACAATTTGTACCGTTATGTCATTAGATTTTTAATGGGCGAAGCCATTACGTTATCGATATCGCCTAATGTTCTGTACTAAAGAAACTATATAAGTACACATTTGCTGTAAACATACATTTTCTTTAGCAGTCTGGTTAAGAGCCCAAAACCGTGACAATATTAAACGAATTGACTGGATGAAAATTTCATTATTGCTATACTTTAAAACTTTTCCTTTGCAATTTTGTAAACTTTTTATCATGATATAATTCCTATTTTTCTGTTATTTATTTCGTAGTTATAATGTTCGAAAGACTTCCGAATATGAATATACTAGTTAATGTAGAAAAAGTTCCATGTTATATTCCTTCAGTCGCTTTCGCATCATCTTTAAACATGATAAAAATGATTATCATCATAATGATAATGCGACAGTGCTTGAAGGAATAAACCATGGAAAGTTTTATGATCTGATACTTTAACTAAGTATTATACTGCACATGGACTGATTCATTTAAACTTTCACCTTCACTTTCACTTTCACGTTCACTTACACACACACACACACACACACACACACACACACAGAGACACTCTCCCTCTCTCTCTCTCTCTCTCTCTCACACACACACACACACACACACATGTTTAATATCACATTTAACACCAGCTTTATCTGATAGCTCATTGTCAAACATCTTCGCACGATATTGTTTTCCACCTCTAATGTATTGGCCTACATACTGTCAAAAGCACCTAAACTGCCATCAATACTATTTACTGTACTCCCGCAATATCGAGAGCTCCAAAAGGCGGCCATTTTTGATAAATGTAAATGCATTTCCTTTAATTACAAACGGTGTTTGCATTTTTTTTAAAACTTGAAATGCTTAGTAATAAATTATTTCTATTATTTTATAAGTGGACTATGGTTTAATATTTTAACTTGTAAAGGTAGTTCCAGGTTGTGCGTGCGATTCGGAAAGTGTAGGTGTGCGATACGGAATGAGCGACAAGGAATCACACATTGAATGTCTGCATCGAAAGCCAGATCAGCCATGTAAGATTAAACGAGTATGCAGTAAGAATGTAAATAAGTACGTTTTCATCAGAAGTTTGAATTAATGTTGGACATATATAAATTTAGCAGCAACTTGGCCACTAGAAACGAGTTTCAATATAAACTCTTAACACAGACACCATGGCGTAAATAATCAAATACCGGCTATATTTAATTTAACTCTCACTTGGCATGCAAATATTTACAAGGATAAGAAGTGACGCTTTTATTGCTCAAGGCACTAATTGGTTACTTAGCATTACATTCTGCTTCCACACTTCCCTATAAATCTTATTTGGAGATCTTTCAACACAATAACTTTGCTTGATGGGATGTGTGGTTCTCCATCTGGACCTAAGCCGACAACACTTCATCGCCGCTCCAACCCCACACCCACTTCCCTGCTTCCTCCGCACTTATTTGGGTTGTCAGGGCGATTGCTACGCTTCTGGCACTAACACAATTATTCCGATATTTAGGATTTGAACATATTCTGAAAGACTCAGGTACATTCTCCAAAGATATACTGATGCATGCTATAAAGCAAAAACTTTACAAAGATAAGAAGCCTGCTGTAAAAGCGATATAACATAGTTTCCGCCACCCCACCCCACCCCGCCTCTCTCACACACACACAAAGGAAGCTTGTATCCTCAGACCTATTTTAGAAACGAAAAGCAACAAGGAAACATGATGCACAACATGTATTCATTTCGTTCATTTGATTTATAATTTCAAACTTGACTGACACCTTTCTTCGCGTTTCAGACCTAACGGAATTTAAACTTTAACATGGTGTCCATATTTGCGCGGGTGGGTACGTGATGTGGGCGAGTACGTGATGTGGGAGGGTACATGATGTTCACACAGTAGGAGCGTTGTTCATAGTGTTTCTTAAGCCCTGGATAATTCCGTAATTTTCTGCAACGTTGACACGTAAGACATATTTTCACACATTATCCATTCTTCTGTTTTTAGATATTGAACTTAGACATTACATATATTGGATACGGACGAAATAGGGTTTACCTTTTTTATGCATGGGTAGGCCTAACATCCATAAATTCACCGAGAATTGATATTTTCAGCAACAGCAAAATGTTAATGAGCAGGCTCACCGTTTATATTGAAAATGTATCTTTTGTCTGTAATGCAAAGACGTTGGCAATGTTAAGGATCGATTGATGATAATCGAGTTAGAATTTATAAATAAAAGAATTAAATGAGTTAAATTTTGTACATGGTGTTTTTCGGTTTTACAATCAATAAGGGATAAAAGCTGCTGGGAGAGCATAAACAGTAGAACAGTTTAAGTTTTGTTTGGGGATCTGTTTTGTGTCCTATTATTTTATTTTCATTTTTAACGCGAAAACAGATATTGTTGTACTCCTTCTACCGCCACATTCTTGCATCCTTTAGTTTTGCCTCAGTGTCTGTTATTTTATTCTCAATTTTATTCTTTTTATCTCAATCTCTATCTCTTCCTCTTTCATTTTCGTCTTTGCCATATAGTTTTCTCTAATTAGGTACACAAAGACAATGTGTTTTAAACGCTACGTTATCGCAATGTGCATACCCTATTATTACGCTTTCAGAAGTTAAATTTATATCACGCGTACTATTTTTCCTGAACAGAATAACTTAATGGCGATAACATTTAACTATGTGTGTTCCTACCCACATAGAAACTTCTCATTAGTTAAGTTTCTCAGGCAGACCCGGATAAATTATCTTTCCTGCCAAATATGAATTTCCCGCAATATGAAATTGTGATTAATACAATCCAGATTTGATATCGTCTTGACTCCATAACTTCACAGAATTTGAAAATCCCAATCAGTTCCTTAACTACTATTTGTGTTTCTATCCGTCTATACGTAGCAACATTTGAGTTTGTATTCGGTTATGCATTGCTGTAGTGGGTTTCATTACAATCACAGTGACATTGATTTTAGAACTTTTGCCCCACCTTGAAAACATGTTATAAAGCCAATGTCAATGAAATTATGATAAAAATTTCATTAAGGCATATATTATCAATACATACATACATACACACACACATACACACACACACACATACATACATACATACATACATACATACATACATACGTACGGTTCTATAGACTATTCTCTACTTTTGTGTCCTATTAAATGTCAGGACCTTTGTTTTGGAATGTTGTTAGATTTTCATGATATATTTAGGGATTCTGTGTTGGAATACTCAATGAAAATATTAAGGATTAAGGTCTAGCAGATGATATACTCTGTTATTGGTTATTACACGCACACACACGCGCACACATATACACACATTTTATTGTACTCGTAGTTCATCTATATCATGTCACTGTCCTCTACGAAATGAACAAAGAAAGTTTAAACACATTTGCAGATCATATGCATGTCTGTATGTGTGTGTGTAGGAAGGTATGTTAGAAGTGATTTAAACAGTCATTCTAACAATGGAGAACATATTTTAATTTAATGGGTATTCCCTTCAAACTTTTTACTTTGCACGTACAGAGATCTCTTGAATTTAATACGTGGAAAAGGCGTTCTGTTTTAGTTTAATCTAGCTACGTTAAATATTTGGCTCACACCAATCAATGTCATCATATTATACATAGCCACCTAACCTGTTTTATCTTAGATCATTGATTCATAATGAAACTGTAATTACTGGTAATCGTTTATGAAAACTCGTATGGCTCACTATATGAACCTTGAATAGTTATATAGTGATTCTGTAAATTGTGTTAGTTTAGGTGAAGTAATGGCGATTCTTTGCATTTTGCTTTATTTGGTTTCACCCTCACCCTAATATAAATTTTGATACGACACTCTGTTCAAAGTGCAAAATGAATTGCTTAATGTATGGTCCAATCGTCCCATCACCAATATTTACTAGCAATAAAAGCTTGTGCTTGTTGTGAAACTGAAAGTCATATTTCAGGTCCAATTTTGATCAAACTTGGAATATAGGTATAAGTCACCAATATCTCAGACGAGTTTTATCATGAGCAAAATCCAAACGTACTAATGACGTAATCGTGTATCTGACTAAGATCACGTTCTAAAGTGTCTTAGTTTCCATAAGATTTCACTGTGTAATAAAAAAAATCATTCTTCAGATTTTCCTCACTGGCTATTTTAATTATTCTTAAAAATTACTTATAAATAGTAGGTTTCGATAAAATAACTTTTAATTCCATTTATAAAGGTTTGTGATGCTATTTGGGTCAGAGAGTCCACGCTCGACTTCAGATTTATTCCTTTCAAACATCTTCAACTTCATGGACATCAAAGGTAAATTTGAGTAAAAGATATGAGTTCGTATACTAACGTTTTATACTGTCGATACATTGTATAATGCATTTATTGCACATTAAAAAAATGGTAGGGATACAACTTGGAATATACATTTGCATGATCTAGATCTCGATTCAGACAGACATAGTGACGAGCTTCTGATTTTCTGAGGTTGCTAACTCAATATAGACAGTCGTTTAGACCCGAATTTGATAAAGCTAAATAAATACACTTAATTTAGAACACTAACAGATAGGCATAGTTGTGAGCAGGATCCATATATACTGAGGTGATCTTGCATCTGATTATCTGAGCTTGCCATTACAGTAGTGTTTCTCTTTCTGTTCATCGTTTGATGGACCACAATTGATCACCTCAAGTTTATCTTCTGAAATCCGTGATCTGGCATATATTACGACCTGGGGAAAGATAAGAGAGCCGAACATTATCTTACGACTTGAACTTTCCAAACATAATTAACATGATGAATATTTTCGACAGCAGTTTCCTATATGTAACAAATCAGGCAACCGACTTGAGCGTGAGTAGTTATGTAGATTTAAAAATGTTTTCAGTAGGATAATTTGATACCATTTAAGTAATTTTTAACGGCATATCTATATTGCAAAATATGATCAAGATATGAATTATCATATCTCTCGTGTTGCCAAGAGACTTAAGTTATATTTTAAGCCTAACAGAATCTAAAAGTCTTACATAATGCATCAATCGCACCTAGTTTTGTAGTTTATGTCTTAATACAATAGTATTACACAATAAGTTCCGCCCACCTCGGGTTGTACAATACAATTTGTACCGTTATGTCATTAGATTTTTAATGGGCGAAGCCATTACGTTATCGATATCGCCTAATGTTCTGTACTAAAGAAACTATATAAGTACACATTTGCTGTAAACATACATTTTCTTTAGCAGTCTGGTTAAGAGCCCAAAACCGTGACAATATTAAACGAATTGACTGGATGAAAATTTCATTATTGCTATACTTTAAAACTTTTCCTTTGCAATTTTGTAAACTTTTTATCATGATATAATTCCTATTTTTCTGTTATTTATTTCGTAGTTATAATGTTCGAAAGACTTCCGAATATGAATATACTAGTTAATGTAGAAAAAGTTCCATGTTATATTCCTTCAGTCGCTTTCGCATCATCTTTAAACATGATAAAAATGATTATCATCATAATGATAATGCGACAGTGCTTGAAGGAATAAACCATGGAAAGTTTTATGATCTGATACTTTAACTAAGTATTATACTGCACATGGACTGATTCATTTAAACTTTCACCTTCACTTTCACTTTCACGTTCACTTACACACACACACACACACACACACACACACAGACACTCTCCCTCTCTCTCTCTCTCTCTCTCTCACACACACACACACACACACACACATGTTTAATATCACATTTAACACCAGCTTTATCTGATAGCTCATTGTCAAACATCTTCGCACGATATTGTTTTCCACCTCTAATGTATTGGCCTACATACTGTCAAAAGCACCTAAACTGCCATCAATACTATTTACTGTACTCCCGCAATATCGAGAGCTCCAAAAGGCGGCCATTTTTGATAAATGTAAATGCATTTCCTTTAATTACAAACGGTGTTTGCATTTTTTTTAAAACTTGAAATGCTTAGTAATAAATTATTTCTATTATTTTATAAGTGGACTATGGTTTAATATTTTAACTTGTAAAGGTAGTTCCAGGTTGTGCGTGCGATTCGGAAAGTGTAGGTGTGCGATACGGAATGAGCGACAAGGAATCACACATTGAATGTCTGCATCGAAAGCCAGATCAGCCATGTAAGATTAAACGAGTATGCAGTAAGAATGTAAATAAGTACGTTTTCATCAGAAGTTTGAATTAATGTTGGACATATATAAATTTAGCAGCAACTTGGCCACTAGAAACGAGTTTCAATATAAACTCTTAACACAGACACCATGGCGTAAATAATCAAATACCGGCTATATTTAATTTAACTCTCAATTGGCATGCAAATATTTACAAGGATAAGAAGTGACGCTTTTATTGCTCAAGGCACTAATTGGTTACTTAGCATTACATTCTGCTTCCACACTTCCCTATAAATCTTATTTGGAGATCTTTCAACACAATAACTTTGCTTGATGGGATGTGTGGTTCTCCATCTGGACCTAAGCCGACAACACTTCATCGCCGCTCCAACCCCACACCCACTTCCCTGCTTCCTCCGCACTTATTTGGGTTGTCAGGGCGATTGCTACGCTTCTGGCACTAACACAATTATTCCGATATTTAGGATTTGAACATATTCTGAAAGACTCAGGTACATTCTCCAAAGATATACTGATGCATGCTATAAAGCAAAAACTTTACAAAGATAAGAAGCCTGCTGTAAAAGCGATATAACATAGTTTCCGCCACCCCACCCCACCCCGCCTCTCTCACACACACACAAAGGAAGCTTGTATCCTCAGACCTATTTTAGAAGCGAAAAGCAACAAGGAAACATGATGCACAACATGTATTCATTTCGTTCATTTGATTTATAATTTCAAACTTGACTGACACCTTTCTTCGCGTTTCAGACCTAACGGAATTTAAACTTTAACATGGTGTCCATATTTGCGCGGGTGGGTACGTGATGTGGGCGAGTACGTGATGTGGGAGGGTACATGATGTTCACACAGTAGGAGCGTTGTTCATAGTGTTTCTTAAGCCCTGGATAATTCCGTAATTTTCTGCAACGTTGACACGTAAGACATATTTTCACACATTATCCATTCTTCTGTTTTTAGATATTGAACTTAGACATTACATATATTGGATACGGACGAAATAGGGTTTACCTTTTTTATGCATGGGTAGGCCTAACATCCATAAATTCACCGAGAATTGATATTTTCAGCAACAGCAAAATGTTAATGAGCAGGCTCACCGTTTATATTGAAAATGTATCTTTTGTCTGTAATGCAAAGACGTTGGCAATGTTAAGGATCGATTGATGATAATCGAGTTAGAATTTATAAATAAAAGAATTAAATGAGTTAAATTTTGTACATGGTGTTTTTCGGTTTTACAATCAATAAGGGATAAAAGCTGCTGGGAGAGCATAAACAGTAGAACAGTTTAAGTTTTGTTTGGGGATCTGTTTTGTGTCCTATTATTTTATTTTCATTTTTAACGCGAAAACAGATATTGTTGTACTCCTTCTACCGCCACATTCTTGCATCCTTTAGTTTTGCCTCAGTGTCTGTTATTTTATTCTCAATTTTATTCTTTTTATCTCAATCTCTATCTCTTCCTCTTTCATTTTCGTCTTTGCCATATAGTTTTCTCTAATTAGGTACACAAAGACAATGTGTTTTAAACGCTACGTTATCGCAATGTGCATACCCTATTATTACGCTTTCAGAAGTTAAATTTATATCACGCGTACTATTTTTCCTGAACAGAATAACTTAATGGCGATAACATTTAACTATGTGTGTTCCTACCCACATAGAAACTTCTCATTAGTTAAGTTTCTCAGGCAGACCCGGATAAATTATCTTTCCTGCCAAATTTGAATTTCCCGCAATATGAAATTGTGATTAATACAATCCAGATTTGATATCGTCTTGACTCCATAACTTCACAGAATTTGAAAATCCCAATCAGTTCCTTAACTACTATTTGTGTTTCTATCCGTCTATACGTAGCAACATTTGAGTTTGTATTCGGTTATGCATTGCTGTAGTGGGTTTCATTACAATCACAGTGACATTGATTTTAGAACTTTTGCCCCACCTTGAAAACATGTTATAAAGCCAATGTCAATGAAATTATGATAAAAATTTCATTAAGGCATATATTATCAATACATACATACATACACACACACATACACACACACACACATACATACATACATACATACATACATACATACATACGTACGGTTCTATAGACTATTCTCTACTTTTGTGTCCTATTAAATGTCAGGACCTTTGTTTTGGAATGTTGTTAGATTTTCATGATATATTTAGGGATTCTGTGTTGGAATACTCAATGAAAATATTAAGGATTAAGGTCTAGCAGATGATATACTCTGTTATTGGTTATTACACGCACACACACGCGCACACATATACACACATTTTATTGTACTCGTAGTTCATCTATATCATGTCACTGTCCTCTACGAAATGAACAAAGAAAGTTTAAACACATTTGCAGATCATATGCATGTCTGTATGTGTGTGTGTAGGAAGGTATGTTAGAAGTGATTTAAACAGTCATTCTAACAATGGAGAACATATTTTAATTTAATGGGTATTCCCTTCAAACTTTTTACTTTGCACGTACAGAGATCTCTTGAATTTAATACGTGGAAAAGGCGTTCTGTTTTAGTTTAATCTAGCTACGTTAAATATCTGGCTCACACCAATCAATGTCATCATATTATACATAGCCACCTAACCTGTTTTATCTTAGATCATTGATTCATAATGAAACTGTAATTACTGGTAATCGTTTATGAAAACTCGTATGGCTCACTATATGAACCTTGAATAGTTATATAGTGATTCTGTAAATTGTGTTAGTTTAGGTGAAGTAATGGCGATTCTTTGCATTTTGCTTTATTTGGTTTCACCCTCACCCTAATATAAATTTTGATACGACACTCTGTTCAAAGTGCAAAATGAATTGCTTAATGTATGGTCCAATCGTCCCATCACCAATATTTACTAGCAATAAAAGCTTGTGCTTGTTGTGAAACTGAAAGTCATATTTCAGGTCCAATTTTGATCAAACTTGGAATATAGGTATAAGTCACCAATATCTCAGACGAGTTTTATCATGAGCAAAATCCAAACGTACTAATGACGTAATCGTGTATCTGACTAAGATCACGTTCTAAAGTGTCTTAGTTTCCATAAGATTTCACTGTGTAATAAAAAAAATCATTCTTCAGATTTTCCTCACTGGCTATTTTAATTATTCTTAAAAATTACTTATAAATAGTAGGTTTCGATAAAATAACTTTTAATTCCATTTATAAAGGTTTGTGATGCTATTTGGGTCAGAGAGTCCACGCTCGACTTCAGATTTATTCCTTTCAAACATCTTCATCTTCATGGACATCAAAGGTAAATTTGAGTAAAAGATATGAGTTCGTATACTAACGTTTTATACTGTCGATACACTGTATAATGCATTTATTGCACATTAAAAAAATGGTAGGGATACAACTTGGAATATACATTTGCATGATCTAGATCTCGATTCAGACAGACATAGTGACGAGCTTCTGATTTTCTGAGGTTGCTAACTCAATATAGACAGTCGTTTAGACCCGAATTTGATTAAGCTAAATAAATACACTTAATTTAGAACACTAACAGATAGGCATAGTTGTGAGCAGGATCCATATATACTGAGGTGATCTTGCATCTGATTATCTGAGCTTGCCATTACAGTAGTGTTTCTCTTTCTGTTCATCGTTTGATGGACCACAATTGATCACCTCAAGTTTATCTTCTGAAATCCGTGATCTGGCATATATTACGACCTGGGGAAAGATAAGAGAGCCGAACATTATCTTACGACTTGAACTTTCCAAACATAATTAACATGATGAATATTTTCGACAGCAGTTTCCTATATGTAACAAATCAGGCAACCGACTTGAGCGTGAGTAGTTATGTAGATTTAAAAATGTTTTCAGTAGGATAATTTGATACCATTTAAGTAATTTTTAACGGCATATCTATATTGCAAAATATGATCAAGATATGAATTATCATATCTCTCGTGTTGCCAAGAGACTTAAGTTATATTTTAAGCCTAACAGAATCTAAAAGTCTTACATAATGCATCAATCGCACCTAGTTTTGTAGTTTATGTCTTAATACAATAGTATTACACAATAAGTTCCGCCCACCTCGGGTTGTACAATACAATTTGTACCGTTATGTCATTAGATTTTTAATGGGCGAAGCCATTACGTTATCGATATCGCCTAATGTTCTGTACTAAAGAAACTATATAAGTACACATTTGCTGTAAACATACATTTTCTTTAGCAGTCTGGTTAAGAGCCCAAAACCGTGACAATATTAAACGAATTGACTGGATGAAAATTTCATTATTGCTATACTTTAAAACTTTTCCTTTGCAATTTTGTAAACTTTTTATCATGATATAATTCCTATTTTTCTGTTATTTATTTCGTAGTTATAATGTTCGAAAGACTTCCGAATATGAATATACTAGTTAATGTAGAAAAAGTTCCATGTTATATTCCTTCAGTCGCTTTCGCATCATCTTTAAACATGATAAAAATGATTATCATCATAATGATAATGCGACAGTGCTTGAAGGAATAAACCATGGAAAGTTTTATGATCTGATACTTTAACTAAGTATTATACTGCACATGGACTGATTCATTTAAACTTTCACCTTCACTTTCACTTTCACGTTCACTTACACACACACACACACACACACACACACACACACACACACACACACAGACACTCTCCCTCTCTCTCTCTCTCTCTCTCTCTCTCTCACACACACACACACACACATGTTTAATATCACATTTAACACCAGCTTTATCTGATAGCTCATTGTCAAACATCTTCGCACGATATTGTTTTCCACCTCTAATGTATTGGCCTACATACTGTCAAAAGCACCTAAACTGCCATCAATACTATTTACTGTACTCCTGCAATATCGAGAGCTCCAAAAGGCGGCCATTTTTGATAAATGTAAATGCATTTCCTTTAATTACAAACGGTGTTTGCATTTTTTTTAAAACTTGAAATGCTTAGTAATAAATTATTTCTATTATTTTATAAGTGGACTATGGTTTAATATTTTAACTTGTAAAGGTAGTTCCAGGTTGTGCGTGCGATTCGGAAAGTGTAGGTGTGCGATACGGAATGAGCGACAAGGAATCACACATTGAATGTCTGCATCGAAAGCCAGATCAGCCATGTAAGATTAAACGAGTATGCAGTAAGAATGTAAATAAGTACGTTTTCATCAGAAGTTTGAATTAATGTTGGACATATATAAATTTAGCAGCAACTTGGCCACTAGAAACGAGTTTCAATATAAACTCTTAACACAGACACCATGGCGTAAATAATCAAATACCGGCTATATTTAATTTAACTCTCACTTGGCATGCAAATATTTACAAGGATAAGAAGTGACGCTTTTATTGCTCAAGGCACTAATTGGTTACTTAGCATTACATTCTGCTTCCACACTTCCCTATAAATCTTATTTGGAGATCTTTCAACACAATAACTTTGCTTGATGGGATGTGTGGTTCTCCATCTGGACCTAAGCCGACAACACTTCATCGCCGCTCCAACCCCACACCCACTTCCCTGCTTCCTCCGCACTTATTTGGGTTGTCAGGGCGATTGCTACGCTTCTGGCACTAACACAATTATTCCGATATTTAGGATTTGAACATATTCTGAAAGACTCAGGTACATTCTCCAAAGATATACTGATGCATGCTATAAAGCAAAAACTTTACAAAGATAAGAAGCCTGCTGTAAAAGCGATATAACATAGTTTCCGCCACCCCACCCCACCCCGCCTCTCTCACACACACACAAAGGAAGCTTGTATCCTCAGACCTATTTTAGAAACGAAAAGCAACAAGGAAACATGATGCACAACATGTATTCATTTCGTTCATTTGATTTATAATTTCAAACTTGACTGACACCTTTCTTCGCGTTTCAGACCTAACGGAATTTAAACTTTAACATGGTGTCCATATTTGCGCGGGTGGGTACGTGATGTGGGCGAGTACGTGATGTGGGAGGGTACATGATGTTCACACAGTAGGAGCGTTGTTCATAGTGTTTCTTAAGCCCTGGATAATTCCGTAATTTTCTGCAACGTTGACACGTAAGACATATTTTCACACATTATCCATTCTTCTGTTTTTAGATATTGAACTTAGACATTACATATATTGGATACGGACGAAATAGGGTTTACCTTTTTTATGCATGGGTAGGCCTAACATCCATAAATTCACCGAGAATTGATATTTTCAGCAACAGCAAAATGTTAATGAGCAGGCTCACCGTTTATATTGAAAATGTATCTTTTGTCTGTAATGCAAAGACGTTGGCAATGTTAAGGATCGATTGATGATAATCGAGTTAGAATTTATAAATAAAAGAATTAAATGAGTTAAATTTTGTACATGGTGTTTTTCGGTTTTACAATCAATAAGGGATAAAAGCTGCTGGGAGAGCATAAACAGTAGAACAGTTTAAGTTTTGTTTGGGGATCTGTTTTGTGTCCTATTATTTTATTTTCATTTTTAACGCGAAAACAGATATTGTTGTACTCCTTCTACCGCCACATTCTTGCATCCTTTAGTTTTGCCTCAGTGTCTGTTATTTTATTCTCAATTTTATTCTTTTTATCTCAATCTCTATCTCTTCCTCTTTCATTTTCGTCTTTGCCATATAGTTTTCTCTAATTAGGTACACAAAGACAATGTGTTTTAAACGCTACGTTATCGCAATGTGCATACCCTATTATTACGCTTTCAGAAGTTAAATTTATATCACGCGTACTATTTTTCCTGAACAGAATAACTTAATGGCGATAACATTTAACTATGTGTGTTCCTACCCACATAGAAACTTCTCATTAGTTAAGTTTCTCAGGCAGACCCGGATAAATTATCTTTCCTGCCAAATTTGAATTTCCCGCAATATGAAATTGTGATTAATACAATCCAGATTTGATATCGTCTTGACTCCATAACTTCACAGAATTTGAAAATCCCAATCAGTTCCTTAACTACTATTTGTGTTTCTATCCGTCTATACGTAGCAACATTTGAGTTTGTATTCGGTTATGCATTGCTGTAGTGGGTTTCATTACAATCACAGTGACATTGATTTTAGAACTTTTGCCCCACCTTGAAAACATGTTATAAAGCCAATGTCAATGAAATTATGATAAAAATTTCATTAAGGCATATATTATCAATACATACATACATACACACACACATACACACACACACACATACATACATACATACATACATACATACATACGTACGGTTCTATAGACTATTCTCTACTTTTGTGTCCTATTAAATGTCAGGACCTTTGTTTTGGAATGTTGTTAGATTTTCATGATATATTTAGGGATTCTGTGTTGGAATACTCAATGAAAATATTAAGGATTAAGGTCTAGCAGATGATATACTCTGTTATTGGTTATTACACGCACACACACGCGCACACATATACACACATTTTATTGTACTCGTAGTTCATCTATATCATGTCACTGTCCTCTACGAAATGAACAAAGAAAGTTTAAACACATTTGCAGATCATATGCATGTCTGTATGTGTGTGTGTAGGAAGGTATGTTAGAAGTGATTTAAACAGTCATTCTAACAATGGAGAACATATTTTAATTTAATGGGTATTCCCTTCAAACTTTTTACTTTGCACGTACAGAGATCTCTTGAATATAATACGTGGAAAAGGCGTTCTGTTTTAGTTTAATCTAGCTACGTTAAATATTTGGCTCACACCAATCAATGTCATCATATTATACATAGCCACCTAACCTGTTTTATCTTAGATCATTGATTCATAATGAAACTGTAATTACTGGTAATCGTTTATGAAAACTCGTATGGCTCACTATATGAACCTTGAATAGTTATATAGTGATTCTGTAAATTGTGTTAGTTTAGGTGAAGTAATGGCGATTCTTTGCATTTTGCTTTATTTGGTTTCACCCTCACCCTAATATAAATTTTGATACGACACTCTGTTCAAAGTGCAAAATGAATTGCTTAATGTATGGTCCAATCGTCCCATCACCAATATTTACTAGCAATAAAAGCTTGTGCTTGTTGTGAAACTGAAAGTCATATTTCAGGTCCAATTTTGATCAAACTTGGAATATAGGTATAAGTCACCAATATCTCAGACGAGTTTTATCATGAGCAAAATCCAAACGTACTAATGACGTAATCGTGTATCTGACTAAGATCACGTTCTAAAGTGTCTTAGTTTCCATAAGATTTCACTGTGTAATAAAAAAAATCATTCTTCAGATTTTCCTCACTGGCTATTTTAATTATTCTTAAAAATTACTTATAAATAGTAGGTTTCGATAAAATAACTTTTAATTCCATTTATAAAGGTTTGTGATGCTATTTGGGTCAGAGAGTCCACGCTCGACTTCAGATTTATTCCTTTCAAACATCTTCAACTTCATGGACATCAAAGGTAAATTTGAGTAAAAGATATGAGTTCGTATACTAACGTTTTATACTGTCGATACATTGTATAATGCATTTATTGCACATTAAAAAAATGGTAGGGATACAACTTGGAATATACATTTGCATGATCTAGATCTCGATTCAGACAGACATAGTGACGAGCTTCTGATTTTCTGAGGTTGCTAACTCAATATAGACAGTCGTTTAGACCCGAATTTGATAAAGCTAAATAAATACACTTAATTTAGAACACTAACAGATAGGCATAGTTGTGAGCAGGATCCATATATACTGAGGTGATCTTGCATCTGATTATCTGAGCTTGCCATTACAGTAGTGTTTCTCTTTCTGTTCATCGTTTGATGGACCACAATTGATCACCTCAAGTTTATCTTCTGAAATCCGTGATCA
>JAPYKE020000100.1:0-42500 GCA_028554795.2 Sinohyriopsis cumingii
TTCAATATTTGTTTCATGTCGGGATTCGAACATTGGTCCCTCTGCTGCGAGATAAGACAACTATCGCCTGCCTGCACGTTCCAGCGTAAATACTACCACGGCTATCGAGACATCACCAAAAAATGATGCCCTTTAACCGCTCATATATACTCAAGAACGTACAGACACTCTCGAAACTTATATATACATGTCAAGAAACCTTGGCACTGGCGAGGTTAGGTTATGATTATTAAGAGAGTAACATATAATTACTCAAAGCACGGGCCTAAGGAGAATTACTCAAGACATTATATTACGAGGTTTATTTTTTTATCATAATAATATTTTTTACAATATTTGTTTCATGTCGGATTCGAACATTGGTCCTCTGCTGCGAGATAAGACAACTATCGCCTGCCTGCACGTTCCAGCGTAAATACTACCACGGCTATCGAGACATCACCAAAAAATGATGCCCTTTAACCGCTCATATATACTCAAGAACGTACAGACACTCTCGAAACTTATATATACATGTCAAGAAACCTTGGCACTGGCGAGGTTAGGTTATGATTATTAAGAGAGTAACATATAATTACTCAAAGCACGGGCCTAAGGAGAATTACTCAAGACATTATATTACGAGGTTTATTTTTTTTATCATAATAATATTTTAATTAAATCAATATTTGTTTCATGTCGGGATTCGAACATTGGTCCTCTGCTGCGAGATAAGACAACTATCGCCTGCCTGCACGTTCCAGCGTAAATACTACCACGGCTATCGAGACATCACCAAAAAATGATGCCCTTTAACCGCTCATATATACTCAAGAACGTACAGACACTCTCGAAACTTATATATACATGTCAAGAAACCTTGGCACTGGCGAGGTTAGGTTATGATTATTAAGAGAGTAACATATAATTACTCAAAGCACGGGCCTAAGGAGAATTACTCAAGACATTATATTACGAGGTTTATTTTTTTATCATAATAATATTTTAATTAAATCAATATTTGTTTCATGTCGGGATTCGAACATTGGTCCTCTGCTGCGAGATAAGACAACTATCGCCTGCCTGCACGTTCCAGCGTAAATACTACCACGGCTATCGAGACATCACCAAAAAATGATGCCCTTTAACCGCTCATATATACTCAAGAACGTACAGACACTCTCGAAACTTATATATACATGTCAAGAAACCTTGGCACTGGCGAGGTTAGGTTATGATTATTAAGAGAGTAACATATAATTACTCAAAGCACGGGCCTAAGGAGAATTACTCAAGACATTATATTACGAGGTTTATTTTTTTATCATAATAATATTTTAATTAAATCAATATTTGTTTCATGTCGGGATTCGAACATTGGTCCTCTGCTGCGAGATAAGACAACTATCGCCTGCCTGCACGTTCCAGCGTAAATACTACCACGGCTATCGAGACATCACCAAAAAATGATGCCCTTTAACCGCTCATATATACTCAAGAACGTACAGACACTCTCGAAACTTATATATACATGTCAAGAAACCTTGGCACTGGCGAGGTTAGGTTATGATTATTAAGAGAGTAACATATAATTACTCAAAGCACGGGCCTAAGGAGAATTACTCAAGACATTATATTACGAGGTTTATTTTTTTATCATAATAATATTTTAATTAAATCAATATTTGTTTCATGTCGGGATTCGAACATTGGTCCTCTGCTGCGAGATAAGACAACTATCGCCTGCCTGCACGTTCCAGCGTAAATACTACCACGGCTATCGAGACATCACCAAAAAATGATGCCCTTTAACCGCTCATATATACTCAAGAACGTACAGACACTCTCGAAACTTATATATACATGTCAAGAAACCTTGGCACTGGCGAGGTTAGGTTATGATTATTAAGAGAGTAACATATAATTACTCAAAGCACGGGCCTAAGGAGAATTACTCAAGACATTATATTACGAGGTTTATTTTTTTTATCATAATAATATTTTAATTAAATCAATATTTGTTTCATGTCGGGATTCGAACATTGGTCCTCTGCTGCGAGATAAGACAACTATCGCCTGCCTGCACGTTCCAGCGTAAATACTACCACGGCTATCGAGACATCACCAAAAAATGATGCCCTTTAACCGCTCATATATACTCAAGAACGTACAGACACTCTCGAAACTTATATATACATGTCAAGAAACCTTGGCACTGGCGAGGTTAGGTTATGATTATTAAGAGAGTAACATATAATTACTCAAAGCACGGGCCTAAGGAGAATTACTCAAGACATTATATTACGAGGTTTATTTTTTTATCATAATAATATTTTAATTAAATCAATATTTGTTTCATGTCGGGATTCGAACATTGGTCCTCTGCTGCGAGATAAGACAACTATCGCCTGCCTGCACGTTCCAGCGTAAATACTACCACGGCTATCGAGACATCACCAAAAAATGATGCCCTTTAACCGCTCATATATACTCAAGAACGTACAGACACTCTCGAAACTTATATATACATGTCAAGAAACCTTGGCACTGGCGAGGTTAGGTTATGATTATTAAGAGAGTAACATATAATTACTCAAAGCACGGGCCTAAGGAGAATTACTCAAGACATTATATTACGAGGTTTATTTTTTTATCATAATAATATTTTAATTAAATCAATATTTGTTTCATGTCGGGATTCGAACATTGGTCCTCTGCTGCGAGATAAGACAACTATCGCCTGCCTGCACGTTCCAGCGTAAATACTACCACGGCTATCGAGACATCACCAAAAAATGATGCCCTTTAACCGCTCATATATACTCAAGAACGTACAGACACTCTCGAAACTTATATATACATGTCAAGAAACCTTGGCACTGGCGAGGTTAGGTTATGATTATTAAGAGAGTAACATATAATTACTCAAAGCACGGGCCTAAGGAGAATTACTCAAGACATTATATTACGAGGTTTATTTTTTTATCATAATAATATTTTAATTAAATCAATATTTGTTTCATGTCGGGATTCGAACATTGGTCCTCTGCTGCGAGATAAGACAACTATCGCCTGCCTGCACGTTCCAGCGTAAATACTACCACGGCTATCGAGACATCACCAAAAAATGATGCCCTTTAACCGCTCATATATACTCAAGAACGTACAGACACTCTCGAAACTTATATATACATGTCAAGAAACCTTGGCACTGGCGAGGTTAGGTTATGATTATTAAGAGAGTAACATATAATTACTCAAAGCACGGGCCTAAGGAGAATTACTCAAGACATTATATTACGAGGTTTATTTTTTTATCATAATAATATTTTAATTAAATCAATATTTGTTTCATGTCGGGATTCGAACATTGGTCCTCTGCTGCGAGATAAGACAACTATCGCCTGCCTGCACGTTCCAGCGTAAATACTACCACGGCTATCGAGACATCACCAAAAAATGATGCCCTTTAACCGCTCATATATACTCAAGAACGTACAGACACTCTCGAAACTTATATATACATGTCAAGAAACCTTGGCACTGGCGAGGTTAGGTTATGATTATTAAGAGAGTAACATATAATTACTCAAAGCACGGGCCTAAGGAGAATTACTCAAGACATTATATTACGAGGTTTATTTTTTTATCATAATAATATTTTAATTAAATCAATATTTGTTTCATGTCGGGATTCGAACATTGGTCCTCTGCTGCGAGATAAGACAACTATCGCCTGCCTGCACGTTCCAGCGTAAATACTACCACGGCTATCGAGACATCACCAAAAAATGATGCCCTTTAACCGCTCATATATACTCAAGAACGTACAGACACTCTCGAAACTTATATATACATGTCAAGAAACCTTGGCACTGGCGAGGTTAGGTTATGATTATTAAGAGAGTAACATATAATTACTCAAAGCACGGGCCTAAGGAGAATTACTCAAGACATTATATTACGAGGTTTATTTTTTTATCATAATAATATTTTAATTAAATCAATATTTGTTTCATGTCGGGATTCGAACATTGGTCCTCTGCTGCGAGATAAGACAACTATCGCCTGCCTGCACGTTCCAGCGTAAATACTACCACGGCTATCGAGACATCACCAAAAAATGATGCCCTTTAACCGCTCATATATACTCAAGAACGTACAGACACTCTCGAAACTTATATATACATGTCAAGAAACCTTGGCACTGGCGAGGTTAGGTTATGATTATTAAGAGAGTAACATATAATTACTCAAAGCACGGGCCTAAGGAGAATTACTCAAGACATTATATTACGAGGTTTATTTTTTTATCATAATAATATTTTAATTAAATCAATATTTGTTTCATGTCGGGATTCGAACATTGGTCCTCTGCTGCGAGATAAGACAACTATCGCCTGCCTGCACGTTCCAGCGTAAATACTACCACGGCTATCGAGACATCACCAAAAAATGATGCCCTTTAACCGCTCATATATACTCAAGAACGTACAGACACTCTCGAAACTTATATATACATGTCAAGAAACCTTGGCACTGGCGAGGTTAGGTTATGATTATTAAGAGAGTAACATATAATTACTCAAAGCACGGGCCTAAGGAGAATTACTCAAGACATTATATTACGAGGTTTATTTTTTTATCATAATAATATTTTAATTAAATCAATATTTGTTTCATGTCGGGATTCGAACATTGGTCCTCTGCTGCGAGATAAGACAACTATCGCCTGCCTGCACGTTCCAGCGTAAATACTACCACGGCTATCGAGACATCACCAAAAAATGATGCCCTTTAACCGCTCATATATACTCAAGAACGTACAGACACTCTCGAAACTTATATATACATGTCAAGAAACCTTGGCACTGGCGAGGTTAGGTTATGATTATTAAGAGAGTAACATATAATTACTCAAAGCACGGGCCTAAGGAGAATTACTCAAGACATTATATTACGAGGTTTATTTTTTTATCATAATAATATTTTAATTAAATCAATATTTGTTTCATGTCGGGATTCGAACATTGGTCCTCTGCTGCGAGATAAGACAACTATCGCCTGCCTGCACGTTCCAGCGTAAATACTACCACGGCTATCGAGACATCACCAAAAAATGATGCCCTTTAACCGCTCATATATACTCAAGAACGTACAGACACTCTCGAAACTTATATATACATGTCAAGAAACCTTGGCACTGGCGAGGTTAGGTTATGATTATTAAGAGAGTAACATATAATTACTCAAAGCACGGGCCTAAGGAGAATTACTCAAGACATTATATTACGAGGTTTATTTTTTTATCATAATAATATTTTAATTAAATCAATATTTGTTTCATGTCGGGATTCGAACATTGGTCCTCTGCTGCGAGATAAGACAACTATCGCCTGCCTGCACGTTCCAGCGTAAATACTACCACGGCTATCGAGACATCACCAAAAAATGATGCCCTTTAACCGCTCATATATACTCAAGAACGTACAGACACTCTCGAAACTTATATATACATGTCAAGAAACCTTGGCACTGGCGAGGTTAGGTTATGATTATTAAGAGAGTAACATATAATTACTCAAAGCACGGGCCTAAGGAGAATTACTCAAGACATTATATTACGAGGTTTATTTTTTTATCATAATAATATTTTAATTAAATCAATATTTGTTTCATGTCGGGATTCGAACATTGGTCCTCTGCTGCGAGATAAGACAACTATCGCCTGCCTGCACGTTCCAGCGTAAATACTACCACGGCTATCGAGACATCACCAAAAAATGATGCCCTTTAACCGCTCATATATACTCAAGAACGTACAGACACTCTCGAAACTTATATATACATGTCAAGAAACCTTGGCACTGGCGAGGTTAGGTTATGATTATTAAGAGAGTAACATATAATTACTCAAAGCACGGGCCTAAGGAGAATTACTCAAGACATTATATTACGAGGTTTATTTTTTTATCATAATAATATTTTAATTAAATCAATATTTGTTTCATGTCGGGATTCGAACATTGGTCCTCTGCTGCGAGATAAGACAACTATCGCCTGCCTGCACGTTCCAGCGTAAATACTACCACGGCTATCGAGACATCACCAAAAAATGATGCCCTTTAACCGCTCATATATACTCAAGAACGTACAGACACTCTCGAAACTTATATATACATGTCAAGAAACCTTGGCACTGGCGAGGTTAGGTTATGATTATTAAGAGAGTAACATATAATTACTCAAAGCACGGGCCTAAGGAGAATTACTCAAGACATTATATTACGAGGTTTATTTTTTATCATAATAATATTTTAATTAAATCAATATTTGTTTCATGTCGGGATTCGAACATTGGTCCTCTGCTGCGAGATAAGACAACTATCGCCTGCCTGCACGTTCCAGCGTAAATACTACCACGGCTATCGAGACATCACCAAAAAATGATGCCCTTTAACCGCTCATATATACTCAAGAACGTACAGACACTCTCGAAACTTATATATACATGTCAAGAAACCTTGGCACTGGCGAGGTTAGGTTATGATTATTAAGAGAGTAACATATAATTACTCAAAGCACGGGCCTAAGGAGAATTACTCAAGACATTATATTACGAGGTTTATTTTTTTATCATAATAATATTTTAATTAAATCAATATTTGTTTCATGTCGGGATTCGAACATTGGTCCTCTGCTGCGAGATAAGACAACTATCGCCTGCCTGCACGTTCCAGCGTAAATACTACCACGGCTATCGAGACATCACCAAAAAATGATGCCCTTTAACCGCTCATATATACTCAAGAACGTACAGACACTCTCGAAACTTATATATACATGTCAAGAAACCTTGGCACTGGCGAGGTTAGGTTATGATTATTAAGAGAGTAACATATAATTACTCAAAGCACGGGCCTAAGGAGAATTACTCAAGACATTATATTACGAGGTTTATTTTTTTATCATAATAATATTTTAATTAAATCAATATTTGTTTCATGTCGGGATTCGAACACATGTCTGGATACGGAACATTGGTACCACAGCAGCGATGAATAAGGACAACTATCGCTGCCTGCACGTACCAGCGTAAATACAACCACGGCTATCGAGACATCACCAAAAAATGATGCCCTTTAACCGCTCATAATACTCAAGAACGTACAGACACTCTCGAATCTTATATATACATGTCAAGAAACCTTGGCACTGGCGAGGTTAGGTTATGATTTATTAAGAGAGTAACATATAATTACTCAAAGCACGGGCCTAAGAGAATTACTCAAGACATTATATTACGAGGAGAGAGATTATATATGTCTAAGATTGTTTCATGTCGGGATTCGAACATTGGTCCTCTGCTGCGAGATAAGACAACTTTGCCTGCACGTTCCAGCGTAAATACTACCCACGGCTATCGAGACATCACCAAAAAATGATGCCCTTTAACCGCTCATATATACTCAAGAACGTACAGACACTCTCGAAACTTATATATACATGTCAAGAAACCTTGGCACTGGCGAGGTTAGGTTATGATTATTAAGAGAGTAACATATAATTACTCAAAGCACGGGCCTAAGGAGAATTACTCAAGACATTATATTACGAGGTTTATTTTTTTATCATAATAATATTTTAATTAAATCAATATTTGTTTCATGTCGGGATTCGAACATTGGTCCTCTGCTGCGAGATTAAGACGTCTATAGATTGCCTGCACGTTCCAGCGTAAATACTACCACGGCTATCGAGACATCACCAAAAAATGATGCCCTTTAACCGCTCATATATACTCAAGAACGTACAGACACTCTCGAAACTTATATATACATGTCAAGAAACCTTGGCACTGGCGAGGTTAGGTTATGATTATTAAGAGAGTAACATATAATTACTCAAAGCACGGGCCTAAGGAGAATTACTCAAGACATTATATTACGAGGTTTATTTTTTTATCATAATAATATTTTAATTAAATCAATATTTGTTTCATGTCGGGATTCGAACATTGGTCCTCTGCTGCGAGATAAGACAACTATCGCCTGCCTGCACGTTCCAGCGTAAATACTACCACGGCTATCGAGACATCACCAAAAAATGATGCCCTTTAACCGCTCATATATACTCAAGAACGTACAGACACTCTCGAAACTTATATATACATGTCAAGAAACCTTGGCACTGGCGAGGTTAGGTTATGATTATTAAGAGAGTAACATATAATTACTCAAAGCACGGGCCTAAGGAGAATTACTCAAGACATTATATTACGAGGTTTATTTTTTTATCATAATAATATTTTAATTAAATCAATATTTGTTTCATGTCGGGATTCGAACATTGGTCCTCTGCTGCGAGATAAGACAACTATCGCCTGCCTGCACGTTCCAGCGTAAATACTACCACGGCTATCGAGACATCACCAAAAAATGATGCCCTTTAACCGCTCATATATACTCAAGAACGTACAGACACTCTCGAAACTTATATATACATGTCAAGAAACCTTGGCACTGGCGAGGTTAGGTTATGATTATTAAGAGAGTAACATATAATTACTCAAAGCACGGGCCTAAGGAGAATTACTCAAGACATTATATTACGAGGTTTATTTTTTTATCATAATAATATTTTAATTAAATCAATATTTGTTTCATGTCGGGATTCGAACATTGGTCCTCTGCTGCGAGATAAGACAACTATCGCCTGCCTGCACGTTCCAGCGTAAATACTACCACGGCTATCGAGACATCACCAAAAAATGATGCCCTTTAACCGCTCATATATACTCAAGAACGTACAGACACTCTCGAAACTTATATATACATGTCAAGAAACCTTGGCACTGGCGAGGTTAGGTTATGATTATTAAGAGAGTAACATATAATTACTCAAAGCACGGGCCTAAGGAGAATTACTCAAGACATTATATTACGAGGTTTATTTTTTTATCATAATAATATTTTAATTAAATCAATATTTGTTTCATGTCGGGATTCGAACATTGGTCCTCTGCTGCGAGATAAGACAACTATCGCCTGCCTGCACGTTCCAGCGTAAATACTACCACGGCTATCGAGACATCACCAAAAAATGATGCCCTTTAACCGCTCATATATACTCAAGAACGTACAGACACTCTCGAAACTTATATATACATGTCAAGAAACCTTGGCACTGGCGAGGTTAGGTTATGATTATTAAGAGAGTAACATATAATTACTCAAAGCACGGGCCTAAGGAGAATTACTCAAGACATTATATTACGAGGTTTATTTTTTTATCATAATAATATTTTAATTAAATCAATATTTGTTTCATGTCGGGATTCGAACATTGGTCCTCTGCTGCGAGATAAGACAACTATCGCCTGCCTGCACGTTCCAGCGTAAATACTACCACGGCTATCGAGACATCACCAAAAAATGATGCCCTTTAACCGCTCATATATACTCAAGAACGTACAGACACTCTCGAAACTTATATATACATGTCAAGAAACCTTGGCACTGGCGAGGTTAGGTTATGATTATTAAGAGAGTAACATATAATTACTCAAAGCACGGGCCTAAGGAGAATTACTCAAGACATTATATTACGAGGTTTATTTTTTTATCATAATAATATTTTAATTAAATCAATATTTGTTTCATGTCGGGATTCGAACATTGGTCCTCTGCTGCGAGATAAGACAACTATCGCCTGCCTGCACGTTCCAGCGTAAATACTACCACGGCTATCGAGACATCACCAAAAAATGATGCCCTTTAACCGCTCATATATACTCAAGAACGTACAGACACTCTCGAAACTTATATATACATGTCAAGAAACCTTGGCACTGGCGAGGTTAGGTTATGATTATTAAGAGAGTAACATATAATTACTCAAAGCACGGGCCTAAGGAGAATTACTCAAGACATTATATTACGAGGTTTATTTTTTTATCATAATAATATTTTAATTAAATCAATATTTGTTTCATGTCGGGATTCGAACATTGGTCCTCTGCTGCGAGATAAGACAACTATCGCCTGCCTGCACGTTCCAGCGTAAATACTACCACGGCTATCGAGACATCACCAAAAAATGATGCCCTTTAACCGCTCATATATACTCAAGAACGTACAGACACTCTCGAAACTTATATATACATGTCAAGAAACCTTGGCACTGGCGAGGTTAGGTTATGATTATTAAGAGAGTAACATATAATTACTCAAAGCACGGGCCTAAGGAGAATTACTCAAGACATTATATTACGAGGTTTATTTTTTTATCATAATAATATTTTAATTAAATCAATATTTGTTTCATGTCGGGATTCGAACATTGGTCCTCTGCTGCGAGATAAGACAACTATCGCCTGCCTGCACGTTCCAGCGTAAATACTACCACGGCTATCGAGACATCACCAAAAAATGATGCCCTTTAACCGCTCATATATACTCAAGAACGTACAGACACTCTCGAAACTTATATATACATGTCAAGAAACCTTGGCACTGGCGAGGTTAGGTTATGATTATTAAGAGAGTAACATATAATTACTCAAAGCACGGGCCTAAGGAGAATTACTCAAGACATTATATTACGAGGTTTATTTTTTTATCATAATAATATTTTAATTAAATCAATATTTGTTTCATGTCGGGATTCGAACATTGGTCCTCTGCTGCGAGATAAGACAACTATCGCCTGCCTGCACGTTCCAGCGTAAATACTACCACGGCTATCGAGACATCACCAAAAAATGATGCCCTTTAACCGCTCATATATACTCAAGAACGTACAGACACTCTCGAAACTTATATATACATGTCAAGAAACCTTGGCACTGGCGAGGTTAGGTTATGATTATTAAGAGAGTAACATATAATTACTCAAAGCACGGGCCTAAGGAGAATTACTCAAGACATTATATTACGAGGTTTATTTTTTTATCATAATAATATTTTAATTAAATCAATATTTGTTTCATGTCGGGATTCGAACATTGGTCCTCTGCTGCGAGATAAGACAACTATCGCCTGCCTGCACGTTCCAGCGTAAATACTACCACGGCTATCGAGACATCACCAAAAAATGATGCCCTTTAACCGCTCATATATACTCAAGAACGTACAGACACTCTCGAAACTTATATATACATGTCAAGAAACCTTGGCACTGGCGAGGTTAGGTTATGATTATTAAGAGAGTAACATATAATTACTCAAAGCACGGGCCTAAGGAGAATTACTCAAGACATTATATTACGAGGTTTATTTTTTTATCATAATAATATTTTAATTAAATCAATATTTGTTTCATGTCGGGATTCGAACATTGGTCCTCTGCTGCGAGATAAGACAACTATCGCCTGCCTGCACGTTCCAGCGTAAATACTACCACGGCTATCGAGACATCACCAAAAAATGATGCCCTTTAACCGCTCATATATACTCAAGAACGTACAGACACTCTCGAAACTTATATATACATGTCAAGAAACCTTGGCACTGGCGAGGTTAGGTTATGATTATTAAGAGAGTAACATATAATTACTCAAAGCACGGGCCTAAGGAGAATTACTCAAGACATTATATTACGAGGTTTATTTTTTTATCATAATAATATTTTAATTAAATCAATATTTGTTTCATGTCGGGATTCGAACATTGGTCCTCTGCTGCGAGATAAGACAACTATCGCCTGCCTGCACGTTCCAGCGTAAATACTACCACGGCTATCGAGACATCACCAAAAAATGATGCCCTTTAACCGCTCATATATACTCAAGAACGTACAGACACTCTCGAAACTTATATATACATGTCAAGAAACCTTGGCACTGGCGAGGTTAGGTTATGATTATTAAGAGAGTAACATATAATTACTCAAAGCACGGGCCTAAGGAGAATTACTCAAGACATTATATTACGAGGTTTATTTTTTTATCATAATAATATTTTAATTAAATCAATATTTGTTTCATGTCGGGATTCGAACATTGGTCCTCTGCTGCGAGATAAGACAACTATCGCCTGCCTGCACGTTCCAGCGTAAATACTACCACGGCTATCGAGACATCACCAAAAAATGATGCCCTTTAACCGCTCATATATACTCAAGAACGTACAGACACTCTCGAAACTTATATATACATGTCAAGAAACCTTGGCACTGGCGAGGTTAGGTTATGATTATTAAGAGAGTAACATATAATTACTCAAAGCACGGGCCTAAGGAGAATTACTCAAGACATTATATTACGAGGTTTATTTTTTTATCATAATAATATTTTAATTAAATCAATATTTGTTTCATGTCGGGATTCGAACATTGGTCCTCTGCTGCGAGATAAGACAACTATCGCCTGCCTGCACGTTCCAGCGTAAATACTACCACGGCTATCGAGACATCACCAAAAAATGATGCCCTTTAACCGCTCATATATACTCAAGAACGTACAGACACTCTCGAAACTTATATATACATGTCAAGAAACCTTGGCACTGGCGAGGTTAGGTTATGATTATTAAGAGAGTAACATATAATTACTCAAAGCACGGGCCTAAGGAGAATTACTCAAGACATTATATTACGAGGTTTATTTTTTTATCATAATAATATTTTAATTAAATCAATATTTGTTTCATGTCGGGATTCGAACATTGGTCCTCTGCTGCGAGATAAGACAACTATCGCCTGCCTGCACGTTCCAGCGTAAATACTACCACGGCTATCGAGACATCACCAAAAAATGATGCCCTTTAACCGCTCATATATACTCAAGAACGTACAGACACTCTCGAAACTTATATATACATGTCAAGAAACCTTGGCACTGGCGAGGTTAGGTTATGATTATTAAGAGAGTAACATATAATTACTCAAAGCACGGGCCTAAGGAGAATTACTCAAGACATTATATTACGAGGTTTATTTTTTTATCATAATAATATTTTAATTAAATCAATATTTGTTTCATGTCGGGATTCGAACATTGGTCCTCTGCTGCGAGATAAGACAACTATCGCCTGCCTGCACGTTCCAGCGTAAATACTACCACGGCTATCGAGACATCACCAAAAAATGATGCCCTTTAACCGCTCATATATACTCAAGAACGTACAGACACTCTCGAAACTTATATATACATGTCAAGAAACCTTGGCACTGGCGAGGTTAGGTTATGATTATTAAGAGAGTAACATATAATTACTCAAAGCACGGGCCTAAGGAGAATTACTCAAGACATTATATTACGAGGTTTATTTTTTTATCATAATAATATTTTAATTAAATCAATATTTGTTTCATGTCGGGATTCGAACATTGGTCCTCTGCTGCGAGATAAGACAACTATCGCCTGCCTGCACGTTCCAGCGTAAATACTACCACGGCTATCGAGACATCACCAAAAAATGATGCCCTTTAACCGCTCATATATACTCAAGAACGTACAGACACTCTCGAAACTTATATATACATGTCAAGAAACCTTGGCACTGGCGAGGTTAGGTTATGATTATTAAGAGAGTAACATATAATTACTCAAAGCACGGGCCTAAGGAGAATTACTCAAGACATTATATTACGAGGTTTATTTTTTTATCATAATAATATTTTAATTAAATCAATATTTGTTTCATGTCGGGATTCGAACATTGGTCCTCTGCTGCGAGATAAGACAACTATCGCCTGCCTGCACGTTCCAGCGTAAATACTACCACGGCTATCGAGACATCACCAAAAAATGATGCCCTTTAACCGCTCATATATACTCAAGAACGTACAGACACTCTCGAAACTTATATATACATGTCAAGAAACCTTGGCACTGGCGAGGTTAGGTTATGATTATTAAGAGAGTAACATATAATTACTCAAAGCACGGGCCTAAGGAGAATTACTCAAGACATTATATTACGAGGTTTATTTTTTTATCATAATAATATTTTAATTAAATCAATATTTGTTTCATGTCGGGATTCGAACATTGGTCCTCTGCTGCGAGATAAGACAACTATCGCCTGCCTGCACGTTCCAGCGTAAATACTACCACGGCTATCGAGACATCACCAAAAAATGATGCCCTTTAACCGCTCATATATACTCAAGAACGTACAGACACTCTCGAAACTTATATATACATGTCAAGAAACCTTGGCACTGGCGAGGTTAGGTTATGATTATTAAGAGAGTAACATATAATTACTCAAAGCACGGGCCTAAGGAGAATTACTCAAGACATTATATTACGAGGTTTATTTTTTTATCATAATAATATTTTAATTAAATCAATATTTGTTTCATGTCGGGATTCGAACATTGGTCCTCTGCTGCGAGATAAGACAACTATCGCCTGCCTGCACGTTCCAGCGTAAATACTACCACGGCTATCGAGACATCACCAAAAAATGATGCCCTTTAACCGCTCATATATACTCAAGAACGTACAGACACTCTCGAAACTTATATATACATGTCAAGAAACCTTGGCACTGGCGAGGTTAGGTTATGATTATTAAGAGAGTAACATATAATTACTCAAAGCACGGGCCTAAGGAGAATTACTCAAGACATTATATTACGAGGTTTATTTTTTTATCATAATAATATTTTAATTAAATCAATATTTGTTTCATGTCGGGATTCGAACATTGGTCCTCTGCTGCGAGATAAGACAACTATCGCCTGCCTGCACGTTCCAGCGTAAATACTACCACGGCTATCGAGACATCACCAAAAAATGATGCCCTTTAACCGCTCATATATACTCAAGAACGTACAGACACTCTCGAAACTTATATATACATGTCAAGAAACCTTGGCACTGGCGAGGTTAGGTTATGATTATTAAGAGAGTAACATATAATTACTCAAAGCACGGGCCTAAGGAGAATTACTCAAGACATTATATTACGAGGTTTATTTTTTTATCATAATAATATTTTAATTAAATCAATATTTGTTTCATGTCGGGATTCGAACATTGGTCCTCTGCTGCGAGATAAGACAACTATCGCCTGCCTGCACGTTCCAGCGTAAATACTACCACGGCTATCGAGACATCACCAAAAAATGATGCCCTTTAACCGCTCATATATACTCAAGAACGTACAGACACTCTCGAAACTTATATATACATGTCAAGAAACCTTGGCACTGGCGAGGTTAGGTTATGATTATTAAGAGAGTAACATATAATTACTCAAAGCACGGGCCTAAGGAGAATTACTCAAGACATTATATTACGAGGTTTATTTTTTTATCATAATAATATTTTAATTAAATCAATATTTGTTTCATGTCGGGATTCGAACATTGGTCCTCTGCTGCGAGATAAGACAACTATCGCCTGCCTGCACGTTCCAGCGTAAATACTACCACGGCTATCGAGACATCACCAAAAAATGATGCCCTTTAACCGCTCATATATACTCAAGAACGTACAGACACTCTCGAAACTTATATATACATGTCAAGAAACCTTGGCACTGGCGAGGTTAGGTTATGATTATTAAGAGAGTAACATATAATTACTCAAAGCACGGGCCTAAGGAGAATTACTCAAGACATTATATTACGAGGTTTATTTTTTTATCATAATAATATTTTAATTAAATCAATATTTGTTTCATGTCGGGATTCGAACATTGGTCCTCTGCTGCGAGATAAGACAACTATCGCCTGCCTGCACGTTCCAGCGTAAATACTACCACGGCTATCGAGACATCACCAAAAAATGATGCCCTTTAACCGCTCATATATACTCAAGAACGTACAGACACTCTCGAAACTTATATATACATGTCAAGAAACCTTGGCACTGGCGAGGTTAGGTTATGATTATTAAGAGAGTAACATATAATTACTCAAAGCACGGGCCTAAGGAGAATTACTCAAGACATTATATTACGAGGTTTATTTTTTTATCATAATAATATTTTAATTAAATCAATATTTGTTTCATGTCGGGATTCGAACATTGGTCCTCTGCTGCGAGATAAGACAACTATCGCCTGCCTGCACGTTCCAGCGTAAATACTACCACGGCTATCGAGACATCACCAAAAAATGATGCCCTTTAACCGCTCATATATACTCAAGAACGTACAGACACTCTCGAAACTTATATATACATGTCAAGAAACCTTGGCACTGGCGAGGTTAGGTTATGATTATTAAGAGAGTAACATATAATTACTCAAAGCACGGGCCTAAGGAGAATTACTCAAGACATTATATTACGAGGTTTATTTTTTTATCATAATAATATTTTAATTAAATCAATATTTGTTTCATGTCGGGATTCGAACATTGGTCCTCTGCTGCGAGATAAGACAACTATCGCCTGCCTGCACGTTCCAGCGTAAATACTACCACGGCTATCGAGACATCACCAAAAAATGATGCCCTTTAACCGCTCATATATACTCAAGAACGTACAGACACTCTCGAAACTTATATATACATGTCAAGAAACCTTGGCACTGGCGAGGTTAGGTTATGATTATTAAGAGAGTAACATATAATTACTCAAAGCACGGGCCTAAGGAGAATTACTCAAGACATTATATTACGAGGTTTATTTTTTTATCATAATAATATTTTAATTAAATCAATATTTGTTTCATGTCGGGATTCGAACATTGGTCCTCTGCTGCGAGATAAGACAACTATCGCCTGCCTGCACGTTCCAGCGTAAATACTACCACGGCTATCGAGACATCACCAAAAAATGATGCCCTTTAACCGCTCATATATACTCAAGAACGTACAGACACTCTCGAAACTTATATATACATGTCAAGAAACCTTGGCACTGGCGAGGTTAGGTTATGATTATTAAGAGAGTAACATATAATTACTCAAAGCACGGGCCTAAGGAGAATTACTCAAGACATTATATTACGAGGTTTATTTTTTTATCATAATAATATTTTAATTAAATCAATATTTGTTTCATGTCGGGATTCGAACATTGGTCCTCTGCTGCGAGATAAGACAACTATCGCCTGCCTGCACGTTCCAGCGTAAATACTACCACGGCTATCGAGACATCACCAAAAAATGATGCCCTTTAACCGCTCATATATACTCAAGAACGTACAGACACTCTCGAAACTTATATATACATGTCAAGAAACCTTGGCACTGGCGAGGTTAGGTTATGATTATTAAGAGAGTAACATATAATTACTCAAAGCACGGGCCTAAGGAGAATTACTCAAGACATTATATTACGAGGTTTATTTTTTTATCATAATAATATTTTAATTAAATCAATATTTGTTTCATGTCGGGATTCGAACATTGGTCCTCTGCTGCGAGATAAGACAACTATCGCCTGCCTGCACGTTCCAGCGTAAATACTACCACGGCTATCGAGACATCACCAAAAAATGATGCCCTTTAACCGCTCATATATACTCAAGAACGTACAGACACTCTCGAAACTTATATATACATGTCAAGAAACCTTGGCACTGGCGAGGTTAGGTTATGATTATTAAGAGAGTAACATATAATTACTCAAAGCACGGGCCTAAGGAGAATTACTCAAGACATTATATTACGAGGTTTATTTTTTTATCATAATAATATTTTAATTAAATCAATATTTGTTTCATGTCGGGATTCGAACATTGGTCCTCTGCTGCGAGATAAGACAACTATCGCCTGCCTGCACGTTCCAGCGTAAATACTACCACGGCTATCGAGACATCACCAAAAAATGATGCCCTTTAACCGCTCATATATACTCAAGAACGTACAGACACTCTCGAAACTTATATATACATGTCAAGAAACCTTGGCACTGGCGAGGTTAGGTTATGATTATTAAGAGAGTAACATATAATTACTCAAAGCACGGGCCTAAGGAGAATTACTCAAGACATTATATTACGAGGTTTATTTTTTTATCATAATAATATTTTAATTAAATCAATATTTGTTTCATGTCGGGATTCGAACATTGGTCCTCTGCTGCGAGATAAGACAACTATCGCCTGCCTGCACGTTCCAGCGTAAATACTACCACGGCTATCGAGACATCACCAAAAAATGATGCCCTTTAACCGCTCATATATACTCAAGAACGTACAGACACTCTCGAAACTTATATATACATGTCAAGAAACCTTGGCACTGGCGAGGTTAGGTTATGATTATTAAGAGAGTAACATATAATTACTCAAAGCACGGGCCTAAGGAGGGTTAGGGTTAGGGTTAGGGTTAGGGTTAGGGTTAGGGTTAGGGTTAGGTTAGGGTTAGGGTTAGGGTTAGGGTTAGGGTTAGGGTTTAGGGTTAGGGTTAGGGTTAGGGTTAGGGTTAGGGTTAGGGTTTAGGGTTAGGGTTAGGGTTAGGGTTAGGGTTAGGGTTAGGGTTAGGGTTAGGTTTTAAAGGTAGGATGGGAGTTTATAAACTCCCACGTGCACTGGCCTAGGGAGAATTAATCGCGTTACCTCTTTATTTTGTTTCTTATTAAAATGTCGCATAGGTTTTTGTTCTTCCGATATGCTGTAACGAGCTTTTGATGATAAATCAGAGGGAAATTTATCTGAATTTTGCCGTACGCTTCTCTAATCAATTTGGCGGCAAGAGTTGCTTTAGTGTTATATGTGATGACAAACGGCAAAATGTCTCCCATTTCTTCGTGCAAATTAAGACCGAATGGGCTAGCGGTTCCAAGTTTTTTGATCCAATAAGCCTCTCTTTTTGTGAGATTTTCCTTATTTGCCACCATTTCAATGGGAAGGATTGAACAGTCATCCAAAGAGTGTCCATCGCTATTAAAATGATTGGAAATGGATTTATTTTCTTTATGAATTATATCAAAGCGGTGTCTCGTGAAACGATCTCTAAGTGTAAGAGTGGTTTGTCCTACATATTGTTTACCACATGCATCGCATGAAATTAGATAAATGATATTCCTGGAGTCACACGATACGCTTTGTTTGATTAAAAAAGTTTGATTATTCGTATGACTGGTGAAACTGTTTGTTTCTTTAAAAAATGGACATGTAGCGCATCTTCGGCCTTTACATGGCATAGCTTTCCCTATAGTATGCATGTCTCCCCTTATTTCATTTAAAGTAGTGTTTTTGATTTGTCTTAAGAATCGTTTGGAGTAGCCCCTGTCCCTCAGAGTTCTGAATAGTGTGTTACTGGCCCTCTGAAAGTCCTCATTTCTTGTACACAGCCTGTGGAATCTAATTATTTGCGATTTAAGAATCCCCATAAATGTATGTCTAGGATGGAACGAGGATTTATGGAGCAACTGGTGTGTGTCGGTGGGTTTAAAATAGACTTTAGAGTCAAGTTTTCCAGTCTTTTCGAAATCTGGCCCTTTAAAAATGGTCGTATCTAAAAAATCTACCGAATTCTCCATTACAGTTGCCTTTAATTTGACCGATGGGTGGAAATTGTTTAAAATCGAGAAGAACTGATCAAATTTTTTTCGTGAAAGTGTCCAAATCAAAAAGATGTCATCCAAAAATCTAAGGTAAACAAGTGGGAGATAATTACACTTTTTGAAAACTTCTTTCTCCCATTCGGCCATAAAAATATTTGCATAATTTGGGGCAAATTTCTTCCCCATGGCGGTCCCTGAAACTTGTAAATACCATTTTCCATTGAATTCAAAGTCATTGTTAACCAAACCCAGATTCAACAGTTCTAAAATTTCCAGGTCTGGTCTTTTCGGGTCGGGGTTACTCCTGAAACAATTCCTTACTGCTCCTAAGCCTGCCATGTTGTCGATATTAGTATACATGCTTTCTACATCTAAAGTAACGAGAAGGCTGTTTTGTGGAATTTTGATATGCCTAATTTTATCTAAAAAATCGTTCGTATCTCTGAGATATGCTGGATGTTTCGTGGCTAAAGGTGCTAAAAAGGAATCTATGTATTCAGATATTCGATAAGATTCGCTCCCCACATCCGATACGATCGGTCTACCCTGAGGAATTTTGAACGGAATATACCAAGTTTCTGGTTCTTTATGAATTTTTGGCAAAGTGTACATGTGTCTCGGTCTGGGATTCTCGGGTGGGGTTAAGTAAGCTGCTTGTTTCTTATTTATGCATCTATTTTTCAATAATCTGTGTACAATCAGTGTAATCTTTTTACCCGTTTCGGGATAAATCGGGTTTTGTATTTGTCTGTAATGTTTCTTATTACTTAGTTGTTGTTGTATTTCCTGTATATAATCCTCTGTGTCTAAAATGACTGTGGCCGAACCTTTATCGGCTTTTCTTATCACAATATTTGTATCTTGTTTTAGAGAATTTATGGACGCTAATTCTTCTTGAGTTAGATTTGGTTTTTCTTTATCAAATTTCCATCGTGAAATTTGTTTAAAAACTTCATCAGTAATGTTTCTAATGGTTGAAGGAAATGTAGAAAGTGGAGGGCACCATTCGCTTTTTCCCACAAACGGGACACTCACCGATTTGTTCTTTAAATGAAAGAAATGAGTTATCATCAATTTTCTAGTAAATTCTTTCACCGGTGGAGTGATTGTCGCTACATCCACATATCTCGGAGTCGGAACGAATTTTAGTCCTTTATTCAAGAGTGAAAATTCTATTTCTGTGATTTCCCTAGAGCTCAGGTTTACAACTGTTTTCCCTAGTTGTTTTACTATCTTTTCCCTACAGTTTTCTGTACTTGTTGAAAAACCTGCTGAGAAGCGTGCATCTGTTCGTACCATCTGTCCAGAATCCACTGTGCCGATTTCGGGCTCCAGTGAATTCCATCCAGACTGAACGACATTTCGTCCCTTTTCCCGGTGTATAAAGCTTTCACTCCCTCGATTTGAATTTTGGATATAGTTTCGTTTAATTTCGATAGATTGTATGCCTCTGTAGGTTTCCTAGATTGAAGATTTTGCGAAATTGGAATTTTCGCTATAAAAATCTCCGAGTTAGGAAATCTACCCCTAGTCGTAAGTTATCCCCTTTTTTAAATATATAATTTTAAATTATGGTCCAGAAAAAATTAATTCGGAGTTAAATAATGCTCTATTTTTATATGTAATAAGTCGACCTCCTGTAGTCTTACCGTTAAAAGGACTTGCAATAAATGAAAATAAAATTAAAATCCAAAATCCCCTAACGATTATACACATTGATAATCAGAACAGTGGTATCAACAAATCATTATCCTAATAAGGAAGTATGCATATATAAACCCTATCTGTTTTACATCACACAGCCCCTGGGTAGTAGCAAATATAATATATTACGGGTTATGTGTTTTACTAGGGAGTGCTGTTTACTACCTTTCACCGAGCCCTAGGAGACTGTTACGATGACAAACCAATCTAACACTTAGTATCTGTGATTATCAAATTTGATATGATCAATCTATATACTTTCCGATCAAAGTTAGTCAATCAAACGGAAAATACAGGATTGTACGGAGGATGCGAAACCCTGGCACTGGCTGAGTTAGGTTTTAAAGGTAGGATGGGAGTTTATAAAACTCCCACGTGCACTGGCCTAGGGAGAATTAATCGCGTTACCTCTTTATTTTGTTTCTTATTAAAATGTCGCATAGGTTTTTGTTCTTCCGATATGCTGTAACGAGCTTTTGATGATAAATCAGAGGGAAATTTATCTGAATTTTGCCGTACGCTTCTCTAATCAATTTGGCGGCAAGAGTTGCTTTAGTGTTATATGTGATGACAAACGGCAAAATGTCTCCCATTTCTTCGTGCAAATTAAGACCGAATGGGCTAGCGGTTCCAAGTTTTTTGATCCAATAAGCCTCTCTTTTTGTGAGATTTTCCTTATTTGCCACCATTTCAATGGGAAGGATTGAACAGTCATCCAAAAGTGTGTCCATCGCTAATTAAAATGATTGGAAATGGATTTATTTTCTTATGAATTATATCAAAGCGGTGTCTCGTGAAACGATCTCTAAGTGTAAGAGTGGTTTGTCCTACATATTGTTTACCACATGCATCGCATGAAATTAGATAAATGATATTCCTGGAGTCACACGATACGTTTTGTTGATTAAAAAAGTTTGATTATTCGTATGACTGGTGAAACTGTTTGTTTCTTTGAAAAATGGACATGTAGCGCATCTTCGGCCTTTACATGGCATAGCTTTCCCCTATAGTATGCATGTCTCCCCTTATTTCATTTAAAGTAGTGTTTTTGATTTGTCTTAAGAATCGTTTGGAGTAGCCCTGTCCCTCAGAGTTCTGAATAGTGTGTTACTGGCCCTCTGAAAGTCCTCATTTCTTGTACACAGCCTGTGGAATCTAATTATTTGCGATTTAAGAATCCCCATAAATGTATGTCTAGGATGGAACGAGGATTTATGGAGCAACTGGTGTGTGTCGGTGGGTTTAAAATAGACTTTAGAGTCAAGTTTTCCAGTCTTTTCGAAATCTGGCCCTTTTAAAAATGGTCGTATCTAAAAAATCTACCGAATTCTCCATTACATTTGCCTTTAATTTGACCGATGGGTGGAAATTGTTTAAAATCGAGAAGAACTGATCAAATTTTTTTCGTGAAAGTGTCCAAATCAAAAAGATGTCATCCAAAAATCTAAGGTAAACAAGTGGGAGATAATTACACTTTTTGAAAACTTCTTTCTCCCATTCGGCCATAAAAATATTTGCATAATTTGGGGCAAATTTCTTCCCCATGGCGGTCCCTGAAACTTGTAAATACCATTTTCCATTGAATTCAAAGTCATTGTTAACCAAACCCAGATTCAACAGTTCTAAAATTTCCAGGTCTGGTCTTTTCGGGTCGGGGTTACTCCTGAAACAATTCCTTACTGCTCCTAAGCCTGCCATGTTGTCGATATTAGTATACATGCTTTCTACATCTAAAGTAACGAGAAGGCTGTTTTGTGGAATTTTGATATGCCTAATTTTATCTAAAAAATCGTTCGTATCTCTGAGATATGCTGGATGTTTCGTGGCTAAAGGTGCTAAAAAGGAATCTATGTATTCAGATATTCGATAAGATTCGCTCCCCACATCCGATACGATCGGTCTACCCTGAGGAATTTTGAACGGAATATACCAAGTTTCTGGTTCTTTATGAATTTTTGGCAAAGTGTACATGTGTCTCGGTCTGGGATTCTCGGGTGGGGTTAAGTAAGCTGCTTGTTTCTTATTTATGCATCTATTTTTCAATAATCTGTGTACAATCAGTGTAATCTTTTTACCCGTTTCGGGATAAATCGGGTTTTGTATTTGTCTGTAATGTTTCTTATTACTTAGTTGTTGTTGTATTTCCTGTATATAATCCTCTGTGTCTAAAATGACTGTGGCCGAACCTTTATCGGCTTTTCTTATCACAATATTTGTATCTTGTTTTAGAGAATTTATGGACGCTAATTCTTCTTGAGTTAGATTTGGTTTTTCTTTATCAAATTTCCATCGTGAAATTTGTTTAAAAACTTCATCAGTAATGTTTCTAATGGTTGAAGGAAATGTAGAAAGTGGAGGGCACCATTCGCTTTTTCCCACAAACGGGACACTCACCGATTTGTTCTTTAAATGAAAGAAATGAGTTATCATCAATTTTCTAGTAAATTCTTTCACCGGTTGAGTGATTGTCGCTACATCCACATATCTCGGAGTCGGAACGAATTTTAGTCCTTTATTCAAGAGTGAAAATTCTATTTCTGTGAGTTCCCTAGAGCTCAGGTTTACAACTGTTTTCCCTAGTTGTTTTACTATCTTTTCCCTACAGTTTTCTGTACTTGTTGAAAAACCTGCTGAGAAGCGTGCATCTGTTCGTACCATCTGTCCAGAATCCACTGTGCCGATTTCGGGCTCCAGTGAATTCCATCCAGACTGAACGACATTTCGTCCCTTTTCCCGGTGTATAAAGCTTTCACTCCCTCGATTTGAATTTTGGATATAGTTTCGTTTAATTTCGATAGATTGTATGCCTCTGTAGGTTTCCTAGATTGAAGATTTTGCGAAATTGGAATTTTCGCTATAAAAATCTCCGAGTTAGGAAATCTACCCCTAGTCGTTCTGAGCAGGTCTTTCATTGATTGACTTACTTTATCTGTGTTTGTGTTTTCTCTATCATTAGTTCCTACGTTAATAATTATTCTTCTGGGTTTTTCTTGATATCGATAATTCTTGACTAATTCTAGCACATGTTTTATTTTAGCCCCGGGGTACGCCTCTACTTGTACATTTTTGTCCGTCACATTGGTGAATCGAGAAAGATTTGAGTCCCCGATTATCAGATCCGCACTAGTAATCTTCGGTATGTCCCAATCCGATTTTGGACCAGCGTGTCTCGTTACTCTGCCCGGTTTCCTCGGTGAACTAACGATGGTAGCGTACGTCTGCTTCGGGATAGTCGGTGATGTACCCTGTGGTCCTGCTGGGGATAACGACTGGCGCCCTGGTGAAAGACTACGTCTTGGTGATGGTGACCTAGATCTTACCATTTTATCCAATAAATTCAGGGCAGGGACAGACAGACACCTGGACAGTCGATGTATAGAACTCAATGCCGCCGTTGCTCCGTTTACCAGGGGGCTTGATGTATTGTTGTCCATTCTCTTCTCCAAAGATTGTCTTACCTTTTTGGGGGGCGATTCCTGTTTCTTGTACCTTTTGGGGGTGTAAATTCGATTATCCCTATCACTAGTGTCTGAAATGCGTCTTTTTGATGGTGTCCGGATCAGTTGTGAGTCCAAAATTTGCAATGGCTGAAACCGATTACTCAGCGTAATTGTGGGTTCCAGGGGATGCTTTTTAGGGGTCGTTTTGCGTGGGCTAATAAAGGGCGACTTATCCGTTGTAAGAGTTGTTATATGGGGACGAAGGTTGGTGTTTGCTGTATTTCTATTGTGCTTATTAGGCGCTATCGGTAAAAGTGATCCTATAATCGCTTTGTATTCCTGGATTGTTTGGAACCGCAATTTCTTCTTTAAATTATTTTTCCCCCAGTCAAGCGCCTGGTTGGAAAAGGACCTAATGGTAAACTCGGAAAAATTTAAACCAACAATCATTCCCATAAGTTCTGAAATTCTGTCTTTGTAGTGTGTGCATAGAGTCTGAGCGACCTTAGTGGCCCACATTCTATTTAATCCCTGTAAATTACTCCTAAGTGTGGAATTAGACTGAGCTGGTTTCAAAAAGTTGTCCAAATGTTTCACCTGTTGTTCAAATCCGTTTGTACGAGTTGTACCTAAAGTTTGCGGTGTCAGAATTTTCAGATGATGCAACGCCTGTAAAATTTGATAAAAGAGCTTGATGAAATGGCCATTTGGATTATGGCCTTCCTGCCTTTTATCCATGAACCCTCGGCGCCCACCTCTATTCATTTTCAAACCGTGATTTCGATACATTAAAAAATGAATGAAATTATCAAAAGATGGCGAAACTCATAAAATAAAACCTGAAACGAAATTATAGTAAGCAACAAATGAATGAATATACAATGTACGATAAATATAGCTGAAAAAAATGTCCTCTGGATACCAGGACTTTGTGACTGAAAATATTATCTAATCATTCGGATGAAAAAACGTGTACTTATCTTTTTTTCGGCAGTTGTAAAGGCGCTCGATCCTCTGTCCTTTCTTTCCTCCTAAGAATTAATCCATTCGAATAAAACACAGAAATGTTTGGCACAAGGCTCTTGCTACGCCAAAAAGGGCGATATTAAACTCGTCTTTAACCTTTTTAGCGATTTGTCCACTTGGCTCCAGTATTCACTTATGAAGGGTCCAAAATCCCTACAGAGCGATGATGAATTTATGCACGTCTCTGTGTGAATCGAATCAATCTGAAAATCAATTAATTATGTTAAACTTTCTCCAATTGACCTAAAATGCCAATTAAAGATTTTAAAGAAGAAAGTTGGCAATTAATAAAAAAATTTTTTTTTTGTTTTTTGTTTTTTTATAGTTTTTTTTGGTTTTTTGTATTTTTTTAGATTAATTATGTACAACAATGTCAATAAAACATGAAATAGTGAAATAAATTCCTGTCAAATAATAAGAACATCAAGCTACTACCCGTATCGTCACTAGGCCTTTCGGCGTATTGCCTTCGTCAGGTGACTCGAACAATCTGAAGGGCTGTGTGTGATGCTCGGGTATATATGCTCGGACCTTATCTCCGCCCCCCCTCCCCTTTACCTTGGTCGGCTGCTTTCATCTTTCAATGCACTTTGAGAGCAAGTTTTTTTGCGCGTGCCGCTAGAGTCTATTCCAATTAATTTAATTAGTGCGCATCTGTCGGGTCGGCGTAAACAAAAGGATTAGTGCACACCTGGCAGCAGCAATGAGTAGTACCTGAGCGGTCACTTGCCAAAAAACATGTGTACACCTTATTATTGTCCCATTGAAGCCCAACTAAGAGTCGGTTTGAGTACTTATATAATTAAAATCAATCCGATCATGCCGACTGCTACCAAAGTTTAGAAGTTATCCCTTTTAAATATATAATTTTAAATTATGGTCCAGAAAAAATTAATCGGAGTTAAATAATGCTCTATTTTATATGTAATAAGTCGACCTCCAGTAGTCTTACCGTTAAAAGGACTTGCAATAATGAAAATAAAATTAAAATCCAAAATCCCCTAACGATTATACACATTGATAATCAGAACAGTGGTATCAACAATCATTATCCTAATAAGGAAGTATGCATATATAAACCCTATCTGTTTTACATCACACAGCCCCTGGGTAGTAGCAAATATTAATATATTACGGGTTATGTGTTTTACTAGGGAGTGCTGTTTACTACCTTTCACCGAGCCCTAGGAGACTGTTACGATGACAAACCAATCTAACACTTAGTATCTGTGATTATCAAATTTGATATGATCAATCTATATACTTTCCGATCAAAGTTAGTCAATCAAACGGAAAATACAGGATTGTACGGAGGATGCGAAACCCTGGCACTGGCTGAGTTAGGTTTTAAAGGTAGGATGGGAGTTTATAAACTCCCACGTGCACTGGCCTAGGGAGAATTAATCGCGTTACCTCTTTATTTTGTTTCTTATTAAAATGTCGCATAGGTTTTTGTTCTTCCGATATGCTGTAACGAGCTTTTGATGATAAATCAGAGGGAAATTTATCTGAATTTTGCCGTACGCTTCTCTAATCAATTTGGCGGCAAGAGTTGCTTTAGTGTTATATGTGATGACAAACGGCAAAATGTCTCCCATTTCTTCGTGCAAATTAAGACCGAATGGGCTAGCGGTTCCAAGTTTTTTGATCCAATAAGCCTCTCTTTTTGTGAGATTTTCCTTATTTGCCACCATTTCAATGGGAAGGATTGAACAGTCATCCAAAGAGTGTCCATCGCTATTAAAATGATTGGAAATGGATTTATTTTCTTTATGAATTATATCAAAGCGGTGTCTCGTGAAACGATCTCTAAGTGTAAGAGTGGTTTGTCCTACATATTGTTTACCACATGCATCGCATGAAATTAGATAAATGATATTCCTGGAGTCACACGATACGTTTTGTTTGATTAAAAAAGTTTGATTATTCGTATGACTGGTGAAACTGTTTGTTTCTTTGAAAAATGGACATGTAGCGCATCTTCGGCCTTTACATGGCATAGCTTTCCCTATAGTATGCATGTCTCCCCTTATTTCATTTAAAGTAGTGTTTTTGATTTGTCTTAAGAATCGTTTGGAGTAGCCCCTGTCCCTCAGAGTTCTGAATAGTGTGTTACTGGCCCTCTGAAAGTCCTCATTTCTTGTACACAGCCTGTGGAATCTAATTATTTGCGATTTAAGAATCCCCATAAATGTATGTCTAGGATGGAACGAGGATTTATGGAGCAACTGGTGTGTGTCGGTGGGTTTAAAATAGACTTTAGAGTCAAGTTTTCCAGTCTTTTCGAAATCTGGCCCTTTAAAAATGGTCGTATCTAAAAAATCTACCGAATTCTCCATTACATTTGCCTTTAATTTGACCGATGGGTGGAAATTGTTTAAAATCGAGAAGAACTGATCAAATTTTTTTCGTGAAAGTGTCCAAATCAAAAAGATGTCATCCAAAAATCTAAGGTAAACAAGTGGGAGATAATTACACTTTTTGAAAACTTCTTTCTCCCATTCGGCCATAAAAATATTTGCATAATTTGGGGCAAATTTCTTCCCCATGGCGGTCCCTGAAACTTGTAAATACCATTTTCCATTGAATTCAAAGTCATTGTTAACCAAACCCAGATTCAACAGTTCTAAAATTTCCAGGTCTGGTCTTTTCGGGTCGGGGTTACTCCTGAAACAATTCCTTACTGCTCCTAAGCCTGCCATGTTGTCGATATTAGTATACATGCTTTCTACATCTAAAGTAACGAGAAGGCTGTTTTGTGGAATTTTGATATGCCTAATTTTATCTAAAAAATCGTTCGTATCTCTGAGATATGCTGGATGTTTCGTGGCTAAAGGTGCTAAAAAGGAATCTATGTATTCAGATATTCGATAAGATTCGCTCCCCACATCCGATACGATCGGTCTACCCTGAGGAATTTTGAACGGAATATACCAAGTTTCTGGTTCTTTATGAATTTTTGGCAAAGTGTACATGTGTCTCGGTCTGGGATTCTCGGGTGGGGTTAAGTAAGCTGCTTGTTTCTTATTTATGCATCTATTTTTCAATAATCTGTGTACAATCAGTGTAATCTTTTTACCCGTTTCGGGATAAATCGGGTTTTGTATTTGTCTGTAATGTTTCTTATTACTTAGTTGTTGTTGTATTTCCTGTATATAATCCTCTGTGTCTAAAATGACTGTGGCCGAACCTTTATCGGCTTTTCTTATCACAATATTTGTATCTTGTTTTAGAGAATTTATGGACGCTAATTCTTCTTGAGTTAGATTTGGTTTTTCTTTATCAAATTTCCATCGTGAAATTTGTTTAAAAACTTCATCAGTAATGTTTCTAATGGTTGAAGGAAATGTAGAAAGTGGAGGGCACCATTCGCTTTTTCCCACAAACGGGACACTCACCGATTTGTTCTTTAAATGAAAGAAATGAGTTATCATCAATTTTCTAGTAAATTCTTTCACCGGTTGAGTGATTGTCGCTACATCCACATATCTCGGAGTCGGAACGAATTTTAGTCCTTTATTCAAGAGTGAAAATTCTATTTCTGTGAGTTCCCTAGAGCTCAGGTTTACAACTGTTTTCCCTAGTTGTTTTACTATCTTTTCCCTACAGTTTTCTGTACTTGTTGAAAAACCTGCTGAGAAGCGTGCATCTGTTCGTACCATCTGTCCAGAATCCACTGTGCCGATTTCGGGCTCCAGTGAATTCCATCCAGACTGAACGACATTTCGTCCCTTTTCCCGGTGTATAAAGCTTTCACTCCCTCGATTTGAATTTTGGATATAGTTTCGTTTAATTTCGATAGATTGTATGCCTCTGTAGGTTTCCTAGATTGAAGATTTTGCGAAATTGGAATTTTCGCTATAAAAATCTCCGAGTTAGGAAATCTACCCCTAGTCGTTCTGAGCAGGTCTTTCATTGATTGACTTACTTTATCTGTGTTTGTGTTTTCTCTATCATTAGTTCCTACGTTAATAATTATTCTTCTGGGTTTTTCTTGATATCGATAATTCTTGACTAATTCTAGCACATGTTTTATTTTAGCCCCGGGGTACGCCTCTACTTGTACATTTTTGTCCGTCACATTGGTGAATCGAGAAAGATTTGAGTCCCCGATTATCAGATCCGCACTAGTAATCTTCGGTATGTCCCAATCCGATTTTGGACCAGCGTGTCTCGTTACTCTGCCCGGTTTCCTCGGTGAACTAACGATGGTAGCGTACGTCTGCTTCGGGATAGTCGGTGATGTACCCTGTGGTCCTGCTGGGGATAACGACTGGCGCCCTGGTGAAAGACTACGTCTTGGTGATGGTGACCTAGATCTTACCATTTTATCCAATAAATTCAGGGCAGGGACAGACAGACACCTGGACAGTCGATGTATAGAACTCAATGCCGCCGTTGCTCCGTTTACCAGGGGGCTTGATGTATTGTTGTCCATTCTCTTCTCCAAAGATTGTCTTACCTTTTTGGGGGGCGATTCCTGTTTCTTGTACCTTTTGGGGGTGTAAATTCGATTATCCCTATCACTAGTGTCTGAAATGCGTCTTTTTGATGGTGTCCGGATCAGTTGTGAGTCCAAAATTTGCAATGGCTGAAACCGATTACTCAGCGTAATTGTGGGTTCCAGGGGATGCTTTTTAGGGGTCGTTTTGCGTGGGCTAATAAAGGGCGACTTATCCGTTGTAAGAGTTGTTATATGGGGACGAAGGTTGGTGTTTGCTGTATTTCTATTGTGCTTATTAGGCGCTATCGGTAAAAGTGATCCTATAATCGCTTTGTATTCCTGGATTGTTTGGAACCGCAATTTCTTCTTTAAATTATTTTTCCCCCAGTCAAGCGCCTGGTTGGAAAAGGACCTAATGGTAAACTCGGAAAAATTTAAACCAACAATCATTCCCATAAGTTCTGAAATTCTGTCTTTGTAGTGTGTGCATAGAGTCTGAGCGACCTTAGTGGCCCACATTCTATTTAATCCCTGTAAATTACTCCTAAGTGTGGAATTAGACTGAGCTGGTTTCAAAAAGTTGTCCAAATGTTTCACCTGTTGTTCAAATCCGTTTGTACGAGTTGTACCTAAAGTTTGCGGTGTCAGAATTTTCAGATGATGCAACGCCTGTAAAATTTGATAAAAGAGCTTGATGAAATGGCCATTTGGATTATGGCCTTCCTGCCTTTTATCCATGAACCCTCGGCGCCCACCTCTATTCATTTTCAAACCGTGATTTCGATACATTAAAAAATGAATGAAATTATCAAAAGATGGCGAAACTCATAAAATAAAACCTGAAACGAAATTATAGTAAGCAACAAATGAATGAATATACAATGTACGATAAATATAGCTGAAAAAAATGTCCTCTGGATACCAGGACTTTGTGACTGAAAATATTATCTAATCATTCGGATGAAAAAACGTGTACTTATCTTTTTTTCGGCAGTTGTAAAGGCGCTCGATCCTCTGTCCTTTCTTTCCTCCTAAGAATTAATCCATTCGAATAAAACACAGAAATGTTTGGCACAAGGCTCTTGCTACGCCAAAAAGGGCGATATTAAACTCGTCTTTAACCTTTTTAGCGATTTGTCCACTTGGCTCCAGTATTCACTTATGAAGGGTCCAAAATCCCTACAGAGCGATGATGAATTTATGCACGTCTCTGTGTGAATCGAATCAATCTGAAAATCAATTAATTATGTTAAACTTTCTCCAATTGACCTAAAATGCCAATTAAAGATTTTAAAGAAGAAAGTTGGCAATTAATAAAAAAATTTTTTTTTTTGTTTTTTGTTTTTTTATAGTTTTTTTTGGTTTTTTGTATTTTTTTAGATTAATTATGTACAACAATGTCAATAAAACATGAAATAGTGAAATAAATTCCTGTCAAATAATAAGAACATCAAGCTACTACCCGTATCGTCACTAGGCCTTTCGGCGTATTGCCTTCGTCAGGTGACTCGAACAATCTGAAGGGCTGTGTGTGATGCTCGGGTATATATGCTCGGACCTTATCTCCGCCCCCCCTCCCCTTTACCTTGGTCGGCTGCTTTCATCTTTCAATGCACTTTGAGAGCAAGTTTTTTTGCGCGTGCCGCTAGAGTCTATTCCAATTAATTTAATTAGTGCGCATCTGTCGGGTCGGCGTAAACAAAAGGATTAGTGCACACCTGGCAGCAGCAATGAGTAGTACCTGAGCGGTCACTTGCCAAAAAACATGTGTACACCTTATTATTGTCCCATTGAAGCCCAACTAAGAGTCGGTTTGAGTACTTATATAATTAAAATCAATCCGATCATGCCGACTGCTACCAAAGTTTAGAAGTTATCCCTTTTAAATATATAATTTTAAATTATGGTCCAGAAAAAATTAATCGGAGTTAAATAATGCTCTATTTTATATGTAATAAGTCGACCTCCAGTAGTCTTACCGTTAAAAGGACTTGCAATAATGAAAATAAAATTAAAATCCAAAATCCCCTAACGATTATACACATTGATAATCAGAACAGTGGTATCAACAATCATTATCCTAATAAGGAAGTATGCATATATAAACCCTATCTGTTTTACATCACACAGCCCCTGGGTAGTAGCAAATATTAATATATTACGGGTTATGTGTTTTACTAGGGAGTGCTGTTTACTACCTTTCACCGAGCCCTAGGAGACTGTTACGATGACAAACCAATCTAACACTTAGTATCTGTGATTATCAAATTTGATATGATCAATCTATATACTTTCCGATCAAAGTTAGTCAATCAAACGGAAAATACAGGATTGTACGGAGGATGCGAAACCCTGGCACTGGCTGAGTTAGGTTTTAAAGGTAGGATGGGAGTTTATAAACTCCCACGTGCACTGGCCTAGGGAGAATTAATCGCGTTACCTCTTTATTTTGTTTCTTATTAAAATGTCGCATAGGTTTTTGTTCTTCCGATATGCTGTAACGAGCTTTTGATGATAAATCAGAGGGAAATTTATCTGAATTTTGCCGTACGCTTCTCTAATCAATTTGGCGGCAAGAGTTGCTTTAGTGTTATATGTGATGACAAACGGCAAAATGTCTCCCATTTCTTCGTGCAAATTAAGACCGAATGGGCTAGCGGTTCCAAGTTTTTTGATCCAATAAGCCTCTCTTTTTGTGAGATTTTCCTTATTTGCCACCATTTCAATGGGAAGGATTGAACAGTCATCCAAAGAGTGTCCATCGCTATTAAAATGATTGGAAATGGATTTATTTTCTTTATGAATTATATCAAAGCGGTGTCTCGTGAAACGATCTCTAAGTGTAAGAGTGGTTTGTCCTACATATTGTTTACCACATGCATCGCATGAAATTAGATAAATGATATTCCTGGAGTCACACGATACGTTTTGTTTGATTAAAAAAGTTTGATTATTCGTATGACTGGTGAAACTGTTTGTTTCTTTGAAAAATGGACATGTAGCGCATCTTCGGCCTTTACATGGCATAGCTTTCCCTATAGTATGCATGTCTCCCCTTATTTCATTTAAAGTAGTGTTTTTGATTTGTCTTAAGAATCGTTTGGAGTAGCCCCTGTCCCTCAGAGTTCTGAATAGTGTGTTACTGGCCCTCTGAAAGTCCTCATTTCTTGTACACAGCCTGTGGAATCTAATTATTTGCGATTTAAGAATCCCCATAAATGTATGTCTAGGATGGAACGAGGATTTATGGAGCAACTGGTGTGTGTCGGTGGGTTTAAAATAGACTTTAGAGTCAAGTTTTCCAGTCTTTTCGAAATCTGGCCCTTTAAAAATGGTCGTATCTAAAAAATCTACCGAATTCTCCATTACATTTGCCTTTAATTTGACCGATGGGTGGAAATTGTTTAAAATCGAGAAGAACTGATCAAATTTTTTTCGTGAAAGTGTCCAAATCAAAAAGATGTCATCCAAAAATCTAAGGTAAACAAGTGGGAGATAATTACACTTTTTGAAAACTTCTTTCTCCCATTCGGCCATAAAAATATTTGCATAATTTGGGGCAAATTTCTTCCCCATGGCGGTCCCTGAAACTTGTAAATACCATTTTCCATTGAATTCAAAGTCATTGTTAACCAAACCCAGATTCAACAGTTCTAAAATTTCCAGGTCTGGTCTTTTCGGGTCGGGGTTACTCCTGAAACAATTCCTTACTGCTCCTAAGCCTGCCATGTTGTCGATATTAGTATACATGCTTTCTACATCTAAAGTAACGAGAAGGCTGTTTTGTGGAATTTTGATATGCCTAATTTTATCTAAAAAATCGTTCGTATCTCTGAGATATGCTGGATGTTTCGTGGCTAAAGGTGCTAAAAAGGAATCTATGTATTCAGATATTCGATAAGATTCGCTCCCCACATCCGATACGATCGGTCTACCCTGAGGAATTTTGAACGGAATATACCAAGTTTCTGGTTCTTTATGAATTTTTGGCAAAGTGTACATGTGTCTCGGTCTGGGATTCTCGGGTGGGGTTAAGTAAGCTGCTTGTTTCTTATTTATGCATCTATTTTTCAATAATCTGTGTACAATCAGTGTAATCTTTTTACCCGTTTCGGGATAAATCGGGTTTTGTATTTGTCTGTAATGTTTCTTATTACTTAGTTGTTGTTGTATTTCCTGTATATAATCCTCTGTGTCTAAAATGACTGTGGCCGAACCTTTATCGGCTTTTCTTATCACAATATTTGTATCTTGTTTTAGAGAATTTATGGACGCTAATTCTTCTTGAGTTAGATTTGGTTTTTCTTTATCAAATTTCCATCGTGAAATTTGTTTAAAAACTTCATCAGTAATGTTTCTAATGGTTGAAGGAAATGTAGAAAGTGGAGGGCACCATTCGCTTTTTCCCACAAACGGGACACTCACCGATTTGTTCTTTAAATGAAAGAAATGAGTTATCATCAATTTTCTAGTAAATTCTTTCACCGGTTGAGTGATTGTCGCTACATCCACATATCTCGGAGTCGGAACGAATTTTAGTCCTTTATTCAAGAGTGAAAATTCTATTTCTGTGAGTTCCCTAGAGCTCAGGTTTACAACTGTTTTCCCTAGTTGTTTTACTATCTTTTCCCTACAGTTTTCTGTACTTGTTGAAAAACCTGCTGAGAAGCGTGCATCTGTTCGTACCATCTGTCCAGAATCCACTGTGCCGATTTCGGGCTCCAGTGAATTCCATCCAGACTGAACGACATTTCGTCCCTTTTCCCGGTGTATAAAGCTTTCACTCCCTCGATTTGAATTTTGGATATAGTTTCGTTTAATTTCGATAGATTGTATGCCTCTGTAGGTTTCCTAGATTGAAGATTTTGCGAAATTGGAATTTTCGCTATAAAAATCTCCGAGTTAGGAAATCTACCCCTAGTCGTTCTGAGCAGGTCTTTCATTGATTGACTTACTTTATCTGTGTTTGTGTTTTCTCTATCATTAGTTCCTACGTTAATAATTATTCTTCTGGGTTTTTCTTGATATCGATAATTCTTGACTAATTCTAGCACATGTTTTATTTTAGCCCCGGGGTACGCCTCTACTTGTACATTTTTGTCCGTCACATTGGTGAATCGAGAAAGATTTGAGTCCCCGATTATCAGATCCGCACTAGTAATCTTCGGTATGTCCCAATCCGATTTTGGACCAGCGTGTCTCGTTACTCTGCCCGGTTTCCTCGGTGAACTAACGATGGTAGCGTACGTCTGCTTCGGGATAGTCGGTGATGTACCCTGTGGTCCTGCTGGGGATAACGACTGGCGCCCTGGTGAAAGACTACGTCTTGGTGATGGTGACCTAGATCTTACCATTTTATCCAATAAATTCAGGGCAGGGACAGACAGACACCTGGACAGTCGATGTATAGAACTCAATGCCGCCGTTGCTCCGTTTACCAGGGGGCTTGATGTATTGTTGTCCATTCTCTTCTCCAAAGATTGTCTTACCTTTTTGGGGGGCGATTCCTGTTTCTTGTACCTTTTGGGGGTGTAAATTCGATTATCCCTATCACTAGTGTCTGAAATGCGTCTTTTTGATGGTGTCCGGATCAGTTGTGAGTCCAAAATTTGCAATGGCTGAAACCGATTACTCAGCGTAATTGTGGGTTCCAGGGGATGCTTTTTAGGGGTCGTTTTGCGTGGGCTAATAAAGGGCGACTTATCCGTTGTAAGAGTTGTTATATGGGGACGAAGGTTGGTGTTTGCTGTATTTCTATTGTGCTTATTAGGCGCTATCGGTAAAAGTGATCCTATAATCGCTTTGTATTCCTGGATTGTTTGGAACCGCAATTTCTTCTTTAAATTATTTTTCCCCCAGTCAAGCGCCTGGTTGGAAAAGGACCTAATGGTAAACTCGGAAAAATTTAAACCAACAATCATTCCCATAAGTTCTGAAATTCTGTCTTTGTAGTGTGTGCATAGAGTCTGAGCGACCTTAGTGGCCCACATTCTATTTAATCCCTGTAAATTACTCCTAAGTGTGGAATTAGACTGAGCTGGTTTCAAAAAGTTGTCCAAATGTTTCACCTGTTGTTCAAATCCGTTTGTACGAGTTGTACCTAAAGTTTGCGGTGTCAGAATTTTCAGATGATGCAACGCCTGTAAAATTTGATAAAAGAGCTTGATGAAATGGCCATTTGGATTATGGCCTTCCTGCCTTTTATCCATGAACCCTCGGCGCCCACCTCTATTCATTTTCAAACCGTGATTTCGATACATTAAAAAATGAATGAAATTATCAAAAGATGGCGAAACTCATAAAATAAAACCTGAAACGAAATTATAGTAAGCAACAAATGAATGAATATACAATGTACGATAAATATAGCTGAAAAAAATGTCCTCTGGATACCAGGACTTTGTGACTGAAAATATTATCTAATCATTCGGATGAAAAAACGTGTACTTATCTTTTTTTCGGCAGTTGTAAAGGCGCTCGATCCTCTGTCCTTTCTTTCCTCCTAAGAATTAATCCATTCGAATAAAACACAGAAATGTTTGGCACAAGGCTCTTGCTACGCCAAAAAGGGCGATATTAAACTCGTCTTTAACCTTTTTAGCGATTTGTCCACTTGGCTCCAGTATTCACTTATGAAGGGTCCAAAATCCCTACAGAGCGATGATGAATTTATGCACGTCTCTGTGTGAATCGAATCAATCTGAAAATCAATTAATTATGTTAAACTTTCTCCAATTGACCTAAAATGCCAATTAAAGATTTTAAAGAAGAAAGTTGGCAATTAATAAAAAAATTTTTTTTGTTTTTTGTTTTTTTATAGTTTTTTTTGGTTTTTTGTATTTTTTTAGATTAATTATGTACAACAATGTCAATAAAACATGAAATAGTGAAATAAATTCCTGTCAAATAATAAGAACATCAAGCTACTACCCGTATCGTCACTAGGCCTTTCGGCGTATTGCCTTCGTCAGGTGACTCGAACAATCTGAAGGGCTGTGTGTGATGCTCGGGTATATATGCTCGGACCTTATCTCCGCCCCCCCTCCCCTTTACCTTGGTCGGCTGCTTTCATCTTTCAATGCACTTTGAGAGCAAGTTTTTTTGCGCGTGCCGCTAGAGTCTATTCCAATTAATTTAATTAGTGCGCATCTGTCGGGTCGGCGTAAACAAAAGGATTAGTGCACACCTGGCAGCAGCAATGAGTAGTACCTGAGCGGTCACTTGCCAAAAAACATGTGTACACCTTATTATTGTCCCATTGAAGCCCAACTAAGAGTCGGTTTGAGTACTTATATAATTAAAATCAATCCGATCATGCCGACTGCTACCAAAGTTTAGAAGTTATCCCTTTTAAATATATAATTTTAAATTATGGTCCAGAAAAAATTAATCGGAGTTAAATAATGCTCTATTTTATATGTAATAAGTCGACCTCCAGTAGTCTTACCGTTAAAAGGACTTGCAATAATGAAAATAAAATTAAAATCCAAAATCCCCTAACGATTATACACATTGATAATCAGAACAGTGGTATCAACAATCATTATCCTAATAAGGAAGTATGCATATATAAACCCTATCTGTTTTACATCACACAGCCCCTGGGTAGTAGCAAATATTAATATATTACGGGTTATGTGTTTTACTAGGGAGTGCTGTTTACTACCTTTCACCGAGCCCTAGGAGACTGTTACGATGACAAACCAATCTAACACTTAGTATCTGTGATTATCAAATTTGATATGATCAATCTATATACTTTCCGATCAAAGTTAGTCAATCAAACGGAAAATACAGGATTGTACGGAGGATGCGAAACCCTGGCACTGGCTGAGTTAGGTTTTAAAGGTAGGATGGGAGTTTATAAACTCCCACGTGCACTGGCCTAGGGAGAATTAATCGCGTTACCTCTTTATTTTGTTTCTTATTAAAATGTCGCATAGGTTTTTGTTCTTCCGATATGCTGTAACGAGCTTTTGATGATAAATCAGAGGGAAATTTATCTGAATTTTGCCGTACGCTTCTCTAATCAATTTGGCGGCAAGAGTTGCTTTAGTGTTATATGTGATGACAAACGGCAAAATGTCTCCCATTTCTTCGTGCAAATTAAGACCGAATGGGCTAGCGGTTCCAAGTTTTTTGATCCAATAAGCCTCTCTTTTTGTGAGATTTTCCTTATTTGCCACCATTTCAATGGGAAGGATTGAACAGTCATCCAAAGAGTGTCCATCGCTATTAAAATGATTGGAAATGGATTTATTTTCTTTATGAATTATATCAAAGCGGTGTCTCGTGAAACGATCTCTAAGTGTAAGAGTGGTTTGTCCTACATATTGTTTACCACATGCATCGCATGAAATTAGATAAATGATATTCCTGGAGTCACACGATACGTTTTGTTTGATTAAAAAAGTTTGATTATTCGTATGACTGGTGAAACTGTTTGTTTCTTTGAAAAATGGACATGTAGCGCATCTTCGGCCTTTACATGGCATAGCTTTCCCTATAGTATGCATGTCTCCCCTTATTTCATTTAAAGTAGTGTTTTTGATTTGTCTTAAGAATCGTTTGGAGTAGCCCCTGTCCCTCAGAGTTCTGAATAGTGTGTTACTGGCCCTCTGAAAGTCCTCATTTCTTGTACACAGCCTGTGGAATCTAATTATTTGCGATTTAAGAATCCCCATAAATGTATGTCTAGGATGGAACGAGGATTTATGGAGCAACTGGTGTGTGTCGGTGGGTTTAAAATAGACTTTAGAGTCAAGTTTTCCAGTCTTTTCGAAATCTGGCCCTTTAAAAATGGTCGTATCTAAAAAATCTACCGAATTCTCCATTACATTTGCCTTTAATTTGACCGATGGGTGGAAATTGTTTAAAATCGAGAAGAACTGATCAAATTTTTTTCGTGAAAGTGTCCAAATCAAAAAGATGTCATCCAAAAATCTAAGGTAAACAAGTGGGAGATAATTACACTTTTTGAAAACTTCTTTCTCCCATTCGGCCATAAAAATATTTGCATAATTTGGGGCAAATTTCTTCCCCATGGCGGTCCCTGAAACTTGTAAATACCATTTTCCATTGAATTCAAAGTCATTGTTAACCAAACCCAGATTCAACAGTTCTAAAATTTCCAGGTCTGGTCTTTTCGGGTCGGGGTTACTCCTGAAACAATTCCTTACTGCTCCTAAGCCTGCCATGTTGTCGATATTAGTATACATGCTTTCTACATCTAAAGTAACGAGAAGGCTGTTTTGTGGAATTTTGATATGCCTAATTTTATCTAAAAAATCGTTCGTATCTCTGAGATATGCTGGATGTTTCGTGGCTAAAGGTGCTAAAAAGGAATCTATGTATTCAGATATTCGATAAGATTCGCTCCCCACATCCGATACGATCGGTCTACCCTGAGGAATTTTGAACGGAATATACCAAGTTTCTGGTTCTTTATGAATTTTTGGCAAAGTGTACATGTGTCTCGGTCTGGGATTCTCGGGTGGGGTTAAGTAAGCTGCTTGTTTCTTATTTATGCATCTATTTTTCAATAATCTGTGTACAATCAGTGTAATCTTTTTACCCGTTTCGGGATAAATCGGGTTTTGTATTTGTCTGTAATGTTTCTTATTACTTAGTTGTTGTTGTATTTCCTGTATATAATCCTCTGTGTCTAAAATGACTGTGGCCGAACCTTTATCGGCTTTTCTTATCACAATATTTGTATCTTGTTTTAGAGAATTTATGGACGCTAATTCTTCTTGAGTTAGATTTGGTTTTTCTTTATCAAATTTCCATCGTGAAATTTGTTTAAAAACTTCATCAGTAATGTTTCTAATGGTTGAAGGAAATGTAGAAAGTGGAGGGCACCATTCGCTTTTTCCCACAAACGGGACACTCACCGATTTGTTCTTTAAATGAAAGAAATGAGTTATCATCAATTTTCTAGTAAATTCTTTCACCGGTTGAGTGATTGTCGCTACATCCACATATCTCGGAGTCGGAACGAATTTTAGTCCTTTATTCAAGAGTGAAAATTCTATTTCTGTGAGTTCCCTAGAGCTCAGGTTTACAACTGTTTTCCCTAGTTGTTTTACTATCTTTTCCCTACAGTTTTCTGTACTTGTTGAAAAACCTGCTGAGAAGCGTGCATCTGTTCGTACCATCTGTCCAGAATCCACTGTGCCGATTTCGGGCTCCAGTGAATTCCATCCAGACTGAACGACATTTCGTCCCTTTTCCCGGTGTATAAAGCTTTCACTCCCTCGATTTGAATTTTGGATATAGTTTCGTTTAATTTCGATAGATTGTATGCCTCTGTAGGTTTCCTAGATTGAAGATTTTGCGAAATTGGAATTTTCGCTATAAAAATCTCCGAGTTAGGAAATCTACCCCTAGTCGTTCTGAGCAGGTCTTTCATTGATTGACTTACTTTATCTGTGTTTGTGTTTTCTCTATCATTAGTTCCTACGTTAATAATTATTCTTCTGGGTTTTTCTTGATATCGATAATTCTTGACTAATTCTAGCACATGTTTTATTTTAGCCCCGGGGTACGCCTCTACTTGTACATTTTTGTCCGTCACATTGGTGAATCGAGAAAGATTTGAGTCCCCGATTATCAGATCCGCACTAGTAATCTTCGGTATGTCCCAATCCGATTTTGGACCAGCGTGTCTCGTTACTCTGCCCGGTTTCCTCGGTGAACTAACGATGGTAGCGTACGTCTGCTTCGGGATAGTCGGTGATGTACCCTGTGGTCCTGCTGGGGATAACGACTGGCGCCCTGGTGAAAGACTACGTCTTGGTGATGGTGACCTAGATCTTACCATTTTATCCAATAAATTCAGGGCAGGGACAGACAGACACCTGGACAGTCGATGTATAGAACTCAATGCCGCCGTTGCTCCGTTTACCAGGGGGCTTGATGTATTGTTGTCCATTCTCTTCTCCAAAGATTGTCTTACCTTTTTGGGGGGCGATTCCTGTTTCTTGTACCTTTTGGGGGTGTAAATTCGATTATCCCTATCACTAGTGTCTGAAATGCGTCTTTTTGATGGTGTCCGGATCAGTTGTGAGTCCAAAATTTGCAATGGCTGAAACCGATTACTCAGCGTAATTGTGGGTTCCAGGGGATGCTTTTTAGGGGTCGTTTTGCGTGGGCTAATAAAGGGCGACTTATCCGTTGTAAGAGTTGTTATATGGGGACGAAGGTTGGTGTTTGCTGTATTTCTATTGTGCTTATTAGGCGCTATCGGTAAAAGTGATCCTATAATCGCTTTGTATTCCTGGATTGTTTGGAACCGCAATTTCTTCTTTAAATTATTTTTCCCCCAGTCAAGCGCCTGGTTGGAAAAGGACCTAATGGTAAACTCGGAAAAATTTAAACCAACAATCATTCCCATAAGTTCTGAAATTCTGTCTTTGTAGTGTGTGCATAGAGTCTGAGCGACCTTAGTGGCCCACATTCTATTTAATCCCTGTAAATTACTCCTAAGTGTGGAATTAGACTGAGCTGGTTTCAAAAAGTTGTCCAAATGTTTCACCTGTTGTTCAAATCCGTTTGTACGAGTTGTACCTAAAGTTTGCGGTGTCAGAATTTTCAGATGATGCAACGCCTGTAAAATTTGATAAAAGAGCTTGATGAAATGGCCATTTGGATTATGGCCTTCCTGCCTTTTATCCATGAACCCTCGGCGCCCACCTCTATTCATTTTCAAACCGTGATTTCGATACATTAAAAAATGAATGAAATTATCAAAAGATGGCGAAACTCATAAAATAAAACCTGAAACGAAATTATAGTAAGCAACAAATGAATGAATATACAATGTACGATAAATATAGCTGAAAAAAATGTCCTCTGGATACCAGGACTTTGTGACTGAAAATATTATCTAATCATTCGGATGAAAAAACGTGTACTTATCTTTTTTTCGGCAGTTGTAAAGGCGCTCGATCCTCTGTCCTTTCTTTCCTCCTAAGAATTAATCCATTCGAATAAAACACAGAAATGTTTGGCACAAGGCTCTTGCTACGCCAAAAAGGGCGATATTAAACTCGTCTTTAACCTTTTTAGCGATTTGTCCACTTGGCTCCAGTATTCACTTATGAAGGGTCCAAAATCCCTACAGAGCGATGATGAATTTATGCACGTCTCTGTGTGAATCGAATCAATCTGAAAATCAATTAATTATGTTAAACTTTCTCCAATTGACCTAAAATGCCAATTAAAGATTTTAAAGAAGAAAGTTGGCAATTAATAAAAAAAATTTTTTTGTTTTTTGTTTTTTTATAGTTTTTTTTGGTTTTTTGTATTTTTTTAGATTAATTATGTACAACAATGTCAATAAAACATGAAATAGTGAAATAAATTCCTGTCAAATAATAAGAACATCAAGCTACTACCCGTATCGTCACTAGGCCTTTCGGCGTATTGCCTTCGTCAGGTGACTCGAACAATCTGAAGGGCTGTGTGTGATGCTCGGGTATATATGCTC
>JAPYKE020000100.1:47500-65576 GCA_028554795.2 Sinohyriopsis cumingii
TCTACATCTAAAGTAACGAGAAGGCTGTTTTGTGGAATTTTGATATGCCTAATTTTATCTAAAAAATCGTTCGTATCTCTGAGATATGCTGGATGTTTCGTGGCTAAAGGTGCTAAAAAGGAATCTATGTATTCAGATATTCGATAAGATTCGCTCCCCACATCCGATACGATCGGTCTACCCTGAGGAATTTTGAACGGAATATACCAAGTTTCTGGTTCTTTATGAATTTTTGGCAAAGTGTACCTGTGTCTCGGTCTGGGATTCTCGGGTGGGGTTAAGTAAGCTGCTTGTTTCTTATTTATGCATCTATTTTTCAACAATCTGTGTACAATCAGTGTAATCTTTTTACCCGTTTCGGGATAAATCGGGTTTTGTATTTGTCTGTAATGTTTCTTATTACTTAGTTGTTGTTGTATTTCCTGTATATAATCCTCTGTGTCTAAAATGACTGTGGCCGAACCTTTATCGGCTTTTCTTATCACAATATTTGTATCTTGTTTTAGAGAATTTATGGACGCTAATTCTTCTTGAGTTAGATTTGGTTTTTCTTTATCAAATTTCCATCGTGAAATTTGTTTAAAAACTTCATCAGTAATGTTTCTAATGGTTGAAGGAAATGTAGAAAGTGGAGGGCACCATTCGCTTTTTCCCACAAACGGGACACTCACCGATTTGTTCTTTAAATGAAAGAAATGAGTTATCATCAATTTTCTAGTAAATTCTTTCACCGGTTGAGTGATTGTCGCTACATCCACATATCTCGGAGTCGGAACGAATTTTAGTCCTTTATTCAAGAGTGAAAATTCTATTTCTGTGAGTTCCCTAGAGCTCAGGTTTACAACTGTTTTCCCTAGTTGTTTTACTATCTTTTCCCTACAGTTTTCTGTACTTGTTGAAAAACCTGCTGAGAAGCGTGCATCTGTTCGTACCATCTGTCCAGAATCCACTGTGCCGATTTCGGGCTCCAGTGAATTCCATCCAGACTGAACGACATTTCGTCCCTTTTCCCGGTGTATAAAGCTTTCACTCCCTCGATTTGAATTTTGGATATAGTTTCGTTTAATTTCGATAGATTGTATGCCTCTGTAGGTTTCCTAGATTGAAGATTTTGCGAAATTGGAATTTTCGCTATATAAATCTCCGAGTTAGGAAATCTACCCCTAGTCGTTCTGAGCAGGTCTTTCATTGATTGACTTACTTTATCTGTGTTTGTGTTTTCTCTATCATTAGTTCCTACGTTAATAATTATTCTTCTGGGTTTTTCTTGATATCGATAATTCTTGACTAATTCTAGCACATGTTTTATTTTAGCCCCGGGGTACGCCTCTACTTGTACATTTTTGTCCGTCACATTGGTGAATCGAGAAAGATTTGAGTCCCCGATTATCAGATCCGCACTAGTAATCTTCGGTATGTCCCAATCCGATTTTGGACCAGCGTGTCTCGTTACTCTGCCCGGTTTCCTCGGTGAACTAACGATGGTAGCGTACGTCTGCTTCGGGATAGTCGGTGATGTACCCTGTGGTCCTGCTGGGGATAACGACTGGCGCCCTGGTGAAAGACTACGTCTTGGTGATGGTGACCTAGATCTTACCATTTTATCCAATAAATTCATGGCAGGGACAGACAGACACCTGGACAGTCGATGTATAGAACTCAATGCCGCCGTTGCTCCGTTTACCAGGGGGCTTGATGTATTGTTGTCCATTCTCTTCTCCAAAGATTGTCTTACCTTTTTGGGGGGCGATTCCTGTTTCTTGTACCTTTTGGGGGTGTAAATTCGATTATCCCTATCACTAGTGTCTGAAATGCGTCTTTTTGATGGTGTCCGGATCAGTTGTGAGTCCAAAATTTGCAATGGCTGAAACCGATTACTCAGCGTAATTGTGGGTTCCAGGGGATGCTTTTTAGGGGTCGTTTTGCGTGGGCTAATAAAGGGCGACTTATCCGTTGTAAGAGTTGTTATATGGGGACGAAGGTTGGTGTTTGCTGTATTTCTATTGTGCTTATTAGGCGCTATCGGTAAAAGTGATCCTATAATCGCTTTGTATTCCTGGATTGTTTGGAACCGCAATTTCTTCTTTAAATTATTTTTCCCCCAGTCAAGCGCCTGGTTGGAAAAGGACCTAATGGTAAACTCGGAAAAATTTAAACCAACAATCATTCCCATAAGTTCTGAAATTCTGTCTTTGTAGTGTGTGCATAGAGTCTGAGCGACCTTAGTGGCCCACATTCTATTTAATCCCTGTAAATTACTCCTAAGTGTGGAATTAGACTGAGCTGGTTTCAAAAAGTTGTCCAAATTTTTCACCTGTTGTTCAAATCCGTTTGTACGAGTTGTACCTAAAGTTTGCGGTGTCAGAATTTTCAGATGATGCAACGCCTGTAAAATTTGATAAAAGAGCTTGATGAAATGGCCATTTGGATTATGGCCTTCCTGCCTTTTATCCATGAACCCTCGGCGCCCACCTCTATTCATTTTCAAACCGTGATTTCGATACATTAAAAAATGAATGAAATTATCAAAAGATGGCGAAACTCATAAAATAAAACCTGAAACGAAATTATAGGAAGCAACAAATGAATGAATATACAATGTACGATAAATATAGCTGAAAAAAATGTCCTCTGGATCCCAGGACTTTGTGACTGAAAATATTATCTAATCATTCGGATGAAAAAACGTGTACTTATCTTTTTTTCGGCAGTTGTAAAGGCGCTCGATCCTCTGTCCTTTCTTTCCTCCTAAGAATTAATCCATTCGAATAAAACACAGAAATGTTTGGCACAAGGCTCTTGCTACGCCAAAAAGGGCGATATTAAACTCGTCTTTAACCTTTTTAGCGATTTGTCCACTTGGCTCCAGTATTCACTTATGAAGGGTCCAAAATCCCTACAGAGCGATGATGAATTTATGCACGTCTCTGTGTGAATCGAATCAATCTGAAAATCAATTAATTATGTTAAACTTTCTCCAATTGACCTAAAATGCCAATTAAAGATTTTAAAGAAGAAAGTTGGCAATTAATAAAAAAAATTTTTTTGTTTTTTGTTTTTTATAGTTTTTTTGGTTTTTTGTATCTTTTTAGATTAATTATGTACAACAATGTCAATAAAACATGAAATAGTGAAATAAATTCCTGTCAAATAATAAGAACATCAAGCTACTACCCGTATCGTCACTAGGCCTTTCGGCGTATTGCCTTCGTCAGGTGACTCGAACAATCTGAAGGGCTGTGTGTGATGCTCGGGTATATATGCTAGGACCTTATCTCCGCCCCCCCTCCCCTTTACCTTGGTCGGCTGCTTTCATCTTTCAATGCACTTTGAGAGCAAGTTTTTTTGCGCGTGCCGCTAGAGTCTATTCCAATTAATTTAATTAGTGCGCACCTGTCGGGTCAGCGTAAACAAAAGGATTAGTGCACACCTGGCAGCAGCAATGAGTAGTACCTGAGCGGTCACTTGCCAAAAAACATGTGTACACCTTATTATTGTCCCATTGAAGCCCAACTAAGAGTCGGTTTGAGTACTTATATAATTAAAATCAATCCGATCATGCCGACTGCTACCAAAGTTTAGAAGTTATCCCTTTTAAATTTATAATTTTAAATTATGGTCCAGAAAAAATTAATCGGAGTTAAATAATGCTCTATTTTATATGTAATAAGTCGACCTCCAGTAGTCTTACCGTTAAAAGGACTTGCAATAATGAAAATAAAATTAAAATCCAAAATCCCCTAACGATTATACACATTGATAATCAGAACAGTGGTATCAACAATCATTATCCTAATAAGGAAGTATGCATATATAAACCCTATCTGTTTTACATCACACAGCCCCTGGGTAGTAGCAAATATTAATATATTACGGGTTATGTGTTTTACTAGGGAGTGCTGTTTACTACCTTTCACCGAGCCCTAGGAGACTGTTACGATGACAAACCAATCTAACACTTAGTATCTGTGATTATCAAATTTGATATGATCAATCCATATACTTTCCGATCAAAGTTAGTCAATCAAACGGAAAATACAGGATTGTACGGAGGATGCGAAACCCTGGCACTGGCTGAGTTAGGTTTTAAAGGTAGGATGGGAGTTTATAAACTCCCACGTGCACTGGCCTAGGGAGAATTAATCGCGTTACCTCTTTATTTTGTTTCTTATTAAAATGTCGCATAGGTTTTTGTTCTTCCGATATGCTGTAACGAGCTTTTGATGATAAATCAGAGGGAAATTTATCTGAATTTTGCCGTACGCTTCTCTAATCAATTTGGCGGCAAGAGTTGCTTTAGTGTTATATGTGATGACAAACGGCAAAATGTCTCCCATTTCTTCGTGCAAATTAAGACCGAATGGGCTAGCGGTTCCAAGTTTTTTGATCCAATAAGCCTCTCTTTTTGTGAGATTTTCCTTATTTGCCACCATTTCAATGGGAAGGATTGAACAGTCATCCAAAGAGTGTCCATCGCTATTAAAATGATTGGAAATGGATTTATTTTCTTTATGAATTATATCAAAGCGGTGTCTCGTGAAACGATCTCTAAGTGTAAGAGTGGTTTGTCCTACATATTGTTTACCACATGCATCGCATGAAATTAGATAAATGATATTCCTGGAGTCACACGATACGTTTTGTTTGATTAAAAAAGTTTGATTATTCGTATGACTGGTGAAACTGTTTGTTTCTTTGAAAAATGGACATGTAGCGCATCTTCGGCCTTTACATGGCATAGCTTTCCCTATAGTATGCATGTCTCCCCTTATTTCATTTAAAGTAGTGTTTTTGATTTGTCTTAAGAATCGTTTGGAGTAGCCCCTGTCCCTCAGAGTTCTGAATAGTGTGTTACTGGCCCTCTGAAAGTCCTCATTTCTTGTACACAGCCTGTGGAATCTAATTATTTGCGATTTAAGAATCCCCATAAATGTATGTCTAGGATGGAACGAGGATTTATGGAGCAACTGGTGTGTGTCGGTGGGTTTAAAATAGACTTTAGAGTCAAGTTTTCCAGTCTTTTCGAAATCTGGCCCTTTAAAAATGGTCGTATCTAAAAAATCTACCGAATTCTCCATTACATTTGCCTTTAATTTGACCGATGGGTGGAAATTGTTTAAAATCGAGAAGAACTGATCAAATTTTTTTCGTGAAAGTGTCCAAATCAAAAAGATGTCATCCAAAAATCTAAGGTAAACAAGTGGGAGATAATTACACTTTTTGAAAACTTCTTTCTCCCATTCGGCCATAAAAATATTTGCATAATTTGGGGCAAATTTCTTCCCCATGGCGGTCCCTGAAACTTGTAAATACCATTTTCCATTGAATTCAAAGTCATTGTTAACCAAACCCAGATTCAACAGTTCTAAAATTTCCAGGTCTGGTCTTTTCGGGTCGGGGTTACTCCTGAAACAATTCCTTACTGCTCCTAAGCCTGCCATGTTGTCGATATTAGTATACATGCTTTCTACATCTAAAGTAACGAGAAGGCTGTTTTGTGGAATTTTGATATGCCTAATTTTATCTAAAAAATCGTTCGTATCTCTGAGATATGCTGGATGTTTCGTGGCTAAAGGTGCTAAAAAGGAATCTATGTATTCAGATATTCGATAAGATTCGCTCCCCACATCCGATACGATCGGTCTACCCTGAGGAATTTTGAACGGAATATACCAAGTTTCTGGTTCTTTATGAATTTTTGGCAAAGTGTACATGTGTCTCGGTCTGGGATTCTCGGGTGGGGTTAAGTAAGCTGCTTGTTTCTTATTTATGCATCTATTTTTCAACAATCTGTGTACAATCAGTGTAATCTTTTTACCCGTTTCGGGATAAATCGGGTTTTGTATTTGTCTGTAATGTTTCTTATTACTTAGTTGTTGTTGTATTTCCTGTATATAATCCTCTGTGTCTAAAATGACTGTGGCCGAACCTTTATCGGCTTTTCTTATCACAATATTTGTATCTTGTTTTAGAGAATTTATGGACGCTAATTCTTCTTGAGTTAGATTTGGTTTTTCTTTATCAAATTTCCATCGTGAAATTTGTTTAAAAACTTCATCAGTAATGTTTCTAATGGTTGAAGGAAATGTAGAAAGTGGAGGGCACCATTCGCTTTTTCCCACAAACGGGACACTCACCGATTTGTTCTTTAAATGAAAGAAATGAGTTATCATCAATTTTCTAGTAAATTCTTTCACCGGTTGAGTGATTGTCGCTACATCCACATATCTCGGAGTCGGAACGAATTTTAGTCCTTTATTCAAGAGTGAAAATTCTATTTCTGTGAGTTCCCTAGAGCTCAGGTTTACAACTGTTTTCCCTAGTTGTTTTACTATCTTTTCCCTACAGTTTTCTGTACTTGTTGAAAAACCTGCTGAGAAGCGTGCATCTGTTCGTACCATCTGTCCAGAATCCACTGTGCCGATTTCGGGCTCCAGTGAATTCCATCCAGACTGAACGACATTTCGTCCCTTTTCCCGGTGTATAAAGCTTTCACTCCCTCGATTTGAATTTTGGATATAGTTTCGTTTAATTTCGATAGATTGTATGCCTCTGTAGGTTTCCTAGATTGAAGATTTTGCGAAATTGGAATTTTCGCTATAAAAATCTCCGAGTTAGGAAATCTACCCCTAGTCGTTCTGAGCAGGTCTTTCATTGATTGACTTACTTTATCTGTGTTTGTGTTTTCTCTATCATTAGTTCCTACGTTAATAATTATTCTTCTGGGTTTTTCTTGATATCGATAATTCTTGACTAATTCTAGCACATGTTTTATTTTAGCCCCGGGGTACGCCTCTACTTGTACATTTTTGTCCGTCACATTGGTGAATCGAGAAAGATTTGAGTCCCCGATTATCAGATCCGCACTAGTAATCTTCGGTATGTCCCAATCCGATTTTGGACCAGCGTGTCTCGTTACTCTGCCCGGTTTCCTCGGTGAACTAACGATGGTAGCGTACGTCTGCTTCGGGATAGTCGGTGATGTACCCTGTGGTCCTGCTGGGGATAACGACTGGCGCCCTGGTGAAAGACTACGTCTTGGTGATGGTGACCTAGATCTTACCATTTTATCCAATAAATTCATGGCAGGGACAGACAGACACCTGGACAGTCGATGTATAGAACTCAATGCCGCCGTTGCTCCGTTTACCAGGGGGCTTGATGTATTGTTGTCCATTCTCTTCTCCAAAGATTGTCTTACCTTTTTGGGGGGCGATTCCTGTTTCTTGTACCTTTTGGGGGTGTAAATTCGATTATCCCTATCACTAGTGTCTGAAATGCGTCTTTTTGATGGTGTCCGGATCAGTTGTGAGTCCAAAATTTGCAATGGCTGAAACCGATTACTCAGCGTAATTGTGGGTTCCAGGGGATGCTTTTTAGGGGTCGTTTTGCGTGGGCTAATAAAGGGCGACTTATCCGTTGTAAGAGTTGTTATATGGGGACGAAGGTTGGTGTTTGCTGTATTTCTATTGTGCTTATTAGGCGCTATCGGTAAAAGTGATCCTATAATCGCTTTGTATTCCTGGATTGTTTGGAACCGCAATTTCTTCTTTAAATTATTTTTCCCCCAGTCAAGCGCCTGGTTGGAAAAGGACCTAATGGTAAACTCGGAAAAATTTAAACCAACAATCATTCCCATAAGTTCTGAAATTCTGTCTTTGTAGTGTGTGCATAGAGTCTGAGCGACCTTAGTGGCCCACATTCTATTTAATCCCTGTAAATTACTCCTAAGTGTGGAATTAGACTGAGCTGGTTTCAAAAAGTTGTCCAAATTTTTCACCTGTTGTTCAAATCCGTTTGTACGAGTTGTACCTAAAGTTTGCGGTGTCAGAATTTTCAGATGATGCAACGCCTGTAAAATTTGATAAAAGAGCTTGATGAAATGGCCATTTGGATTATGGCCTTCCTGCCTTTTATCCATGAACCCTCGGCGCCCACCTCTATTCATTTTCAAACCGTGATTTCGATACATTAAAAAATGAATGAAATTATCAAAAGATGGCGAAACTCATAAAATAAAACCTGAAACGAAATTATAGGAAGCAACAAATGAATGAATATACAATGTACGATAAATATAGCTGAAAAAAATGTCCTCTGGATCCCAGGACTTTGTGACTGAAAATATTATCTAATCATTCGGATGAAAAAACGTGTACTTATCTTTTTTTCGGCAGTTGTAAAGGCGCTCGATCCTCTGTCCTTTCTTTCCTCCTAAGAATTAATCCATTCGAATAAAACACAGAAATGTTTGGCACAAGGCTCTTGCTACGCCAAAAAGGGCGATATTAAACTCGTCTTTAACCTTTTTAGCGATTTGTCCACTTGGCTCCAGTATTCACTTATGAAGGGTCCAAAATCCCTACAGAGCGATGATGAATTTATGCACGTCTCTGTGTGAATCGAATCAATCTGAAAATCAATTAATTATGTTAAACTTTCTCCAATTGACCTAAAATGCCAATTAAAGATTTTAAAGAAGAAAGTTGGCAATTAATAAAAAAAATTTTTTTGTTTTTTGTTTTTTATAGTTTTTTTGGTTTTTTGTATCTTTTTAGATTAATTATGTACAACAATGTCAATAAAACATGAAATAGTGAAATAAATTCCTGTCAAATAATAAGAACATCAAGCTACTACCCGTATCGTCACTAGGCCTTTCGGCGTATTGCCTTCGTCAGGTGACTCGAACAATCTGAAGGGCTGTGTGTGATGCTCGGGTATATATGCTAGGACCTTATCTCCGCCCCCCCTCCCCTTTACCTTGGTCGGCTGCTTTCATCTTTCAATGCACTTTGAGAGCAAGTTTTTTTGCGCGTGCCGCTAGAGTCTATTCCAATTAATTTAATTAGTGCGCACCTGTCGGGTCAGCGTAAACAAAAGGATTAGTGCACACCTGGCAGCAGCAATGAGTAGTACCTGAGCGGTCACTTGCCAAAAAACATGTGTACACCTTATTATTGTCCCATTGAAGCCCAACTAAGAGTCGGTTTGAGTACTTATATAATTAAAATCAATCCGATCATGCCGACTGCTACCAAAGTTTAGAAGTTATCCCTTTTAAATTTATAATTTTAAATTATGGTCCAGAAAAAATTAATCGGAGTTAAATAATGCTCTATTTTATATGTAATAAGTCGACCTCCAGTAGTCTTACCGTTAAAAGGACTTGCAATAATGAAAATAAAATTAAAATCCAAAATCCCCTAACGATTATACACATTGATAATCAGAACAGTGGTATCAACAATCATTATCCTAATAAGGAAGTATGCATATATAAACCCTATCTGTTTTACATCACACAGCCCCTGGGTAGTAGCAAATATTAATATATTACGGGTTATGTGTTTTACTAGGGAGTGCTGTTTACTACCTTTCACCGAGCCCTAGGAGACTGTTACGATGACAAACCAATCTAACACTTAGTATCTGTGATTATCAAATTTGATATGATCAATCCATATACTTTCCGATCAAAGTTAGTCAATCAAACGGAAAATACAGGATTGTACGGAGGATGCGAAACCCTGGCACTGGCTGAGTTAGGTTTTAAAGGTAGGATGGGAGTTTATAAACTCCCACGTGCACTGGCCTAGGGAGAATTAATCGCGTTACCTCTTTATTTTGTTTCTTATTAAAATGTCGCATAGGTTTTTGTTCTTCCGATATGCTGTAACGAGCTTTTGATGATAAATCAGAGGGAAATTTATCTGAATTTTGCCGTACGCTTCTCTAATCAATTTGGCGGCAAGAGTTGCTTTAGTGTTATATGTGATGACAAACGGCAAAATGTCTCCCATTTCTTCGTGCAAATTAAGACCGAATGGGCTAGCGGTTCCAAGTTTTTTGATCCAATAAGCCTCTCTTTTTGTGAGATTTTCCTTATTTGCCACCATTTCAATGGGAAGGATTGAACAGTCATCCAAAGAGTGTCCATCGCTATTAAAATGATTGGAAATGGATTTATTTTCTTTATGAATTATATCAAAGCGGTGTCTCGTGAAACGATCTCTAAGTGTAAGAGTGGTTTGTCCTACATATTGTTTACCACATGCATCGCATGAAATTAGATAAATGATATTCCTGGAGTCACACGATACGTTTTGTTTGATTAAAAAAGTTTGATTATTCGTATGACTGGTGAAACTGTTTGTTTCTTTGAAAAATGGACATGTAGCGCATCTTCGGCCTTTACATGGCATAGCTTTCCCTATAGTATGCATGTCTCCCCTTATTTCATTTAAAGTAGTGTTTTTGATTTGTCTTAAGAATCGTTTGGAGTAGCCCCTGTCCCTCAGAGTTCTGAATAGTGTGTTACTGGCCCTCTGAAAGTCCTCATTTCTTGTACACAGCCTGTGGAATCTAATTATTTGCGATTTAAGAATCCCCATAAATGTATGTCTAGGATGGAACGAGGATTTATGGAGCAACTGGTGTGTGTCGGTGGGTTTAAAATAGACTTTAGAGTCAAGTTTTCCAGTCTTTTCGAAATCTGGCCCTTTAAAAATGGTCGTATCTAAAAAATCTACCGAATTCTCCATTACATTTGCCTTTAATTTGACCGATGGGTGGAAATTGTTTAAAATCGAGAAGAACTGATCAAATTTTTTTCGTGAAAGTGTCCAAATCAAAAAGATGTCATCCAAAAATCTAAGGTAAACAAGTGGGAGATAATTACACTTTTTGAAAACTTCTTTCTCCCATTCGGCCATAAAAATATTTGCATAATTTGGGGCAAATTTCTTCCCCATGGCGGTCCCTGAAACTTGTAAATACCATTTTCCATTGAATTCAAAGTCATTGTTAACCAAACCCAGATTCAACAGTTCTAAAATTTCCAGGTCTGGTCTTTTCGGGTCGGGGTTACTCCTGAAACAATTCCTTACTGCTCCTAAGCCTGCCATGTTGTCGATATTAGTATACATGCTTTCTACATCTAAAGTAACGAGAAGGCTGTTTTGTGGAATTTTGATATGCCTAATTTTATCTAAAAAATCGTTCGTATCTCTGAGATATGCTGGATGTTTCGTGGCTAAAGGTGCTAAAAAGGAATCTATGTATTCAGATATTCGATAAGATTCGCTCCCCACATCCGATACGATCGGTCTACCCTGAGGAATTTTGAACGGAATATACCAAGTTTCTGGTTCTTTATGAATTTTTGGCAAAGTGTACATGTGTCTCGGTCTGGGATTCTCGGGTGGGGTTAAGTAAGCTGCTTGTTTCTTATTTATGCATCTATTTTTCAACAATCTGTGTACAATCAGTGTAATCTTTTTACCCGTTTCGGGATAAATCGGGTTTTGTATTTGTCTGTAATGTTTCTTATTACTTAGTTGTTGTTGTATTTCCTGTATATAATCCTCTGTGTCTAAAATGACTGTGGCCGAACCTTTATCGGCTTTTCTTATCACAATATTTGTATCTTGTTTTAGAGAATTTATGGACGCTAATTCTTCTTGAGTTAGATTTGGTTTTTCTTTATCAAATTTCCATCGTGAAATTTGTTTAAAAACTTCATCAGTAATGTTTCTAATGGTTGAAGGAAATGTAGAAAGTGGAGGGCACCATTCGCTTTTTCCCACAAACGGGACACTCACCGATTTGTTCTTTAAATGAAAGAAATGAGTTATCATCAATTTTCTAGTAAATTCTTTCACCGGTTGAGTGATTGTCGCTACATCCACATATCTCGGAGTCGGAACGAATTTTAGTCCTTTATTCAAGAGTGAAAATTCTATTTCTGTGAGTTCCCTAGAGCTCAGGTTTACAACTGTTTTCCCTAGTTGTTTTACTATCTTTTCCCTACAGTTTTCTGTACTTGTTGAAAAACCTGCTGAGAAGCGTGCATCTGTTCGTACCATCTGTCCAGAATCCACTGTGCCGATTTCGGGCTCCAGTGAATTCCATCCAGACTGAACGACATTTCGTCCCTTTTCCCGGTGTATAAAGCTTTCACTCCCTCGATTTGAATTTTGGATATAGTTTCGTTTAATTTCGATAGATTGTATGCCTCTGTAGGTTTCCTAGATTGAAGATTTTGCGAAATTGGAATTTTCGCTATAAAAATCTCCGAGTTAGGAAATCTACCCCTAGTCGTTCTGAGCAGGTCTTTCATTGATTGACTTACTTTATCTGTGTTTGTGTTTTCTCTATCATTAGTTCCTACGTTAATAATTATTCTTCTGGGTTTTTCTTGATATCGATAATTCTTGACTAATTCTAGCACATGTTTTATTTTAGCCCCGGGGTACGCCTCTACTTGTACATTTTTGTCCGTCACATTGGTGAATCGAGAAAGATTTGAGTCCCCGATTATCAGATCCGCACTAGTAATCTTCGGTATGTCCCAATCCGATTTTGGACCAGCGTGTCTCGTTACTCTGCCCGGTTTCCTCGGTGAACTAACGATGGTAGCGTACGTCTGCTTCGGGATAGTCGGTGATGTACCCTGTGGTCCTGCTGGGGATAACGACTGGCGCCCTGGTGAAAGACTACGTCTTGGTGATGGTGACCTAGATCTTACCATTTTATCCAATAAATTCATGGCAGGGACAGACAGACACCTGGACAGTCGATGTATAGAACTCAATGCCGCCGTTGCTCCGTTTACCAGGGGGCTTGATGTATTGTTGTCCATTCTCTTCTCCAAAGATTGTCTTACCTTTTTGGGGGGCGATTCCTGTTTCTTGTACCTTTTGGGGGTGTAAATTCGATTATCCCTATCACTAGTGTCTGAAATGCGTCTTTTTGATGGTGTCCGGATCAGTTGTGAGTCCAAAATTTGCAATGGCTGAAACCGATTACTCAGCGTAATTGTGGGTTCCAGGGGATGCTTTTTAGGGGTCGTTTTGCGTGGGCTAATAAAGGGCGACTTATCCGTTGTAAGAGTTGTTATATGGGGACGAAGGTTGGTGTTTGCTGTATTTCTATTGTGCTTATTAGGCGCTATCGGTAAAAGTGATCCTATAATCGCTTTGTATTCCTGGATTGTTTGGAACCGCAATTTCTTCTTTAAATTATTTTTCCCCCAGTCAAGCGCCTGGTTGGAAAAGGACCTAATGGTAAACTCGGAAAAATTTAAACCAACAATCATTCCCATAAGTTCTGAAATTCTGTCTTTGTAGTGTGTGCATAGAGTCTGAGCGACCTTAGTGGCCCACATTCTATTTAATCCCTGTAAATTACTCCTAAGTGTGGAATTAGACTGAGCTGGTTTCAAAAAGTTGTCCAAATTTTTCACCTGTTGTTCAAATCCGTTTGTACGAGTTGTACCTAAAGTTTGCGGTGTCAGAATTTTCAGATGATGCAACGCCTGTAAAATTTGATAAAAGAGCTTGATGAAATGGCCATTTGGATTATGGCCTTCCTGCCTTTTATCCATGAACCCTCGGCGCCCACCTCTATTCATTTTCAAACCGTGATTTCGATACATTAAAAAATGAATGAAATTATCAAAAGATGGCGAAACTCATAAAATAAAACCTGAAACGAAATTATAGGAAGCAACAAATGAATGAATATACAATGTACGATAAATATAGCTGAAAAAAATGTCCTCTGGATCCCAGGACTTTGTGACTGAAAATATTATCTAATCATTCGGATGAAAAAACGTGTACTTATCTTTTTTTCGGCAGTTGTAAAGGCGCTCGATCCTCTGTCCTTTCTTTCCTCCTAAGAATTAATCCATTCGAATAAAACACAGAAATGTTTGGCACAAGGCTCTTGCTACGCCAAAAAGGGCGATATTAAACTCGTCTTTAACCTTTTTAGCGATTTGTCCACTTGGCTCCAGTATTCACTTATGAAGGGTCCAAAATCCCTACAGAGCGATGATGAATTTATGCACGTCTCTGTGTGAATCGAATCAATCTGAAAATCAATTAATTATGTTAAACTTTCTCCAATTGACCTAAAATGCCAATTAAAGATTTTAAAGAAGAAAGTTGGCAATTAATAAAAAAAATTTTTTTGTTTTTTGTTTTTTATAGTTTTTTTGGTTTTTTGTATCTTTTTAGATTAATTATGTACAACAATGTCAATAAAACATGAAATAGTGAAATAAATTCCTGTCAAATAATAAGAACATCAAGCTACTACCCGTATCGTCACTAGGCCTTTCGGCGTATTGCCTTCGTCAGGTGACTCGAACAATCTGAAGGGCTGTGTGTGATGCTCGGGTATATATGCTAGGACCTTATCTCCGCCCCCCCTCCCCTTTACCTTGGTCGGCTGCTTTCATCTTTCAATGCACTTTGAGAGCAAGTTTTTTTGCGCGTGCCGCTAGAGTCTATTCCAATTAATTTAATTAGTGCGCACCTGTCGGGTCAGCGTAAACAAAAGGATTAGTGCACACCTGGCAGCAGCAATGAGTAGTACCTGAGCGGTCACTTGCCAAAAAACATGTGTACACCTTATTATTGTCCCATTGAAGCCCAACTAAGAGTCGGTTTGAGTACTTATATAATTAAAATCAATCCGATCATGCCGACTGCTACCAAAGTTTAGAAGTTATCCCTTTTAAATTTATAATTTTAAATTATGGTCCAGAAAAAATTAATCGGAGTTAAATAATGCTCTATTTTATATGTAATAAGTCGACCTCCAGTAGTCTTACCGTTAAAAGGACTTGCAATAATGAAAATAAAATTAAAATCCAAAATCCCCTAACGATTATACACATTGATAATCAGAACAGTGGTATCAACAATCATTATCCTAATAAGGAAGTATGCATATATAAACCCTATCTGTTTTACATCACACAGCCCCTGGGTAGTAGCAAATATTAATATATTACGGGTTATGTGTTTTACTAGGGAGTGCTGTTTACTACCTTTCACCGAGCCCTAGGAGACTGTTACGATGACAAACCAATCTAACACTTAGTATCTGTGATTATCAAATTTGATATGATCAATCCATATACTTTCCGATCAAAGTTAGTCAATCAAACGGAAAATACAGGATTGTACGGAGGATGCGAAACCCTGGCACTGGCTGAGTTAGGTTTTAAAGGTAGGATGGGAGTTTATAAACTCCCACGTGCACTGGCCTAGGGAGAATTAATCGCGTTACCTCTTTATTTTGTTTCTTATTAAAATGTCGCATAGGTTTTTGTTCTTCCGATATGCTGTAACGAGCTTTTGATGATAAATCAGAGGGAAATTTATCTGAATTTTGCCGTACGCTTCTCTAATCAATTTGGCGGCAAGAGTTGCTTTAGTGTTATATGTGATGACAAACGGCAAAATGTCTCCCATTTCTTCGTGCAAATTAAGACCGAATGGGCTAGCGGTTCCAAGTTTTTTGATCCAATAAGCCTCTCTTTTTGTGAGATTTTCCTTATTTGCCACCATTTCAATGGGAAGGATTGAACAGTCATCCAAAGAGTGTCCATCGCTATTAAAATGATTGGAAATGGATTTATTTTCTTTATGAATTATATCAAAGCGGTGTCTCGTGAAACGATCTCTAAGTGTAAGAGTGGTTTGTCCTACATATTGTTTACCACATGCATCGCATGAAATTAGATAAATGATATTCCTGGAGTCACACGATACGTTTTGTTTGATTAAAAAAGTTTGATTATTCGTATGACTGGTGAAACTGTTTGTTTCTTTGAAAAATGGACATGTAGCGCATCTTCGGCCTTTACATGGCATAGCTTTCCCTATAGTATGCATGTCTCCCCTTATTTCATTTAAAGTAGTGTTTTTGATTTGTCTTAAGAATCGTTTGGAGTAGCCCCTGTCCCTCAGAGTTCTGAATAGTGTGTTACTGGCCCTCTGAAAGTCCTCATTTCTTGTACACAGCCTGTGGAATCTAATTATTTGCGATTTAAGAATCCCCATAAATGTATGTCTAGGATGGAACGAGGATTTATGGAGCAACTGGTGTGTGTCGGTGGGTTTAAAATAGACTTTAGAGTCAAGTTTTCCAGTCTTTTCGAAATCTGGCCCTTTAAAAATGGTCGTATCTAAAAAATCTACCGAATTCTCCATTACATTTGCCTTTAATTTGACCGATGGGTGGAAATTGTTTAAAATCGAGAAGAACTGATCAAATTTTTTTCGTGAAAGTGTCCAAATCAAAAAGATGTCATCCAAAAATCTAAGGTAAACAAGTGGGAGATAATTACACTTTTTGAAAACTTCTTTCTCCCATTCGGCCATAAAAATATTTGCATAATTTGGGGCAAATTTCTTCCCCATGGCGGTCCCTGAAACTTGTAAATACCATTTTCCATTGAATTCAAAGTCATTGTTAACCAAACCCAGATTCAACAGTTCTAAAATTTCCAGGTCTGGTCTTTTCGGGTCGGGGTTACTCCTGAAACAATTCCTTACTGCTCCTAAGCCTGCCATGTTGTCGATATTAGTATACATGCTTTCTACATCTAAAGTAACGAGAAGGCTGTTTTGTGGAATTTTGATATGCCTAATTTTATCTAAAAAATCGTTCGTATCTCTGAGATATGCTGGATGTTTCGTGGCTAAAGGTGCTAAAAAGGAATCTATGTATTCAGATATTCGATAAGATTCGCTCCCCACATCCGATACGATCGGTCTACCCTGAGGAATTTTGAACGGAATATACCAAGTTTCTGGTTCTTTATGAATTTTTGGCAAAGTGTACATGTGTCTCGGTCTGGGATTCTCGGGTGGGGTTAAGTAAGCTGCTTGTTTCTTATTTATGCATCTATTTTTCAACAATCTGTGTACAATCAGTGTAATCTTTTTACCCGTTTCGGGATAAATCGGGTTTTGTATTTGTCTGTAATGTTTCTTATTACTTAGTTGTTGTTGTATTTCCTGTATATAATCCTCTGTGTCTAAAATGACTGTGGCCGAACCTTTATCGGCTTTTCTTATCACAATATTTGTATCTTGTTTTAGAGAATTTATGGACGCTAATTCTTCTTGAGTTAGATTTGGTTTTTCTTTATCAAATTTCCATCGTGAAATTTGTTTAAAAACTTCATCAGTAATGTTTCTAATGGTTGAAGGAAATGTAGAAAGTGGAGGGCACCATTCGCTTTTTCCCACAAACGGGACACTCACCGATTTGTTCTTTAAATGAAAGAAATGAGTTATCATCAATTTTCTAGTAAATTCTTTCACCGGTTGAGTGATTGTCGCTACATCCACATATCTCGGAGTCGGAACGAATTTTAGTCCTTTATTCAAGAGTGAAAATTCTATTTCTGTGAGTTCCCTAGAGCTCAGGTTTACAACTGTTTTCCCTAGTTGTTTTACTATCTTTTCCCTACAGTTTTCTGTACTTGTTGAAAAACCTGCTGAGAAGCGTGCATCTGTTCGTACCATCTGTCCAGAATCCACTGTGCCGATTTCGGGCTCCAGTGAATTCCATCCAGACTGAACGACATTTCGTCCCTTTTCCCGGTGTATAAAGCTTTCACTCCCTCGATTTGAATTTTGGATATAGTTTCGTTTAATTTCGATAGATTGTATGCCTCTGTAGGTTTCCTAGATTGAAGATTTTGCGAAATTGGAATTTTCGCTATAAAAATCTCCGAGTTAGGAAATCTACCCCTAGTCGTTCTGAGCAGGTCTTTCATTGATTGACTTACTTTATCTGTGTTTGTGTTTTCTCTATCATTAGTTCCTACGTTAATAATTATTCTTCTGGGTTTTTCTTGATATCGATAATTCTTGACTAATTCTAGCACATGTTTTATTTTAGCCCCGGGGTACGCCTCTACTTGTACATTTTTGTCCGTCACATTGGTGAATCGAGAAAGATTTGAGTCCCCGATTATCAGATCCGCACTAGTAATCTTCGGTATGTCCCAATCCGATTTTGGACCAGCGTGTCTCGTTACTCTGCCCGGTTTCCTCGGTGAACTAACGATGGTAGCGTACGTCTGCTTCGGGATAGTCGGTGATGTACCCTGTGGTCCTGCTGGGGATAACGACTGGCGCCCTGGTGAAAGACTACGTCTTGGTGATGGTGACCTAGATCTTACCATTTTATCCAATAAATTCATGGCAGGGACAGACAGACACCTGGACAGTCGATGTATAGAACTCAATGCCGCCGTTGCTCC
>JAPYKE020000101.1:0-255000 GCA_028554795.2 Sinohyriopsis cumingii
ACACACACACACACACGTCTGCCACCAAATGCGTTGTTTCTTAGCAATTTTAGCTTTGCTGATGAATGTCATTGATAGGTCCTCTATCACAGGTTTAAGGAAATTATTAAAGATATGTGAACAATACGCATTTGAGAATGATATCATCTATAATACACAAAAATCAGTATGCATGGTCTTTCAGCCAACTTTTTTCAAATTACCATCTCCTTCCCCTGTACATCTTAACGGCAATGCTCTTACGTAGGTCAATAGTTATACATATTTGGGTCATATTTTGAAGTCCAATCGGTCTGATAATGAAGATAGGATGAGACATTACCAATTTTTGTGTACTCAAACAACATGCTTCTACGTAAATTTAAGAATTGTTCATTGAATATCAAAATTAGAGTATTCAAATCGTATTGCTGCACTTAGAATTGTGCTCCTCTGTGGACAAACTTGAGTGAATCTATGAAAAGAAAACTAGTTATTGGTCATAACAATAGTCTTCGTTTTCTAATAGGTCTTCCTCGGTGGAACAGTGCCTCCAGCATGTTTGTAAATCATAATGTATTCAGTTTTGATGAAGTTATGAGAAAGTATGTTTTCTCAATGATGACAAGAATATCTAATAGTAAGAACTGTATATTGAAATCTCTTTGGAACTATGACATTCATTTAAATTCTCACATTATTAGTAGATGGAACAAATTACTCTTTAAATGTGCCATTTAATTTCCTCCTTAATACTGCATGGCACAATTATTTGTTTTAAATGTATCTGTATACTTGTATCTATGATATATATGTAATTTTCTGTTTACAATGTTTTTACTTTATAATTACATTTTAATTTAGAGGTATGGACTTTGTAGCCTGATAAAAAGAATTCTTATTTTTCATTGTTATATATATATATATATATCAAGATGGCCGCTATCGCTTAACCGGCTTGAAGCAGCTGTTTCGATTTTTGTGCCGTTTTCATGATATTTCTGCTTGTTTTCTGTCTTCGTCTAAGTTATTGTGTTCATCATGTATTGGAAGTATTTTTCTTCATCTCCTTGTTTTGGAAACGAGAACAATTAGACTTTTTCTCAGATGTCTTGCTCCTTTGCTACAACTTCACTTGTTTTTTAACAAACCGCCATCACGTGATACTCGCTAGTCAACCCGTTTATACTATGATAGACCCTCATTAATTGCTTTAAATGACCACTCCTTGGCTGTCCACAATACAATGTGCTCATGACTAAAAGAACTGGGACTACATTAATCATTACCTAAATGTAAACAGAAGCGAGAAAAAGAAATGTTGTTTCAAAGCTGGCCGGCGTAGAACAGGAAGAAGAATTCCAGTTATCTCCCTTCTGCCCTTTCGGGCTCAACAATTTAAAAATTCTACCGTTAATTTAGATAACCTAATTCAAATCCCTATTAATTGGTCAACCTTTGTGTCAACTATCCAAGAGATACCTCTGCGTATTGCATTATTCAAAGCCCAATCAGTTGGACCACCGGAAACGCGCATATAAATAGTTAATTTTTATCAACGACCAGAATATTGACGTCTTTTTCCTGACAGAAACATGGCTAAAAACATCAGGCGATGAGCCCAAGCGTGTGGATCTAATTCCCACTGGTTACTCCATCAAGTCGTTCCCCCGTAACTCTCGCGGAGGTGGAATTGCTGTCATCACAAAGAAATCCATGATCAAACGTCTAAACCACACCACAACATTCAGTTTCAACCACGCATCGTTTGAACTAATCCAAACCACACTCACACTGGAGCAAAGGTCAGTCCTTTTTTCTACCTATACAGCACTCATTCTAGTAGAAAAAACAAGCTGACTGAATCTATCTTTATGGAGCACATTCAGAATCTCCTGGAGTATGGACATTCGATAGGTGGCAACCTGATTATTCTTGGAGATTTTAACTTTCACTTTGACTGTCCCGGAAACCCAAACACATCAAAACTCATAGATTCCATCAATGTTTTCAACCTCAAACAGTCAGTTAATCAACCCACCCATAAACATAGTCACATTTTAGACTGGATTCTTCATAGACCTGATGATAACATTCTACGGTCCTCCCTGGTATCCCATGAACTTGCATCAGATCACCTCTGCATTATATGCCATCTTGACATATCAGTCCCTAACCCTCCACCTTTATGTGCTACTAAGAGAAACCTCTGTATGATAAATAGAACCAAACTAATGCATGACATCCAAGCAAACCTAACAACTTGCTTACCTCCTATAGCAGAACAAGTCGATAACTGCCTGCGTTCATTGCTAGACAAACATGCCCCATCTAGCAAGTGCAGAGTATCAATTCAAAAGTGTTCTCCATGGTATAGCAGTATTAGGGACCAGCTTCGCACTGCTGAAAGAGACCGCTGTAAAGCTGAGAGGCTTTGACTTTGCACCAGACTCACTATTCATAACCAAATCTATGAAGCCGCTAAGAAGAATGTTGCAAATATAGCCCATGCAGCAAAATCAGCCCACTACACTACTTAGATCATAGAAAGTTCCAGCTGCAAGAAGCTCTTCGAGATTACTAACAAGCTAATGTCAAGGAACAAATCTACACCACTTCTGACTACCTTCTCTCCAGTTGACCTTCTAGACATGTTTGCAAATTTCTTCCGTGACAAAGTACAAACCATTAGAGATAAACTTTACACCACAATTTCAATTGACTCGTCGTCACCATACAGCTGGGATACATACTTTCAGCGGCATCCATTAGCAGCATTTGAACATGTCTCTATCTCGTACGTACTATCCTGAAGAAGAGTGCACCAAAGTCATGTGAACTTGATCCAATTACAACATCACTGCTGCTTGAGTGCTTAGATCCAGTATTGTCTTCACTAACTGATGTTATTAATACCTCTCTCTCATCAGGGGAATTCCAGTCATTTTTCAAAACTGCCGTTGTAAAGCCTCTGCTAAAGAAACCAAAACTATAACATAACGATTTAAAGAACTACCGCCCAGTTTCTAATTCCCATTCATATAAAAAATCTTAGAAAAGGTTGTTCTATTCCAGCTTGTATCTCATCTGAATTCAAACAGTCTTTTTAGCAATGTACAATCTGCATATCGCCCTTGCGATAGTACTGAAACTACTCTTCTAAACGTAGTTAATGATATTCTCTCTGCTTTGGATAGCGGAAAGATTAGTACCCACCCTCCTTGATTTATCTGCAGCATTTGACACAATAGACCATGATATATTACTTCACCGTCTCCAGCATGTATTTGGCATCCATGATACAGCTTTATTGTGGTTAAAGTCCTACTTGGTCAACAGGACATAAATTGTGTCGGCATATGGAATACACTCCAGCCCAGTTGATCTATGTTGTGGTGTTCCATATGGATCTGTACTTGGGCCTGTTCTCTTCATTCTATACACTCAGCCGCTCTCAATTGTCATAGATCATCATCCAGTGTCTCACCGATTGTACACTGATGACAACCAAACATACAAATCTAGCCACCCAACTGAAGTTGATGCTACCATCCAAGGTGTAGAGAGGTGCATTTATAATGTGAAATCATGGATGACATGTAACAAGCTACAGATGAATGATGATAGAACTGAGGCCATTATGATCACAATAAAAAGACTTTCTCATTCACATCCTTTACCTCAAACAATAAATATCAGCAGCACCTACATTAAATTCACACAATCAGAATGAAACCTAGGTGTTACTCTGGACAGTACTCTCACATTGTACCAACATGTCATGAACATGTGCAAGGCTGCATATCTTGAGCTGAGACACATCAGCTCAATTTGCAAATATCTTTCAGTTGATGCCACTAAAACACTTGTGTGTTCATTAGTACTTTCAAGACTGGACTATTGTAACACAGTTCTGTCTGGTTCATCTCAATATCTACTCCAGAAACTTCAAAAATTCAAAACACAGCTGCTCGGATCATACTTAGAGTACCACGATCAGAGCACACCTCCCCGCTGCTCTGTACCCTACACTGGCTATCCATTCTATCCAGAATCAAACGCAAAATGTGTTCTGTGCTACGTTTCACTGACGGACTCTAGTCCAACATACCTATCTGACCTCACCCATGTGTACACACCAGTTAGATACTTACGCTTATCTTCTGACAATCATATACTCATTATTCCAGCTATGGAAATAAAGTCATATGGACAGCGTTCTTTTGCATACCAGGGCCCAGCAACCTGGAATGAATTGCCCACTGAACTTAGGCACAAAGACAGTGATCTCATTCAAGAGTTCTCTCAAAACTCGCTTATTTCGACTGCAAGAACAAACTTAAAGACCTAATAATGTTCCTACCGTAAATATTCTCAGCATGATTTTTATGTTTCTAATTTCATGGTGTTTTTGTTTGCAATTATAACATTATATATGTTTTTTATCTTATAGGTGTCGTCTAATGTTGTACAGCGCTTAGAGCTTCTAAAGATTAGGCGCTATACAAAGTCCTCGTTATAATATATATATATATATATATATATATATATATATATATATATATATATATATATATATATATATATATATATATATATATATATGTAACATAATATTATAGATGTCTCTGATACAAGCCAACATTATTCTCGCATTTGCAAGCGAGACAGCCAATCAGTCCCTGTTCATGTATTTCGCAATTAAGGGATTTCTTATGCTTCGATGGTAAGTGTAAATTTCACTCAATAGATTGAACAACCTCGTTCTTAGGAGTGTACTGTACTTATCTCACAATAAGCTTACATCGTTCATACTAGACACACAGTCATGTCTTATGTTTCTACTACAAGAAAGATATAAAAGAACTTACGGTTCATTACTTCGTCTTGAAATTATCTACCAAATAGGAAGGTGCATTAACTGTGATATTAGTGCGTGAATAAAATGTGCGCCATGTTTGCAGAGGAAAACAAACTTGTGAGAAAGTGACACAAACCACAAAATATTGCAATAATAATGTCGCTTATTTGCGAAAATGTTATTCTTTGAAATGGTGAAATTAATTACTTGCAAAAGTGTAATGACACTTGATTTACAGTACTTTTTCCTTTTTCAGGTACAGCAAACATAAACATTGTTGTCATTATAGGTGTTCTTACTCCAATTCTATTCCTAATAGTTGTTGCCATTGTTGGAGTCATTGTCATTCGGCACAGGTGAGCATGATATTTTGCTTGTAACAAATTACACCCCCCCCCCAGCAAAAACAACAGATTATGAGAATTCCTTTGGAAAGGCTTACGGATTGAACTTTAGTGTACATATTAAAAACGTATTCAAAGTTTCAAGCTGTGGATAACACGCTGCATGGTTCATCTACCTTTCTTGATTATTTTGTTCAGTAATCACTTTAATTTGAAATTGTGTATAGAAATCTGATTTTCTAATCCCAGAAATGTGGAATGTTTCTTCAACACTTTAAAATTGTCATGATAAAATCATACATGAATTGTAATATAATTTTCATGCTTATTATAGTCATCATTGGGATATAACGCAATGTAACTTTTAAATTGTGTATTCGAAACTTTAATGGGTCCAGAGCATTTGTGATAGAAAAGAATGAGTAATCAATTTTGATGATACGTATACACAGACAAAATTTAAAACAAAGTATATAAATGAAAAGTACCCAAGTATTAAAGGAAAGGTTCACGACTAGAGGTACAAATTAAGAGACCATGAACAAGGCGGGTACAGGTTTATTGATATAAATTTGAGATACTCGAGGATCTTAGCCTAACCTATGTTTTGTTTTAGACATCAACACAGTCTCGATAAGAAATCCCTGGTAGAAATTCAGAACAGAGCTACGTATGATGAATCGGCTATGGAAGACCATAACACAGATATAGATATAGATATTTTAAAGACAGCGAATACGGTCTCCACGGCTTCGAGCCAATGTTCACGTTACTCCAGAGAAGAAGATGACTATATGAAACATTCACAAATTCCAGAAGAGAGTGCTTCAAGAGCCGATCGAAGCTCTTCATTGGGTCACAGTGGTTTTGAGCAAAATCGAAAAGATACCAGGGTAACAAACACTAAATCGGACAATTACGTTTCTAATACATCCAGTGTGCAATATGTAAATACAATCGAGGATAAACGTTCAAAGAGAAATAAAGCCATTGAAATAGAAACGTCAATAAATGCTTTAGGATTTGAAAGCAAATATTGCCCTGTGGAATTAAAGCCAGAAAGTGTCTCGAATGATGCAGAAGGAATGAAAACAACTGACAAAGTTCTGAAGGTCATTAGGTCAGCTGATGATTATATTGAGTTCGTACACGGTGAATTATACGATAAACCAAAAGAGCCGAAGTCAGTGGCCAGAAATGTCATAGGAAACAAACAAAAGCAAAGAATACCAAAGACGGAAAAATTATCTTGTGAAAAATCAAGTGAGGACAATTCTGTTGTGTTTGTGTATGATTATGCTGATGCAGAGGGTGAAAATGCGCGCCTTCCAGTTGATGAGCATTTGATGGAGGTCAACATGTACGAGGCATGTGAAGATCACATTACAGGAATTTGTGATGACTGCAAAACGTCAAACGATGTATTCATATATGATTATGCTGACGATGAATCTGCATCCATAAAGTGCTATCACATTGATTCGGTTTCCATGGAAAACAAAAACGTGTCCTTTGACGAAAGCCATGAAAATATAGAGCCACCCAAAGTCACTTCTAGTTGCCACGGTGTGCCACAAACTGATATTTTACAACCAGACTCATCATTATCAGCAACAGCACATTCTTCACAGCAAACCTCATCATTATCATCAAATATACCGACAAGCCCCACGTATGTAAATAGTCCCAGACCAAGGGCAGCAAATAAACCCATCACGGCCTCCAAACCCAATGCAACTGATGGGTATGCCAACAGTCCCAAATTATGGGCCGGCAAAATAAAGCAGGGCCATCTGAACTGATCGTAAATGGGGGTTATTTTAAAAATAAAGGAAATAAGAGACATTCTAATGTGGTAAAAGCTATTTTGTCAACTGGTGTGTGCTTTGCAACGTCTTTGAAAGTCAAGGAAAAACTAATTCATTTGCAGATAATGTAGACTCAGAAACCTGAGGATCACATTTCTTGGATGGATGGAGAAGGGAATGGTAAATGTATGTATATATGTATGTATGTAGGTAGGTATGTACGATATGTACTGAGGGATGTTTATATGAATGTATGGATGTATTTATGTTAAAGCTTTTTCTATGTAGTCGCATTGTCATGTACAGGTGTTAACAAATTTTCGTTATTTGGTATGTAGATTTGGGAGTGTACAATACTAATTTAACAAAAATTAAATAAGCTGGCTTCTTCTGCGGGTCACGCCTACTTTATCATTTGGAAAGGATTATGTTTGATAAAATCCTGATCAGATTTATTAGATTTCTATTAAACTCATATAGATAAAACAGATCCATCTCTCTCCCCAATATATGTATTTAATTCTTATCCAGAATGGCTTTTAATAAAGAAAAACGACTATTAAAACCCAATGTGTTTCCCTTTGTTGAGGAACCTGTATTCGTGGATTATAGACAGCATGGTTAACACGCCCCAGTGAAGCTGAAGGCAGAAAAGAGATAGATATAAAATTCGTCATTTGCACAACGTATGCTTAATAGTCAATCACATTTTATAGAAATAATGTCTAATTGATGTGTATATATACGTTAAATACGGTTGATAAATCTCACACCTAAATTCGTTTTCATTTAAGAAGGTATCCTCATGTTTATGCTTCAAAATCCCTAAGAGTATCAAAATATTTACTTGATTGCCACATAATAACAATTTGTATATTTCTTTACCATAAATAAACACCCAAAAGCCACGCAGATCTTTAATAGCCGTAGGTTGCTATAATGTGTACCTAATAATCAAAACCAAATGTTGAGAACATGAGTGATCAATGTACTTTCGTGTATGCATTGGTAGGGAAAATCTACATTATCCTTTACTTTATTACCAATTCGATAAAAGGTTTCCTTATATTGATCAATCATCACAAAATTATATATTTTTAAAAAATGTTTATGAGAGAGAGAGAGAGAGAGAGAGAGAGAGAGAGAGAGCAAATTAGCTGTAAAGCACATAGCACGCGAAGCACTGGTCGTTTCTGTATATGATGATTTGTTAAGGATCAAGGTATCGATTTTGATAAATATATTGTGAAGCTGATGAATAGAAAGCACCATTTTCTTCCTTTATATGATAAGGGCCTCCGTAATGAAGGGAAGGAAAATATAAATAAAACACGTGACAGATTGTTACAAATGTATTTTTTCCATTGTGTAACCCCCTACCACTCATTCCACCATTATTTCAGCAACGTCATTTCACTGTAACGATGATTTAAAAAACAATCCGGTTCTCAAATCATTTGACAAAAACATACTTGCTCTGATTTATACAAGTAAAAGGAAACTATTATATTCATTGTAAAAGGAAATTGTTATATTCATTGTAAAAGGAAACTATTATATTCACTGTAAAAGGAAACTATTATATTCATTATAAAAGGAAATTGTTATATTCATTGTAAAAGGAAACTATTATATTCACTGTAAAAGGAAACTATTAGATTCATTGTAAAAGGAAACTATTATATTGATTGTATCAGGAAATTGTTATATTCATTGTAAAAGGAAAATGTTGTATTCACTGTAATAGAAAACTATTACATTCATTGTAAAAGGAAACTATTATATTCATTGTAAAAGGAAACTATTATATTCACTGTAAAAGAAACTATTATATTCATTGTAAAAGAATCTAGTATATTCACTGTAAAAGGAAACTATTATATTCATTGTAAAAGGAAACTATTATATTCACTGTAAAAGAAACTATTATATTCATTGTAAAAGAATCTAGTATATTCACTGTAAAAGGAAACTATTACATTCATTGTAAAAGGAAACTATTATATTCACTGTAAAAGAAACTATTATATTCACTGTAAAGTAAAACTGTTATATTCATTGTAAAAAATGAAAAATTCTCGAGGTAAAACAAAGAAATATATACAGGCTCAAAATAAAATTATATTACCCCCCCCCCCAAACTTTATAAATACATTTTAAAGATAAAACCAAGCATTGAATACAAGTAATATTGTTGAATAGTCAATTTAAGGAAAGAACCAAATTTTTCAAATCAGATAAATGTAAACAATGCTTTTCTTGTGCATTGATTGGGAATCCGTTCAGAAGAACAATTTATGAATAAATACTAACGGACAAACTCCCTCAAATACGTCATCGAGCTTTTGAAATCTTATTTTTTTTTAAACAGCAGCATAATTAAGGATACATAATTTATACTCGATGATAGGCTTGCAATCAGCCTATATAATTTACCGCGTAATCTGAAATAATGCAGCAACTACGGTAGAGACAAGATCTCAGTTTGTGTATGCGCACACTCACACGTAGGCATATGCAACAAACATGTACAAATCAAGCTGAAAATAGAACCAAAGAGTATGCAGAAGATATTGAAAATGTAGCATAATAACGATATATACCAAACAAACCGTCACCGCCACATTTTTCTAGCTAAGGTCATTTACATAGCACCTCTCTCTCTCTCTCTCTCTCATACACACACACACACACACACACACACACACACACACACCAAATACAACACAATCCCCTCCTAACAGCTACAGCAGATAACACTGGACAACAAATTTTTACAAAAGTCATGTTACTGAAATAAAATTAGTCAATTCTTATCAATTTTTATGTGCTGAACACGAATATGACAGTCAAATTTCAAAATTGGCTCTAGTTTTTTTGTAATCTGCAAGAAATTAATGTTTACATAACGAAATGCATTCCAATAGTAAAAGGTCAACTGTAATAGCCTACCTATAAAAAATCAAGTCATTGACTACATCTTAGATTTCTTCGCCTGTCTCTTGTACAGCTGTTCGGGAGCATCTCTGAGGAGTGTCCAGCAGTAGTCAGCCAGCATTGTAGTGGACCATTTTCCCTGGTATCTTTGTTCCATTGTTGCGATATCTTGATGAAAACGTTCGCCGTGTTCATCACTAACAATACCACAGTTGCTAGGAAAGAAATCCAAATGGAAATGAAGGAAGTGAATCTTTAGAGACATATTGCAGCCAAGTTTCTTATACTTCATCAACATGTCTTCTACTAGTTCCTTATAGTTTTCTGCCCTAACATTTCCGAGGAAGTTTGTAGAAACTAGGCGAAAAGCATTCCATGCTTGTTTCGCGTCACCTTCCAGCAAGTTGTTGAACCGGTCATCTTTGAAAAGCTCTCGAATCTGAGGACCCACAAAAACTCCCTCTTTAATCTTTGCTTCGCTGAGTCGAGGGAATTTTTCATGCAGGTATCGGAATGCTGGCAAAGTCCGGTCAATGGCTTTCACGAAGTTCTTCATCAAACCTAGTTTGATGTGAAGGGGTGGTAGCAAGATTTTCTGAGCCTCAACCAGAGCTGGGTGTTGGATATTCTTCTCTCCAATGGCTACATTCTGCCTGTGAGTCCATTCCTTCCTCATGTAGTGCATTTCCCTTGCTCGGCTATCCCACTCGCATAAGAAACACATGTATTTTGTATATCCTTGCTGCAGTCCCATTAAAAGGGCAACTACCTTCAAATCACCACAGAGGTGCCAGCTGTACTTGTTATACTCAATGGAATTCAGTAGCTGCCTTAAGTTATCGTATGTCTCTTTCATGTGGACAGCATACGCTACTGGAATAGATGGAAGAATGTTTCCATTGTGCAAAAGCACAGCCTTGAGACTCAGTTTCGAAGAGTCCACAAATAGTCTCCATTCTTGTGGGTCATGAGTGATTTTTAAAGCATTCATGAGGCCCTCAATATCGGAACAGAATATCAGATTACTTTCCTTTCTGAAGAAAGGCTCCAATTGCTGGTGGCGCTTTCGATATGCAGTAATTGTGACATCTTCTTCTAGAAGATTCCATTGTTGGAGTCTTGATCCTAGCAATTCTGCCTTGTTCTTTGATAAGTCCAAATCACGAATCAGGTCATTTAGTTCTTCCCGTGTTATTCTGTGTGGGGTTGATGATGCACCACAGTGAAAATCTGGATCACTGCATGCTGATGGACCAGGAGAAGAACAGGTCGACTCACCTTTGTCTTCGTCAGATGAATCAAGAGAATATTCTGCTGGAGGTTCTGGAATAGGAAGTCCCTCACCATGTGGAACTGGTCTCAATGCAGACGGAATGTTTGGGTAGACTATTCTCGACTTCTTTCGCTTCGTTATTCCGCCGGAAAGAGGAGGAACCAAGCAGAAGTAACAGTCATTTAGGTGGTTGCTTGGCTCTCTCCACACCATTGGGACTGCAAACGGCATTGATGACCTTTTGCAATTCAACCACTGTGAAAGCTGTGTTGTACATGTAGCACAGCATATATGCGGAGCCCAAGGCTTGTCTTGGTCACCAACCTTGCATCCGAAGTAAAGATGATATGCCTTCTTCACTTGAGAATTGATACTTTTCTTCTGGTTGGCAAATGTCACTTCCCCACAAATATAGCAAAAATTGTCCGCGGTATTAACACACTTTCGAGGCATTACTGTTCTTTATTGTACGTAAATGGATAAAATAATAAGTTTTATGTAACAGTAGCTTGAACTGTCTCGCACAACGTCTAAAATATTTTAAATGCTGAACCTATCTGATTGGGCTTTATATAGTACACTGCTTACGTCAGCTTCAGCAGCCGCCTGGCATTAGTATAATAGGCCTACACATGTATAGTACACTGCTGACGTCAACTTACTTCAGCAGCCGCATGGCATTAGTATTGCATTGCATCAGAAAATGATGCAATCAACTGTGGATGATGTGAGCATGATGGTATTATGCAATGTTACATCATTATTCCGGATGTTGCTGCAGTCCTACTGGAGAAATTTACACAGTGAAACATAGAAAATGAGGTATATGAATATCTTCAAAACGAGAGCCAATACAAATTTTTCACGGTTATATTCGTGTTCGGCACACCAAAATACTACAGATTAGGGCCTTTTCAAGTCAGTAATGATTTCACTGTTGACCAGTGTAATTAATTGATGCCCGCCAGGTTCATGGGACCATTGCTCTGCACCAGTAATCTTTGTACATCCCGTATGGATAAGGGTCCAATATTTTCATTTGTGAAGGTGGGAGGGACGTGGTTGCGTAGTTGGCAGAGCGTCGGATTCGAAATCTAAGGGTTGCGTGTGCGATACCTTCTCAAGCCACCGTCTGCGCCGGTTTCCTCATTGTGCCATTGGGAAAGGTACCTAGCGTCCACATGCTTGGCATTAAGGAGCCATCAATGTATATTAAGTGCTATCAATAAGCCACCCACCCCAACCCCGGCATTATTTGACCACATTAAAATGTAAGCAACCGGTTGAAATCGCAGTCCTTTGAAGAAAACAATTCTTCTAGTTATTGTTAAACTCACTCATACCTTAGGATACATAACAGCTTCTGCTATTCGTCAATGTGTGTGTGTGTGTGAATGTGCATGTGTGATCTGGATTTTAAAGTAGCTTTAACAATGTTTCAATCATATCGCTACGATGTCTGCAGTGTGGCAGTTTATAGTGATGTATATCACTGGGGTATCATGCTGCAAACATGTAGCATAATGTCCAACCCAGTCACATTATCTTCACACCAGGCCGACCAGTCCTAACACTAACATCTTAATGCTGAGCTCCTAGCGTGGCGTGGCAGCTGTTAGTACCATTTGGATAAGTGTTTGGTATGACTCGGCCGGGGTTCGAACCCGCGACCTTCAGCATCCGAGCCGGAACTTCTAACTACTAAGCCACCGGAGCGATTAGAAATATGTTACAAATACAAAGTAATACAGAAAATAATTAAATGGTTTGAACAAAGTACGAATTAATTACAAAAGGCAAATTAGACAGAAACCTATAATAAAATAGAAAATTTATAGAAAAAATATTAAATAAACAAGGATAAAAAGTTGCGACTGGGTTCGAACAGCTATTGTCCAATTAAACAGTAGAAGAAAAAAAATATTACCTTACACCATCGGTATAGATATGCAATTCGATGATAATTATATATATATATATATATATATATATATATATATATATATATATATATATATATATATATATATATATATATATATATATATATATATAACCAGAGCTTTGCATATTTATGCCACGCCAGTTACTATCGATATACGCCCAACAATTTCGGTTAGTGTTGTTATAATAGTGGCTGTGGTTACGATTCCCGCCTCACCCAGAACAACAGCGGTTTCCGCGGAAATTCCACAGATAGCATCTACGAGCAGACAAATGCCGCGTTTGTATTTAACTTGTAGCGCGATTTTCTTGGCGATTTCATCACACAGTCTTGTCCCGTTTTCAGCTTGAGGGTAGGCTTGAATGTGAATGTGATCGCGAAGTCTAATTGCTCGGCAGGCTGGTCTTCTTCAGGTGCAATACGCACACGCACATCTAACCAACTATTTTTATTTAATATCATAACTGTCAGACAATCATAGAAAATATGGTTTTGGGGAATATTTAAATTTCTAACGATTGAGCTCTATTGAGGCCTTGCAATAATTTCATATAAAACCATACTGTTTACGCCATTGAATTTTTGTCTGGAACGATAGATGTCATCTTCGCCAAAAACTGATTCACGAACAAGTTCTTCTTTGATGCAAAGTGGTCGAGAGTTTTCTCTACTTTGTCGAGGAAATGTTGGTGGAAGATAATCAACGGGGAATGCAACCAGAGTATATTTGACATGGAACACTTCCGTGAGTACTTGCACGCATAGCCGTGCATTCTAGAATTGAAAGTCCCGTCCTAATGCAATGATTCCATGCTGGGTTTGAGTTGGTGTTGGTACATTATAGCGGTGCCAACTGTTGATTTCTGTCTGGCCCTTAAGAAGATTATAATTCAGTATAGTCAAGAACGTGAACACCGTATTCACGCAGATATGTATCAAAAAGTGGAAAAAAATAACTATCGATGATATCATCATTATTCTGCCGGTCGAACAACCTGTCAGCAAATTCCGCAACCCCATCAACGCGGTAAGAAACCATCACTTATATGCAAAGATAACGATGGTTAAGTTAACCGTCCGGATAGAAGAGGAGTCCTTCGAACTAAATTTCATATAGAGCAACTAATTGTACGGTTATTGCATATGTTAAAGAAGTTTTAACATTATCCCCTCCATTCGCACGCATCATATATGGTGTATAATTCTAGTAATTAACTACCAATACTCCCATTGTACCTCACCCACTACAAAGCACTCTTACGATGAATAAATATGATCCATGCTCGAGCATCTTTGAGATGTGAGATTTAGTTTGATCAAAACCTAACACCATAAAGAGTTCAATATAATGTAATTTGAATATTTATTAAGTCATCATTACACAATCCCTCGCTAAGTAACAAGGATCACATTATGGTTAATATTCCGCGAATGCGGCTTATGAATATATTACACGTGATGGTGAGGGCAACTGTGCAATCTTTTCATACATGTATTGCTTCATCGCATCCTTGGCTACATCAATGTAGTTCTTTCAATAAATGCAATCGACATATCAGAGTCTCTGATCCCCGTTTTTAGTAAATTCATCCGGGGTTTCGCAGTTTCAAAAGAACATCTTGAATGTCCACCATAGATGTTTGAAGTTTTCTAGTGTAATCTTGGAAAATCGCAATCTCGCCCGGGTCGACGTCAACAACAAATCGGCTTGTAAACTTAATGAAATCAACTTTGTTAGCTGACCTGGTCAGATCTACATCAGCACCGCGTCGGGTAGCTGAGATTTCGGGGCCGTAAATGTCAATAGGTATTTCGAGTATTAATAGTATTTTCTAAGTGACAATGTAAAATCAACAAACACTTGCAGAGTTGCAGAATTCTCGAGAGAAGACAAAACTTCAACGGTGAGATGTCCACATATGGGTCCATCTGAGTTTGCAACGACAGCGTTGAATAAAATAGCAGTTTACGTCGAGTGGGAAAGCCACAACAATTTCAAGTGAATGTTCTATCCAGCATAATGCAAAATATAAATAATGTCGAGATGTAACCATGTATGCGACAAAATGAGTTTCAGCTCCTGTTGGTAAATTCAGGTTAACAAACTCGGTTCCCACTTGGTTGAGATCATACATGGAAGTTCGTCACTATAAAGACTCATCGGAAATACTTGATAGACTTTGTCATAGCAAAGAAGTCAATAGTGGTCAACGCCGCAGCTATTTGTGAGTCGTGCTGGGTAGTCGATAATCTTTCGCCTGAGGATATTCCCGGGTAATCGAAGACCTCTTTCGTATCTTCCAACTGCCTTTCTATAGACATTAAGGTTGCGGTTCCGACGACAACTAACGCAGCCGCTTTTGCAACTTCAGGAGGCCCAACCATTACAAACGCTGGAATGACTGCGTGAAATGGAAATATCCCATCGGTCATTTGAATTTGTGCCACAGCAATATCAACTACTCGAAGCTCGTGCAGCTCGCGACGTCAGGGCAGCGAGTCCTATTAATGCGCCTGTGAACAATCATTGGACAGCATTGCCAAGGCCATTTCCATAATGTACCATGAAAACTTGTTTACCCGAGTTGAAAACACACACGGGTATTACAAGTTCATCGATGACCTTCATTACATTTAAATCTGAGATCAAACTCTAATGTATAGTTGTATTGTCAAGGTCTCAGTGCAAGGATACAACAAGTTCCGGTCCTGGTTCATGAAAGTAACACGAACGTGTGTCAACCGGAGATAATAGCGTGGCGGATTCACGAGCACCGCTGAAGTAATCAAGAGCAAAGTACCCTGGGTCGAATTCGGGCAGAACCCAAACCCTGATAAACTAGGCTTGTGGTAACTCCACTATCGTAACTGCCACTGATGACCTCACATGTTAAATGTATCTGCATCGTTTCTGTAATTCCGACAATGTCTGGAGCACTGTGGTATACCCCTCGAGCCCCCGATCCTGCGCTTAAAATTCGTTTATCCTCTTGAACGTCTTATGGCCAACTGAGAACTGGTCTCCTCGATGACTGCGGTACCAACCGCTTACTGTGGAGGTTCGATTAAGATGGCAGAGCCGAGTATATACCTGTGCTCGTGTATAAATATTGATGAGTCACTAAAGACATCCTCCGTCGAACATCTAAACTGACTAAGGTAATGTCGTACGCATCCTTGGGAAATCCAATAACAAACGATGTACCTTCTCGACCATCATCTGCCAAAACACAAACGAGTTATTCGCGAGAAGGCCCTTTAGTGGCCTAAAGCCATCAAAATCGGATATAAGGCCAATTGTAATAATCGAATAACGATGTTAGTGCAATCTCGAGTAAGCTATATTTGCCTGCTTTAATTGGTTTATAGAAAACCATGTTAACTTCTTGTTTCGTTGATGAGATCGTAAATATTGAGGTAACGCTCGATGTTGCATTTGCAACCACACGCTGAATCGCAACAATTATTTCACAGGAAACAATAAGTTCATCAGAATTTATCATCATTGTACCGGCTTTCGTCGTATTTATCATCAATTTCTTCAGTAACTCAAAGCTTTAGAGCGTAAGACATCTCTGGGTCCATGATGTCCTTGATGAGCAACCGCTGAGAAACTTATGCGGCCTCATTAATGTGTGTTGTTGCTGACGCGAACCCAACTAGGTCATGGGAATCACAAAATCCACCAAGGGCTTCTCATTGCTTTGGTTGCTGTTTGAGTAGATGGTATTTTTCGCAATATAATGCATGTGTTTGTTCCGCTAGCAGACTGTTCATTTTTCTTGTTCTCATCGAAATTCAACAAATTATTTTTTGCCATGTGGGTGCAGATGTTTATCTGTTAGCCTGGGTTCATGGGGAAAAATGTACAGAAATGTTGGGATAAGGAATCCACAACTACTTTGCATAGGTTGACGAGACAGGATCATTTTTCGTGAATATAGTTTGTCATAAAATCTTGCCATAATTTATAAGCTTCATCCTGGATCCCATATTGAAATTCCATACAGTTTTAATCGAAAAAAATCACGCATCATCCTTAACCCTAGCTTGTGATTTCGCCATAAACTACCCAAATATTTCATTAAGGCCATTGATCCGTTATATAGCGAGGATTTATGATCCTTGGCAGTTGAATTATCCATGATTGCGACCTGAGGAGTGCAGCAACAGCGGCATTCATACTATTTTCATGGATCCACGAGTGAATGACATCATTAATATTGAGGCTTTGGTTTCATTTCTGACCTGCACCCGGACGGGTTAACCTTGTGGCATATTACGAAGTTTCTCTGCAACGCTCTGTTCTATTCCCTCAAGCTTCCATGGTAAGAGTTAAAGGGTATAGGATGTACTTCTTCTGTTTCTATAAACGTCTCAACTTCATTAATCTCTTCCGTGGTTTCGCGGTGCAAACGTTTGTTGGGCGCCCTCTGTGACATCTTCCCGTGCAGTCTGTGCAATATATCTTTGATACGACAGACTATAATATTACGGATCAGTTATAGGTGTTTGCAAGCAGCTTTGCGGTGTCGCTCCACATACTCTACAATACACCGTCAAATGAATGCTTGCGGGACCATGCTCTTCAAAGCCATGCAATATCATCAACATGCTACAAGTTCCTCGGATTACGTGTGCGTAGCATTGTGTTTCATAGACCGTCTGTGTCTTTGTGTCTGCTTCGGGAAATATTCTCGCCGGGTTGTCTGGGTACTCAAGCATCACAAGATTATTCATGCTCCATATAATGCTAGCAACGGCAGGGATTACATCGCTTGCGGAAAAGAAGTCAATATTGGATGACGAAAGAGTCTTTGATGAATAAATCGCTTCCGTAAAAGTCTTGAGTACGTTATTACATGGTTGATCGACAGCAGACGGCTCAGTCAGGTACAAGCGACCCCACGTTAACCATCTCAGAAAAAGATTTAACGACAGTTGCGTTTTTCGGATCAAGCTGGGCCGATGATCAGCACGCAAACTGAGTTTGGAAACTTGTTACTATGCTTAGGTGATCTGCGCTTTGCCTGCGCATTGCACATCCACAGCGGGTTCAAAAATGTAATGGTAGAATCTCTGTCACTGTCACTTGTATTTGATGTGAAGGAAAGAAGTTTACGCTTTTTGGAACTTCTAACCATGGACGCAAAAGCACGTATAAACTGTGACGATGCTGAATGCTGCCGAATTGATCTTTTTCTATAAAGAATCAATTGCTTTCCGTGCACGCGAGCGCGCTGATGCAGATCTCATCCATGACTTGAACACTATTAATCCTAAACTTGGAGGAAGAATTGCCAGACGGATCAACAAAAGAGGTATAAAGACCAAGATTATCATTGGAGGTGAAGCCCATTGATATAATAAACTTGAATGATCTACTATGTCTTGGCAGTTACTGGTAAAGTTGCCGTTGAATAGTTAACGGTCACGGCAAAGATCTGCCTGGAGGTTGCTAGAATGTGGCTTGCCAAACATGCAAAGTGGCAAATTTACCTCCCCGTGTCAAGAAAGATTTCTCGTAAACGGTTTCATATGAAGACTTCTCACTAAGTTTATCAAACTGATATTTCGTCTCTCAAACATGGCTGTGTATGCATTCGTACTTACAAATGCACGCGAGGTCGAGCCGTTCACGTCTAAAGATTCAGTAAGTGTTACATAACAGATGCGATTACACGTATTTACGCACGTTCACCACAAAATGGCCACAACTGTAGCAGGTTGACCTATTTGGTGTTTAAATATAACTTGTTGAGTACAGCGTACTATTAAAAAACATGACCCTTTTATAACAGGCTGTATTTAAAGTTACGTGTCTTTTACATAAGGAAGGGGTTTACTATTCTGTTTAACAAACGGCTTGAATAGTTGGCAGACAAATATCATGTTTATATCGATGTTTAAGCCTGTTTTAGAAATATATGAGTATTGTGGATAATGTGTTCAATTTACATGTCCTTATATACCATATAACAAATTGTGTTAGAAATTTTTTTATAGCTTTATTGTCTTTTCCATAGTATTTGACGATGTAGTAATGGTTGTATTACGGTTTACATTCATTCAAGATAAAGTTACATGAAATAGTTTGGATTCTATAATATCTAAATATAATTAAGTAAATTCCTCAGTTAAATATAACGATCAATTCTAGGAAGAATTTTATTGCTTTTATAGGATAAGACAGGGGGCTTGCATATCCCATTTCATACTGAAATATTCATAAATGATCTGGAAGAAAATCTAAGAACGAAAAGGTCTTGATATCCTGAATTTATTTCTGTTTGCTATACATTGCTGATTCTGTTTTAATCTCTGTAACTGCAGAAGAGTTACAGAAAGGGTTAAATGTCGTATACCAATACTGTTTTTACTGGAAATTAAACGTTAATACTGAAAACGAAGGTAATTGTATTCAGAAAAGATGGACTCCATAAGATTGCTGTAAATTTATGAAATGGTTATTTTAACTTAGAAACTGTTTCTAAATTTACATTGGTATTGATTTACCACTGGAGGATCTTCTATGGAAACATACAACTCTAGCAGACCAAACTTATAACGCACTTTTCAAGTTAAACACAATATCTGTGTCATTGTAAATTTATAATGTTCGAAAGAATATAAATAAAAAATTTCAACAGACATAATCTTTGATTTTTATAGCATAATTTTTCTCTCTTACTCTTTTCCGTATATAATTTAAGAATGTATGTCTTATGAAGACTTGTGCTTCTTTTGTAGACTCAGACTGTACTATCAGACCAATACTAATAATTGTCAAAAAATTAAGCTGTACTTCTATATTCCGTAGATGATATTATCTGCTCATTTATTTCTCCTAATGCTTTACATTGTCAGAATTGTGCAGTATTGAGAAATACTGCACTGCATCATACTGCACGATGTGTGTCCAAAAAATAGCAATGTGTATTAGAAACTAATTTTGATTGTAAACAAACAATGTACGCCCATGAAGCAGGCGCCGGAGCTTTTATTAGATTTGTCTGTGGATGAACTAGACAAGCTGTTTTGTCCATTTGAAAGTAGAGATGATAAAGTTGACGATGTGGAAGTAGTGAAGGGGGGCACCCTACGGACAATGGGAATTAGCATTACAAAACCCCTTGGGCAAATCTACGGACAATGGAAAATTAACATGGAGAAAAATCGTGGGCAAATCTACGGACAAGGGGAATTAACATGGGAATAAATCGTGGGCCACTTTACGGACAAGGGGAATTTAACATGGCGATAAATCGTGGGTCACTCTACGGACAAGGGGAATTTAACATGGGATTTTTTTTTTTAAATTTTTTTAAAAAAAGGGTAGGCAATTCAAAGACTATCTCTTTTCGAGAAATATGGCTGGCCCTGAAAAGGGCCTTTGGGTTTTCTTCTTCTAATTTCTTCTTTTCCTCCACCAAGTTCTTATTTTATCTCCTACACTCTTTTTCTTCTTTTTTTCTCCTCCTCTTCTTTCTTCTCTTCCTCTTCTTTCTTCTCTTCCTCCTCCTCTTCTTTCTTCCTCATCTCATTTTCTTCTTCTTTTTCAATTTTTTCGTTCCATTTTGTGACGATCGCCGATAAATACCTATGTATCTATAATCAGCTGAAATTCCTATGAAATCCCACTATCTATTTATAGCTCCAACTTGTGGGTTTTTCCTTTGGAAAATCCCACTATCTTTTTATAGCCTCAGCTTGAGTGACGTTCCTGTTTATGAATTCTAGTATATATGTATAGCTACAAAATGTGGAAATCCCCAAGTCGATATTTATAGTCTCGAAATTTCCAGCGTCAGTGACGTCACTGTACTGAACACTAGGGATAAAATATCAACAGTGTTGCAAGTGGCTGACCTGAATACGCGCTCCTGTAGGTAGGTAGGTAGAGTGTATCTGATAGGGATAAAGTGAGTTTTATACGGACAAACAGAGACCAATAGACACACACAACGTAAACGCGCAGACACACACACACACACACACACAAACACACAAACACACACACACACACACACACAACGTACGCGCGCCGACATACTCACACACACACACACACACAGAGAAACACACAACGTACGCGCGCAGACATACTCACACACACACATAAACACACACACTATAAAATAGATAAAATTAGTAACTACTTACAATATCAACTTCTGTGACGATCGTCGATAAATACCTATGTATCTATAATCAGCTGAAATTCCTATGAAATCCCACTATCTATTTATAGCTCCAACTTGTGGGTTTTTCCTTTGGAAAATCCCACTATCTTTTTATAGCCTCAGCTTGAGTGACGTTCCTGTTTATGAATTCTAGTATATATGTATAGCTACAAAATGTGGAAATCCCCAAGTCGATATTTATAGTCTCGAAATTTCCAGCGTCAGTGACGTCACTGTACTGAACACTAGGGATAAAATATCAACAGTGTTGCAAGTGGCTGACCTGAATACGCGCTCCTGTAGGTAGGTAGGTAGAGTGTATCTGATAGGGATAAAGTGAGTTTTATACGGACAAACAGAGACCAATAGACACACACAACGTAAACGCGCAGACACACACACACACACACACACAAACACACAAACACACACACACACACACACACAACGTACGCGCGCCGACATACTCACACACACACACACACACAGAGAAACACACAACGTACGCGCGCAGACATACTCACACACACACATAAACACACACACTATAAAATAGATAAAATTAGTAACTACTTACAATATCAACTTCTGTGACGATCGTCGATAAATACCTATGTATCTATAATCAGCTGAAATTCCTATGAAATCCCACTATCTATTTATAGCTCCAACTTGTGGGTTTTTCCTTTGGAAAATCCCACTATCTTTTTATAGCCTCAGCTTGAGTGACGTTCCTGTTTATGAATTCTAGTATATATGTATAGCTACAAAATGTGGAAATCCCCAAGTCGATATTTATAGTCTCGAAATTTCCAGCGTCAGTGACGTCACTGTACTGAACACTAGGGATAAAATATCAACAGTGTTGCAAGTGGCTGACCTGAATACGCGCTCCTGTAGGTAGGTAGGTGGAGTGTATCTGATAGGGATAAAGTGAGTTTTATACGGACAAACAGAGACCAATAGACACACACAACGTAAACGCGCAGACACACACACACACACACACACACACACAAACACACAAACACACACACACACACACACAACGTACGCGCGCAGACATACTCACACACACACACATACACACACACACACACACACACACACACACACACACACACAAACACACAACGTACGCGCGCAGACTTACTCACACACACACACATAAACACACACACTATAAAATAGATAAAATTAGTAACTACTTACAATATCAACTTCTGTGACGATCGTCGATCAATACCTATGTATCTATAATCAGCTGAAATTCCTATGAAATCCCACTATCTATTTATAGCTCCAACTTGTGGGTTTTTCCTTTGGAAAATCCCACTATCTTTTTATAGCCTCAGCTTGAGTGACGTTCCTGTTTATGAATTCTAGTATATATGTATAGCTACAAAATGTGGAAATCCCCAAGTCGATATTTATAGTCTCGAAATTTCCAGCGTCAGTGACGTCACTTTACTGAACACTAGGGATAAATATCAACAGTGTTGCAAGTGGCTGACCTGAATGCACGCTACTGCAGGTAGGTAGGTAGAGTGTATCTGATAGGGATAAAGTGAGTTTTATACGGACAAACAGAGACCAATACACACACCCACACAACGTACGCGCGCAGACACACACACACACACACACATACACACATACACACACACACACACACACACATACAGAGGGAAGAGGAAAAAACAAACCCCAAATATACTATCAACACAGAAGGGAGATGATACAAACCCCAAATAAACTATCCACACAAACGTACGCGAACGCATACAAACCCCAAATATGCTATCAACACAGAAGGGAGATGATACAAACCCCAAATAAACTATCCACACAAACGTACGCGAACGCATACAAACCCCAAATATACTATCAACACAGAAGGGAGATGATACAAACCCCAAATAAACTATCCACACAAACGTACGCGAACGCATACAAACCCCAAATATACTATCAACACAGAAGGGAGATGATACAAACCCCAAATAAACTATCCACACAAACGTACGCGAACGCATACAAACCCCAAATATACTATCAACACAGAGTGAAGAAGTAAAAGTTTTTTGAAAGCACCTAAGCCCTCACCTGCAATGACCAACTCTGCCAAACACCTACACCCCACCCCACCCCACCCACCACTTCTAACACTACAAAACCCATTTAACCCGTTATTTTATGGCATCAGTGTGTGATTTAGGAAACATCAAGACACAAAATAATGGAGGAATAGACTGACTATTGTTTACCGACTTGCATGCCTAAAGAGTGTGCGTGAAGGAAAACATCCTTCCATTTCAATTCTAACTAAAACATGATACAGAGGGATATAGATAGGTGAAAGGGCACAATTTCATAGTGTGAGTAGAAAACAAAACACGCCATCCTTATTATACAATGTCAAGACCAAGAGACACGTACGTGTTCTTTCTGGTCTATTCTCTTTTAGAAGGTAGTATGAAATTTCACATCAGGGCCAACGCATTGGCTCACATTGTCAATTTTTCCATTTCCATGTCTTTACTGGCACAAGTTCTTCATCATCTTCAATTTCTTCTTCTTCTGAATCCCTCTTCTCTGTTTCGTCTTGTTTTTGTTTCTTCTCTTTTCTCGTAGGGCACTCTGAATTCCAGTGTCCTTTCTCCTGACAACGATATTAGGTATCTTGACTTTTGTCTCTCTTTCTTAGACGAAGCAGGTATTCTGGAGACAAATACCCATTTACCTTTGCAGATATAGCAAACTTCATTAGCACTTACACACTTTCGTATGACTCTCATCAAATCAATGATCAAAAGAGTAAGTTTTGTTGCCACTTTCGCATGTGAATTATGCTTTCGCATGACTTTTAGCAAATATTTGACCAGCAGGTCGATCTGTGCTGACTCTTCCATCTTCTTGATCGTTTGAGAACGGAATGAATACTCTGACGCTAAGACACTCTCCTTATATACAGGGACCTGCTGCGTATGAAACCTAGTCAAATGTAATTTTGCAATAAGATGAAACGATTTCATTGAGGAAGTAAAAAGCAATGATGTACCGTATCGCCTCACACAAAACCTGAAGTGTTAGTTCAAATCCGTGTCAGCGATTTCGAAGACGACATAACTGAGCTTTAATCAATGCTCTCCAATTATGCCACAAAACCACGAGTCCTGATTCACGTCAAAAGAAATTTCGTTCGGTCCATAAAAAATAGTATCATATCTGAGAAACGCAAAAAGGAACTTCCAGAAAACTGAGAAAGACGGCTTACACCTACAACGTAAATGTATGAGTTCAAGTAGTGCGTAAAACTTAGTTAAATTAAATTTTTATAGTCAAGACGAAACGATCTCTTTTCGAACAAGAAAGCAGACACCAAGCGACAATGGCAATCCGTGTCACACAACACTTTTCAAAATGTATATTATCAGAGGTTTGTTCTAGCGATCTGCACGGTTAAATTAAATGTTGATGTATTTTGCAATAAGACGGACACAATTTCCATGGGATCGCCCATGGTACGAATGTTCGTGCATTAGTTTAATTTTTAAAAATATTTTTTTTATATAAATCGCCTATAGGATAGACCCAGTAAAGCATGGCCATTCTCGTCACTGTCTGAATAGCTACTCAAGTCAATTCGAAGCGAACGCGGTAAGAAAATAAGTATAGCCAATGAAATGGCTTACAACGGGTGATGCATTGTTTTGTTCTAGGACTGTGTGGCATAATAATCCCTATGTTCTTGCGTTGTTACCATTACAGTGCAGACAGACTGAAATGTGAACTTACAAGCCCTCTTTGTGTGTGTTGTACCATTTCCTCTTACCACATCAAAATACTGAGCGTCACAGTATTGGTTCGCGTTTTCAAACTGACCATTTTTTTTATATCTCACTTAAACATTTCGACATAAACACTCACACTCACATCGGTAGAGTCAGAACAGACGTGTTACAGTATTGAGGGGCATGTTATCTTTTCGTTTTCAAACTAATAAATTTGGGGCTTGTATGAAGTAAAGAACCGAAAGTACAGTGAAACTCAAGGATGATGACCCAATCTGTCTGTCTATTGATGCGTGTATTTACTTAAGAAGAAATATGACCTCTAAAACACAAAGAGATACGGCAAGCATGATTAGATCAAACACAACGATGTTTTCCTTCACGCCCGTGTAATTTAGAGTTTCAATCGTCTTTGAAGACAAACTTGGTCTCCTTTTGTAGGGCTTGAAATAATAAAAGAAACTGAAAAATCTTAAGCACTTTGCTATAGATAATTTCATCAACAGACTAAACAACATAAATACCGTTACAACAATAGAAAGCCTTAAATCTTCTATCAAAAAGAAATGCATGAAAAAAATTAAAGATTAACGATAACTAACCAATGAAACCGAATTTAACAAAGGTAATGACATGTGAACAAATGCCTCTCACTTTGGAAAGGTAGGCGAATGTACTCTGTCATGCACCATCAACTTGAAAAAAATTATAAACAGAGAGAAACCTGAATTCAAAATTCAGTTGTTTCTTTTTCTTCAAAATTGTTTCGTTTCTTTTTTCTTTTTTTTGGAACAAATCTAAGCACTAATATAGAGTGGAAAAGGGAAAATGCACATACAAGCTTTGATATTTCTGAAAAAATGAGGGGATATTCCTAACGTTCATAACCACCTATATATGCTTGGACTTGTCTGTGACTTATCCACAAAACAAGATGTACATATTTCTGGTCAAGCTGCAAGTGTGTGCGTGTTTTTGAAAATGGTAAAAATGGGATATACAATTTTCTCGTGACACTTATAAAGTGAAGAGTCTGTGCAAGTGTCAAAAGCCAAAGTCATATAAGTTTTGTATTTTGTACGGCTTGTAAAGATTTCCACTTTAGAAAATGTGAAGTATCACAAGTTATTATCACAAACAGAAGTGGAACATAGGGGCTTGCAAGAAAGAAAATAACCCAGACAGTTGGTGTCATCAAGAGTGCTAGAGACGGTACCCGAACTTGCTTGCTTGCTTACTTGAATTAAAGTGATTTTCGCTCTAATGGAGCATGTATCACTGGTTTAATAACGCACCGCGTGATTTTTAATCACTCCTGGGGAAGGAAAGAGAGCCTCATCCCCCCAGGCTTTTATGTACTCACAGACTACTTTTAAATTTAGCCAATCAGGTGTAGGACTAACTAGTCCTTAACAACCTGACTGAAAAGCTTTAAACATGAGTGGGAATTCTCTCACCACACACTCATTTTTCTGTCCGAGCGTGGTAAAGGAGGAAAAAGGTGCTCAGCAAGACAGCCATGGATGTTAAGTACTCACCAAAACGCTAGCCCGTACTTATTTCAAATCAAGTCGTGTCACCAAAAAAGACGACGTGTACGACATCAAAGGCATTGTCAAACGCAGAATACCTCAGTGCTAACTGGCTAGGTCTGCATTTCTTGCTCCCGCTGCTGTTGCGTATATTTCTTCCCTCCACACCGAGTTCTGGGCCTAATTCTTTAAATTTCGTTGTACCCGAACTTATATTATCCATATTATCACCAACAAAAAAAAACAAAAAAAAAAAAAACGCACAGACCTAAAAGAAACACTCACTCACTTTTTACAGAACATTACTATTTCAAATCAAGTCGTGTCGAACTTATATTATGGCGATCGCTTCAAGTTCCCCCAAAAATTTTTAGGGCTACCCCATACTCTCGAAAAGAAATAACATTCCATTGCCTATGATATGTTAGTCAGTTAGAAGAAAAAATACAGAAGTGAGTCTATCAGCACATGATTTCTTTATCTTGGTTAGAAAGTGTGACTCTAAGTTGTTCGTTTCCGTCGCTTATCAAAATTTTAAAAATAGTAATGTTCTGTAAAAAGTGAGTGAGTGTTTCTTTTAGGTCTGTGCGTTTTTTTTTTTTTTTTTTTTTTTTTTTGTTGGTGATAATATGGATAATATAAGTTCGGGTACAACGAAATTTAAAGAATTAGGCCCAGAACTCGGTGTGGAGGGAAGAAATATACGCAACAGCAGCGGGAGCAAGAAATGCAGACCGAGCCAGTTAGCACTGAGGTATTCTGCGTTTGACAATGCGTTTGATGTCGTACACGTCGTCTTTTTTGGTGACACGACTTGATTTGAAATAAGTACGGGCTAGCGTTTTGGTGAGTACTTAACATCCATGGCTGTCTTGCTGAGCACCTTTTTCCTCCTTTACCACGCTCGGACAGAAAAATGAGTGTGTGGTGAGAGAATTCCCACTCATGTTTAAAGCCTTTCAGTCAGGTTGTTAAGGACTAGTTAGTCCTACACCTGATTGGCTAAATTTAAAAGTAGTCTGTGAGTACATAAAAGCCTGGGGGGATGAGGCTCTCTTTCCTTCCCCAGGAGTGATTAAAAATCACGCGGTGCGTTATTAAACCAGTGATACATGCTCCATTAGAGCGAAAATCACTTTAATTCAAGTAAGCAAGCAAGCAAGTTCGGGTACCGTCTCTAGCACTCTTGATGACACCAACTGTCTGGGTTATTTTCTTTCTTGCAAGCCCCTATGTTCCACTTCTGTTTGTGATAATAACTTGTGATACTTCACATTTTCTAAAGTGGAAATCTTTACAAGCCGTACAAAATACAAAACTTATATGACTTTGGCTTTTGACACTTGCACAGACTCTTCACTTTATAAGTGTCACGAGAAAATTGTATATCCCATTTTTACCATTTTCAAAAACACGCACACACTTGCAGCTTGACCAGAAATATGTACATCTTGTTTTGTGGATAAGTCACAGACAAGTCCAAGCATATATAGGTGGTTATGAACGTTAGGAATATCCCCTCATTTTTTCAGAAATATCAAAGCTTGTATGTGCATTTTCCCTTTTCCACTCTATATTAGTGCTTAGATTTGTTCCAAAAAAAAGAAAAAAGAAACGAAACAATTTTGAAGAAAAAGAAACAACTGAATTTTGAATTCAGGTTTCTCTCTGTTTATAATTTTTTTCAAGTTGATGGTGCATGACAGAGTACATTCGCCTACCTTTCCAAAGTGAGAGGCATTTGTTCACATGTCATTGCCTTTGTTAAATTCGGTTTCATTGGTTAGTTATCGTTAATCTTTAATTTTTTTCATGCATTTCTTTTTGATAGAAGATTTAAGGCTTTCTATTGTTGTAACGGTATTTATGTTGTTTAGTCTGTTGATGAAATTATCTATAGCAAAGTGCTTAAGATTTTTCAGTTTCTTTTATTATTTCAAGCCCTACAAAAGGAGACCAAGTTTGTCTTCAAAGACGATTGAAACTCTAAATTACACGGGCGTGAAGGAAAACATCGTTGTGTTTGATCTAATCATGCTTGCCGTATCTCTTTGTGTTTTAGAGGTCATATTTCTTCTTAAGTAAATACACGCATCAATAGACAGACAGATTGGGTCATCATCCTTGAGTTTCACTGTACTTTCGGTTCTTTACTTCATACAAGCCCCAAATTTATTAGTTTGAAAACGAAAAGATAACATGCCCCTCAATACTGTAACACGTCTGTTCTGACTCTACCGATGTGAGTGTGAGTGTTTATGTCGAAATGTTTAAGTGAGATATAAAAAAAATGGTCAGTTTGAAAACGCGAACCAATACTGTGACGCTCAGTATTTTGATGTGGTAAGAGGAAATGGTACAACACACACAAAGAGGGCTTGTAAGTTCACATTTCAGTCTGTCTGCACTGTAATGGTAACAACGCAAGAACATAGGGATTATTATGCCACACAGTCCTAGAACAAAACAATGCATCACCCGTTGTAAGCCATTTCATTGGCTATACTTATTTTCTTACCGCGTTCGCTTCGAATTGACTTGAGTAGCTATTCAGACAGTGACGAGAATGGCCATGCTTTACTGGGTCTATCCTATAGGCGATTTATATAAAAAAAATATTTTTAAAAATTAAACTAATGCACGAACATTCGTACCATGGGCGATCCCATGGAAATTGTGTCCGTCTTATTGCAAAATACATCAACATTTAATTTAACCGTGCAGATCGCTAGAACAAACCTCTGATAATATACATTTTGAAAAGTGTTGTGTGACACGGATTGCCATTGTCGCTTGGTGTCTGCTTTCTTGTTCGAAAAGAGATCGTTTCGTCTTGACTATAAAAATTTAATTTAACTAAGTTTTACGCACTACTTGAACTCATACATTTACGTTGTAGGTGTAAGCCGTCTTTCTCAGTTTTCTGGAAGTTCCTTTTTGCGTTTCTCAGATATGATACTATTTTTTATGGACCGAACGAAATTTCTTTTGACGTGAATCAGGACTCGTGGTTTTGTGGCATAATTGGAGAGCATTGATTAAAGCTCAGTTATGTCGTCTTCGAAATCGCTGACACGGATTTGAACTAACACTTCAGGTTTTGTGTGAGGCGATACGGTACATCATTGCTTTTTACTTCCTCAATGAAATCGTTTCATCTTATTGCAAAATTACATTTGACTAGGTTTCATACGCAGCAGGTCCCTGTATATAAGGAGAGTGTCTTAGCGTCAGAGTATTCATTCCGTTCTCAAACGATCAAGAAGATGGAAGAGTCAGCACAGATCGACCTGCTGGTCAAATATTTGCTAAAAGTCATGCGAAAGCATAATTCACATGCGAAAGTGGCAACAAAACTTACTCTTTTGATCATTGATTTGATGAGAGTCATACGAAAGTGTGTAAGTGCTAATGAAGTTTGCTATATCTGCAAAGGTAAATGGGTATTTGTCTCCAGAATACCTGCTTCGTCTAAGAAAGAGAGACAAAAGTCAAGATACCTAATATCGTTGTCAGGAGAAAGGACACTGGAATTCAGAGTGCCCTACGAGAAAAGAGAAGAAACAAAAACAAGACGAAACAGAGAAGAGGGATTCAGAAGAAGAAGAAATTGAAGATGATGAAGAACTTGTGCCAGTAAAGACATGGAAATGGAAAAATTGACAATGTGAGCCAATGCGTTGGCCCTGATGTGAAATTTCATACTACCTTCTAAAAGAGAATAGACCAGAAAGAACACGTACGTGTCTCTTGGTCTTGACATTGTATAATAAGGATGGCGTGTTTTGTTTTCTACTCACACTATGAAATTGTGCCCTTTCACCTATCTATATCCCTCTGTATCATGTTTTAGTTAGAATTGAAATGGAAGGATGTTTTCCTTCACGCACACTCTTTAGGCATGCAAGTCGGTAAACAATAGTCAGTCTATTCCTCCATTATTTTGTGTCTTGATGTTTCCTAAATCACACACTGATGCCATAAAATAACGGGTTAAATGGGTTTTGTAGTGTTAGAAGTGGTGGGTGGGGTGGGGTGGGGTGTAGGTGTTTGGCAGAGTTGGTCATTGCAGGTGAGGGCTTAGGTGCTTTCAAAAAACTTTTACTTCTTCACTCTGTGTTGATAGTATATTTGGGGTTTGTATGCGTTCGCGTACGTTTGTGTGGATAGTTTATTTGGGGTTTGTATCATCTCCCTTCTGTGTTGATAGTATATTTGGGGTTTGTATGCGTTCGCGTACGTTTGTGTGGATAGTTTATTTGGGGTTTGTATCATCTCCCTTCTGTGTTGATAGTATATTTGGGGTTTGTATGCGTTCGCGTACGTTTGTGTGGATAGTTTATTTGGGGTTTGTATCATCTCCCTTCTGTGTTGATAGCATATTTGGGGTTTGTATGCGTTCGCGTACGTTTGTGTGGACAGTTTATTTGGGGTTTGTATCATCTCCCTTCTGTGTTGATAGTATATTTGGGGTTTGTTTTTTCCTCTTCCCTCTGTATGTGTGTGTGTGTGTGTGTGTATGTGTGTATGTGTGTGTGTGTGTCTGCGCGCGTACATTGTGTGGGTGTGTGTATTGGTCTCTGTTTGTCCGTATAAAACTCACTTTATCCCTATCAGATACACTCTACCTACCTACCTGCAGTAGCGTGCATTCAGGTCAGCCACTTGCAACACTGTTGATATTTATCCCTAGTGTTCAGTACAGTGACGTCACTGACGCTGGAAATTTCGAGACTATAAATATCGACTTGGGGATTTCCACATTTTGTAGCTATAGATATATACTAGAATTCATAAACAGGAACGTCACTCAAGCTGAGGCTATAAAAAGATAGTGGGATTTTCCAAAGGAAAAACCCACAAGTTGGAGCTATAAATAGATAGTGGGATTTCATAGGAATTTCAGCTGATTATAGATACATAGGTATTTATCGACGATCGTCACAGAAGTTGATATTGTAAGTAGTTACTAATTTTATCTATTTTATAGTGTGTGTGTTTATGTGTGTGTGTGAGTATGTCTGCGCGCGTACGTTGTGTGTTTCTCTGTGTGTGTGTGTGTGTGTGTGAGAGAGTATGTGTGTGTGTGAGTATGTCGGCGCACGTACGTTGTGTGTGTGTGTGTGTTTGTGTGTTTGTGTGTGTGTGTGTCTGCGCGCGTGCGTTGTGTGTGTCTATTGGTCTCTGTTTGTCCGTATAAAACTCACTTTATCCCTATCAGATACACTCTACCTACCTGCAGTAGCGCGTATTCAGGTCAGCCACTTGCAACACCGTTGATATTTTATCCCTAGTGTTCAGTACAGTGACGTCACTGACGCTGGAAATTTCGAGACTATAAATATCGACTTGGGGATTTCCACATTTTGTAGCTATACATATATACTAGAATTCATAAACAGGAACGTCACTCAAGCTGAGGCTATAAAAAGATAGTGGGATTTTCCAAAGGAAAAACCCACAAGTTGGAGCTATAAATAGATAGTGGGATTTCATAGGAATTTCAGCTGATTATAGATACATAGGTATTTATCGACGATCGTCACAGAAGTTGATATTGTAAGTAGTTACTAATTTTATCTATTTTATAGTGTGTGTGTTTATGTGTGTGTGTGAGTATGTCTGCGCGCGTACGTTGTGTGTTTCTGTGTGTGTGTGTGTGTGTGTGTGAGAGAGAGTATGTGTGTGTGTGAATATGTCGGCGCGCGTACGTTGTGTGTGTGTGTGTGTGTGTGTTTGTGTGTTTGTGTGTGTGTGTGTGTCTGCGCGCGTACGTTGTGTGTGTCTATTGGTCTCTGTTTGTCCGTATAAAACTCACTTTATCCCTATCAGATACACTCTACCTACCTGCAGTAGCGCGTATTCAGGTCAGCCACTTGCAACACCGTTGATATTTTATCCCTAGTGTTCAGTACAGTGACGTCAATGACGCTGGAAATTTCGAGACTATAAATATCGACTTGGGGATTTCCACATTTTGTAGCTATACATATATACTAGAATTCATAAACAGGAACGTCACTCAAGCTGAGGCTATAAAAAGATAGTGGGATTTTCCAAAGGAAAAACCCACAAGTTGGAGCTATAAATAGATAGTGGGATTTCATAGGAATTTCAGCTGATTATAGATACATAGGTATTTATCGACGATCGTCACAGAAGTTGATATTGTAAGTAGTTACCAATTTTATCTAGTTTATAGTGTGTGTGTTTATGTGTGTGTGTGAGTATGTCTGCGCGCGTACGTTGTGTGTTTCTCTGTGTGTGTGTGTGTGTGTGTGTGTGTGTGTGTGAGTATGTGTGTGTGTGTGTGAGTATGTCTGCGCGCGTACGTTGTGTGTGTGTGTGTGTGTGTTTGTGTGTGTGTGTGTGTGTCTGCGCGTTTACGTTGTGTGTGTCTATTGGTCTCTGTTTGTCCGTATAAAACTCACTTTATCCCTATCAGATACACTCCACCTACCTACCTACAGGAGCGCGTATTCAGGTCAGCCACTTGCAACACTGTTGATATTTTATCCCTAGTGTTCAGTACAGTGACGTCACTGACGCTGGAAATTTCGAGACTATAAATATCGACTTGGGGATTTCCACATTTTGTAGCTATACATATATACTAGAATTCATAAACAGGAACGTCACTCAAGCTGAGGCTATAGAAAGATAGTGGGATTTTCCAAAGGAAAAACCCACAAGTTGGAGCTATAAATAGATAGTGGGATTTCATAGGAATTTCAGCTGATTATAGATACATAGGTATTTATCGACGATCGTCACAGAAGTTGATATTGTAAGTAGTTACTAATTTTATCTATTTTATAGTGTGTGTGTTTATGTGTGTGTGTGAGTATGTCTGCGCGCGTACGTTGTGTGTTTCTGTGTGTGTGTGTGTGTGTGTGTGAGTATGTGTGTGTGTGTGTGAGTATGTCGGCGCGCGTACGTTGTGTGTGTGTGTGTGTGTGTGTTTGTGTGTTTGTGTGTGTGTGTGTGTCTGCGCGCGTACGTTGTGTGTGTCTATTGGTCTCTGTTTGTCCGTATAAAACTCACTTTATCCCTATCAGATACACTCTACCTACCTGCAGTAGCGCGTATTCAGGTCAGCCACTTGCAACACCGTTGATATTTTATCCCTAGTGTTCAGTACAGTGACGTCAATGACGCTGGAAATTTCGAGACTATAAATATCGACTTGGGGATTTCCACATTTTGTAGCTATACATATATACTAGAATTCATAAACAGGAACGTCACTCAAGCTGAGGCTATAAAAAGATAGTGGGATTTTCCAAAGGAAAAATCCACAAGTTGGAGCTATAAATAGATAGTGGGATTTCATAGGAATTTCAGCTGATTATAGATACATAGGTATTTATCGACGATCGTCACAGAAGTTGATATTGTAAGTAGTTACCAATTTTATCTAGTTTATAGTGTGTGTGTTTATGTGTGTGTGTGAGTATGTCTGCGCGCGTACGTTGTGTGTTTCTCTCTGTGTGTGTGTGTGTGTGTGTGTGTGTGTGTGTGTGAGTATGTGTGTGTGTGTGTGAGTATGTCTGCGCGCGTACGTTGTGTGTGTGTGTGTGTGTGTGTTTGTGTGTGTGTGTGTGTGTGTCTGCGCGTTTACGTTGTGTGTGTCTATTGGTCTCTGTTTGTCCGTATAAAACTCACTTTATCCCTATCAGATACACTCCACCTACCTACCTACAGGAGCGCGTATTCAGGTCAGCCACTTGCAACACTGTTGATATTTTATCCCTAGTGTTCAGTACAGTGACGTCACTGACGCTGGAAATTTCGAGACTATAAATATCGACTTGGGGATTTCCACATTTTGTAGCTATACATATATACTAGAATTCATAAACAGGAACGTCACTCAAGCTGAGGCTATAGAAAGATAGTGGGATTTTCCAAAGGAAAAACCCACAAGTTGGAGCTATAAATAGATAGTGGGATTTCATAGGAATTTCAGCTGATTATAGATACATAGGTATTTATCGACGATCGTCACAGAAGTTGATATTGTAAGTAGTTACTAATTTTATCTATTTTATAGTGTGTGTGTTTATGTGTGTGTGTGAGTATGTCTGCGCGCGTACGTTGTGTGTTTCTCTGTGTGTGTGTGTGTGTGTGTGTGAGTATGTGTGTGTGTGTGTGAGTATGTCGGCGCGCGTACGTTGTGTGTGTGTGTGTGTGTGTTTGTGTGTTTGTGTGTGTGTGTGTGTGTGTCTGCGCGTTTACGTTGTGTGTGTCTATTGGTCTCTGTTTGTCCGTATAAAACTCACTTTATCCCTATCAGATACACTCTACCTACCTACCTACAGGAGCGCGTATTCAGGTCAGCCACTTGCAACACTGTTGATATTTTATCCCTAGTGTTCAGTACAGTGACGTCACTGACGCTGGAAATTTCGAGACTATAAATATCGACTTGGGGATTTCCACATTTTGTAGCTATACATATATACTAGAATTCATAAACAGGAACGTCACTCAAGCTGAGGCTATAAAAAGATAGTGGGATTTTCCAAAGGAAAAACCCACAAGTTGGAGCTATAAATAGATAGTGGGATTTCATAGGAATTTCAGCTGATTATAGATACATAGGTATTTATCGGCGATCGTCACAAAATGGAACGAAAAAATTGAAAAAGAAGAAGAAAATGAGAAGAGGAAGAAAGAAGAGGAGGAGGAAGAGAAGAAAGAAGAGGAAGAGAAGAAAGAAGAGGAGGAGAAAAAAAGAAGAAAAAGAGTGTAGGAGATAAAATAAGAACTTGGTGGAGGAAAAGAAGAAATTAGAAGAAGAAAACCCAAAGGCCCTTTTCAGGGCCAGCCATATTTCTCGAAAAGAGATAGTCTTTGAATTGCCTACCCTTTTTTAAAAAAATTTAAAAAAAAAAATCCCATGTTAAATTCCCCTTGTCCGTAGAGTGACCCACGATTTATCGCCATGTTAAATTCCCCTTGTCCGTAAAGTGGCCCACGATTTATTCCCATGTTAATTCCCCTTGTCCGTAGATTTGCCCACGATTTTTCTCCATGTTAATTTTCCATTGTCCGTAGATTTGCCCAAGGGGTTTTGTAATGCTAATTCCCATTGTCCGTAGGGTGCCCCCCTTCACTACTTGTGGATGAGTTCAATGAATCATAAAAGAAACTTTCAACCAAGCAAAACGATTGAACATGATATCTGTATTGTTCACAACAAGCGTGAGACATGCAGTATTGAAAATACCATTCTGACCATTTTAACACTTATTTAGGAGAAATGTTTATAACTATTCGCAACTCGAATGGTTCAGACCATATGCCGTGCTTTCCCTGGTCTACAAAAATAGCATAGAAAGGCATATTAAGGTCAACGTTTATCCCGTCTTTGTTAGAGAGTTCCCATTTTACAAGTTAGTCCAGTCACTAAATTCGAGAATTAAAAAAACTGCAACTGAAAAAAGGCAGAATTATAATAGCCTCAATGCTAATAATCCAAAACGACTAACAGGTCTTATTTCCGCTGGCGAAATGGCTGTTCACACCCCAGCTGCTTTGCAATTTTCCACGCTTTACTTTCTTGAAATTGTGTTTGGATTTATAGTACAAGTCATTACAGGTTATGTAGCTGTGGTACCTCCAAAAAACATGCATGCAAGTGACAGGGCATAACAAATATATAATCTATCGCTGATAATACCAGTAGCAATAAATATACTTACGTTTTTGCAGCTTGATTTTTTTCAGAATGTACGTTCTTTGTTATTTATGCAATCAGTTTCAAAAATTCATCCACAGCGCGAAATGGTAAGATTCTACTACACTTCCAACACAAATCATATTCCAAAGGAGAATTTACTGCACTAAAAATGACATGTATTAGATATTCCCTGACAAACAATATATAATCCTGCGTTTTCTTGAGTGTTGCAATTTAAAGAACTTCATATTTTTCCACCTTATGATACCAAACTATCTACGCCACAGAAACAAATGTGCTAGCATCAAGGCCAGTCCCTTCAGCCTAATGCACATCATATGGTATTGAGAGAGATAATCTCTCCAGTCCGTCACAACTATAAATGCAGAATTCAGCTGGATCGACAGAGAAAGAAAATTCTTCCATTCCAGACCAATAGGAAAAGTTGTTTCAAAGCGCATTTATTCACAATATGCTACCAAGTTCAAAGGTCGCTGGGCGGTTCTATGTGCACATGAATACAGTTACTCTGTATGTGTTTAACTTCAGTTGTGCATTTACTTTGGAATATATCAGAAATTGCAGCTTAAGGACCTTCAAGAAACCTCTTCCAAAGTCTACAGGTCCTTCCTAGGCCCTGTAAATGAAGATCAATCTTTAAAGAGCTTTATCGTTTTAGCAAATGTAGAGCCTTGTCAATGGAAGCCCAAAAATTATATACTGTATTTAATCCCTACCTTTCTACAACCATCAGCAGACAATACATGTGTTTAGAGAGGGCTTGACAGTTCCTATGCCCAACAAGCCCGAAAAATAAAATAAATAGTTGTTGGACAAGTAAACATTCGTTGAGCAAGACCAATGTTTATAAGGAGCAAATATCATCCAGGTGACATATTCCTCTCTTTCCCACTTTTGCAAAGACTCTTAGCGAAACAAAATCCGTCAGTAAGCAATGACTCACGGAGTGTCAATCACCACTCACACACCCCTCCCCGGCTCTAAAGTTTAAATGTGACAAAGCCAATTTTTATTTGAGACACTTACTCTAGTTATAAAAAGTAAACCAAGTTCCTTGAAAATATCTCATATGATCAAAAGATATTAGTTGTCAAAGGAGTAACAGTGACAGACATAATATTTTTGTTTGACAAAATGTGAATAACTCTTACAATACTGATTAGACAGAGCCCATGCTCTTTTACAGGACGCGCTGTATAATGATCGCAAAAAAAACATGCCAAGTTTCATGAAGATATTCCAAACGGTCCAGGAGTAAGTAACCGAGAAAGAGTTGGCCGGGTGGACCCAATTTGTAATAAAATAGGGATAACTCTTCAAAACTTAATGTTTTTCGGGAAAAATTTCTAGTCATAATAGAAAATTGTACCACGTTTCATGAAGATATTTGATGCAGGGTTCACACGAATGCTTAATTCCTAGTAAGATGGGCGTCCGAGCGCCTATAATTACACATAAAATCAAAGAAAAATAAACGATTTTTACTTCACTTTTTACCGATTTTCTGAGTAGAATGTTAACTCATGTCTTTTTCTGTCTGGTCAAAGAGCAACGTAAAGCCATTTAAACATGCTCTGTAATGCTTTTTGATCAATATTTGTGTCAGAATCATGAACATGTATGTCTGCAATTAATTTTCAAATCTATGCGATTCATGCCGAAAATTCACATATAAAGCTTCAAGATGAGTGTCAACTGTCTTGAATACGATTGTATATATATATATATATATATATATATATATATATATATATATATATATATATATAAAGATAGGTAGGTAGATAGATATATAGATATATAGATACAGTCTTTCTGTGAAAGGGTCAATCTAATAATATCATAGGGTATATAGGTATATTCAAGTGCCTTAGAAATGGACCTAGCTACAGGCATTCTCCAGGAAAGGACTCAGTGATTAGCTTTCCCTGGAGATACTTATATGGCCTAGATAAGGACCAAGTTCTATGTCATTCCAGCATTCTGTTATTACAAATGATGTGTGTATGTGGTGTTTATCCTTGTGGAAATCGATAGAGATGTAAATTGTACAGAGATGTAAATTTTCAATAATAGCATAGTGATTCAATCAAGATGTGTAGTGCTATAGTCCTCTACCACCACCACCACCACCACCATGTGACAAACATTCCCGATATTTGTCAAATAAATTTAACAGTTTTTATTGCTCGCTCAACATTTTGCTTTCTTTGTGTAAGCTTTTAAAATAAATTGTAAAATAGATGTTTTTAGATTTCAAGATTATATTATTAATTTCATCTAAAATAAACACACATCCCGTAAAATAATTTCGTGTTTTGTTGAAATTCTTATGTTTAATGCCAGAGACTGATTTCGTGCAAACATTGCAGTTACTATCTATCTATCGGAGAATGAAGGAACGCCTGATACGGAACTGTGCTCATAGAATTTACTTGCGCTATACAACGTATGTATGTATGTACACACGCGCATGCGCACGCACGCACGCCTGCAGTATGTATGTATGTATGTATGTATGTATGTGTGACTTTATTACCTCTTCAAAACAGATTACATTCAGTTATTTTTAACATTACATAGTAGTAATAGGAACATTAAATGACATTAATAAATACACAACACGCTAAACATGTAAATATATGTACACGAGTACAGTGAGTGTCATTAAGACCTCTGTAAAGATATCAGTGTCACCTTCAAAACAAGACTTTTCTTTAATACGTGTGCGTGTATGAAAATTTAACGGAAGCGCGGTGGCTAGCACGCTGGATACGCAACCGACAGGTTCTGGGTTCGAAGACTACCTTCAGATCAGTCTGGGATGACTAACGTGGTTTGTCTTTGGGCAAGTAACTTTAGTTCATTTTTATTCGGCACCAAATGCGCTCTGCTGCCGTGCCGTGAAAAAAAAACAAAAAAACAAAATGGTTTATGGTAGCAAATAAGCCAGCAGGAGTTATTTCGCTTGAATTACGATCGTTTTATCCTTCAGCCGTAGTGAGCTTCTTTGCTGTTCGTAAGAACTATGAACTGGTTGATCAAATAGTATGTCTATTTCTTTCTCTCTAATTCAGGGGCGTTGATACCATATAGAAAGATTAGGTAAAGCATAGGGACCTACTATAGATTAAGCATGGTCCCATCGGTAAACTTTACATAAGGGTCCGCATAGGGGCACAAGTATTCTAGCTACACCACTGATCTAGTTGTGTATATGTTGCTCGGTCTCAACGTATAAAATACACACTGTACAGCACGCAAGCAAATACTATGGGCACAGTTCAATATCAGGCTTTCCTTCATGCCCCGATAGATAGTCTCTGCGCTGTTTGCACGAAATCAAACGTTATTAAAAACATCGCTGACCCTGATCTGCTGGCGCAACGAATCACTGGATGGAAGATATGAGTCTCCGCTCCTGGAATGTCCGGCAAGTGTTAAATACGAGTGACAGGGAATATGACCACTGTTTCTTTTAGGTGAATTAATAATATCTACATGTATCACTTGTAGCAACACCCCTGACACCATGATGAGAGAGAGAAGAGAGAGAGAGAGAGAGTATGTCTGTTGTGTGTGTGTGTTAAAGTTTAACGAAGCGTCACGAGAGAGAGAGAGTATGTCTGTTGTGTGTGTGTGTTAAAGTTTAACGAAGCGTCACCAAAATAATACCAATACAGTGTCGATTAAATGTCGAATTCAAAGTTACAAAATAGCACACAATAATTTAAACTCGAAGCAAATTCAAATAAACGTAAACATTAAATACTATATGATGAAAGACTAAAAGGTACCGACGTTTAAATTATCCACATGTATATAAAATAAGGCAAAAGGTATTCAATCCTTAAAATCTTAGGATAAACATTTTATTGTATAAACTGTATTCCCTCAAAAGATTAGCATTTTCCTGGGTGGTACATCATCATAATTTCCTTAATTACGTTAACATGTCTATTTTTTCTGCCTCATAGTATATTATGATATAAACAAATCACTGAAGAGGTCAGCGTGACACATGTAACTACACACATCCCACCCATAATAATTCAAGGATCAGTAAAGCCAATAGTAGGTTATGTGCTCTCATGATCTCTTTGGCAGTGACACTCACTATCAAATGATTTACGATTGACCTAAACCTGCTCTTCGTGCCAAAGATTTGTTCGACCCGAACGATAACCAAAGATATCACCTGATCACCGTTTATATTTATTTGTTGGGGAGTGTGTCGTTTTCAGTTTCGTTCTAAGGGTAATTTGCGCCGGGGTTAGAGGATGAGGGCGATGATGGCCCAGAGGGACCTCTGGCTCTCTGCCCCCCCCCCGTCCCCTTTAGAACGCCACTGGTCTCTTTCCAGCAACTATCAGACTGCCTATGAGGCGCCGTACCGTACAAAAGCTGGTCCAGTGTAAACATAGCAGCCGAAAGTTCAATGCAGTACGTCCAGAATTTACATGTTACATGTTAAATCAGTTGTTAGTGCTGAAAGTTCCATTTTATATCTAGCGTTTTGCAATTTTGTAGGTTGTATTCCACAGCGATGATTGAAAATCCCATTTTCTAGGCAGAGGTTTCATATTTTATCATTGAATTCCACACAGGTCGTTGCTATTTCAATATTGTCTGTCAAGAATTCTAATTTAATAGTTTGAATCTGTTTTTGAGTCCAAAGTTCGACTTCATCTGTCGAGTTTTACATTTATTGCGTTGAATCACACAACGATTTTGAAAAATGCCATTACGTACGTCGACTTTTTAGGTTTTAACATATGCTTTACACGGTGGTTGTTGAAATTTTAATGTTATATGTCGAGAATTTCAATTTAATATCTTGAATTCAATTGTTGGTGTTTGAATTCCATTTCATATGGTAAAGCTTTAAGATTTGTCTCTAGAACTGCAAAGCCATTTTTAGTTCTATTGATTATTCCAAAGCATTTGACTTTGCGGTAATAAATATGGTTTAAATTGTTTCATTGTGGATTTCGCCTTTCCAAATCACTGAAATCTTTGATCTCTTGAGTTCGAGTCTCTGGCTTTGCCAACGTGGGTATGTGAGACAACTTACCAGAAGCTTCCCGTGGGTCGGTGGATATATATATATATATATATATATATATATATATATATATATATATATATATATCCGTATCGCCATATATAGCATATAATGTGTTGAAACATAGCGTCACGCCTACAAAACCGCAAACAATAATCAGTGAAATATTTTGAATGTGACAACATTTATGCATCGTGAAGCAAAATCTTGAGTTAACGATAACAATAGTTTGATGAAAAATAGTATTCTTTGCTTGGGATACGACAGTGGGATTGCATGCCTCCTTTCCAATCTGTAAGTATACATAAATGATCTGGAAAAAAATAAAAATAAATGAAAATTGAATTAATTTTGTTTGATATATACTGATCACACTGCATTAATCTCTCGAACTGCAACTGATTTAAACAAAGTGATAAATTTCTTGTACCAGTAGTATTATCGCTGTAAAAGTTAACTTGGAGCAGACGATAGTAATGGTTTTAGAAAAGATGAAACACTATAGGACTGTTGTAATTTTAAAGATGGTTATATTAACTTATAAATGATTTCTATATCGAAATATCTTGATATTAATTTAGAATTGGCAGATCTTTCATGGAAACATTTAGAGCTGGAGCAAGCCATGCCTTTAGCCTGATTAGCCTAGAACGAAGACGATCACTGGACACTTTCTTTTTATCACGACAGTCTGAAGCTACTCGTTTGGATCGAGTATAACAGGCCAGCGGAGTTGACACATTCCGAAGTCATCGACAATATTCAACACGTTCAGCAGTCCAACGATAAGTTTCACATCACCGATGGAAAAGCGACACTGTACATGGCTCACGTTTCTCTTCCCAAAGGAATCGGAAGCAAAATGGTGTAATTGGTGAACGAACTTCGCAGCATCAAGTGTAGCTTCGTTCAAATTAACAACAATCAAGATAAGATGTGTTTAGCCCGGGCTTTCGTAGTGGGACGAAGGCATGCTGACAAGAACGATACCGCAGAATGGAAAAGTGCCTGGAAGAGCGTTCGACAATCGGACCGAGCCAAACAACGAAGTGAAGCTGCACTCCTCTTGCAGCAAGCCGACCATATCTAAAGACACACCCTGTCTCATTCCTGACATGCAAAAACTGCAAGACGTCTTAGCGCCATGCTACACATTGAAAGTGCACCCTCTAAAATTATGCGTGGAAAATTTCTTTCGAGGCAAATATTTCAAAGACGCAAATTACATTCACGTCTATCATCACGATGAACATTTTTATGCCATTACCACTATCACCTGATTCTTGGGATACAGTTATTACTGTGATAACTGGGACGACGGTTATAACAATCGAGAACAACACAATCATTGCGGCTCCAAATGTCCATAAGGTTTGGTCTCTAAACCCTGTACTGACGAAGGACAATAAAGAGTTCATTATCCGGCTTGTCAGAGAGCCTTTCTCAGCTCTACCTGTTACCAAAACATCTGAAGACACAAAATTTACAACAAATACGTGCTTGCGAACACCTGAAATTGTGTGTTTCTTGTGGACACCTTGTACGTACCAATAATGCCAAGGTATACGTTTGTGTAGGAACGAAACTATGTCTCATTTGTCATCAAATTTTGGACTTGGAAAACGAATGCTCATTTAAAAAATACATGCTCCTACAGGAAGAAGTGAATGAGGAGGAGGAGGAGAAAGATGACTAGAAGAAAATGAATTCAATAATTTCTTTGTCGCTCATCAAGTGAGCGAGAAGTGCATGGAGGAACATATCTTTTTTTTTCAGTTCCATCACTGTAGCAAGATTCCTGGAGCAGGTACAAACTCCGTCGATGACCGAACACGCCGAGGGATTTTGCTCAATGGATCTTTGACCTCCTCGACGAGACGTGGAGTCAAGAGGACATCAAACGTTAGGGAGATTGATATCGCTATGCCACCGTGATTTGTCACAATTTCTCGGGGTAAGATGGATGCTATTTTTTGAACGCAGCTAAAATCATTTTTATGCAAGTGGATCAAATGCAGTTTCAAGATTCGATGAGTTACTTGGCCATGCCTTTAAGTCGACTGCCCAAAACGTTTGGAATGTCAGAAATGGCCAAATGATATTTTCCGCACTTTTTCAATACCAAAGCGAATCAACACGTCGTTTTACCACACATGCCTGATGCTCATTACTACGACCACGAGAACATGCTCACCGAACAACCAGAAGCTTTCTACGCATGGCACCAAGCACACGATGTGAAGCCCTTTGACATTCAGGAATAAATGTTAAAGTACTGTCGTTAAGAAGTGGACATTTTACGGAGTTGCTGTGAATTATTCATGGAGCACGGAGGGAGAGAGCCTGTACCATTGCCAAAGCGTGTTCCTTAGTATACCACAAACGATTCATGCCCTTGAAGATCCTGACTGTTATCTGACCTCAAACAACCAATTTAGTGAAACGTCAATACTCGGTCAAAACCCTGCGCTGGCTACATTACTTGTGCGACAACGAAGACAAATATATCCAACATGCCAGAAAGGGAAAAGGCAAAAGACTATTGGAAATTATTCAGTGGATGCATGGGACTTAAAAACCTCGAGATCGTGTACGAGTTTAACGGTTGCTTATTTCACGGATGTCCGATTTGTTACCCTCAAAGCAACACCTAAAATCAGATTTTACTTCGTACCATAGAAGACTTGTACGAGGCATTTGTCAGCACCGCTTAAATTTAGAACAGCAGGGATACCAAGTCGTGGTAATGTGGGAACACAAGTACGATCACCGTTTAAAAGTCGATCCTAAATTTAAACGGTTCGTGGAAAGTTATAAGCTGATGGACCCTCTGAACCCGCGGGATAGTTGGTATGGAGGATAGACGAATGCCACATGTTTGCTGTACGACGCCGACAAGGAGAAAGGAGAAGAAATCGAATACATGGACGTCTGTTCACTGTATCCTTACTTGTGCAAATATCGTCATTCTCAAACAGGGCACACACATTTGCTGACGGAACACTTTGATATGGACAACATTCCACAATACAAAGTATTGATTACGTGCAAAGTCTTGCCTTCCACAGACATGTATCATCCCGTTTTGCCTTGCTGATGTTTCCACTGTGTCACACTTGCTCCGAAGTTTGTAACCAGAGTCAATCTTGTCATTATACCAAGGAAGAACGAGCATTGACGTGGACGTGGTTCACAGTAGAAATGTTTAAAGCTCTGGACCAGAAATACTAACTGTTAGAAGTGTACTAAATTTACCATATTCCCAAGACTGAACACTACCAAAAGGGCGATAAGACTCAGAAAAACATTTTCGCGGACTAGGTGGGTGTCTTTTTGAAACTGAAGCGAGAGGATTGCCTATATTCGTCCTGGTGCCACACACATGAAGACCAACATAAATTCAAAGAGAAATACTTTGAACAGGAGGGCATCAATTTAGACCACGTCGAGGACAACGAAGAAAGGGGAAAGTGATGTTGAATTGTGTTTGGAAAATGGTACAACGACCGTGTGTACCCAAGAAGGAGTATTTGTCTGAACATACCCGCTACTTCCAGGTGATTCACGACAAAACCAAATACACGAAATACCTGGATGTCATTCGTGAAGCCTTGATCTTAGTCAATTATGAAGAAGAACATGACTTTGACCCAGTAGACGATGTGGGAAATGTCGTTATTGCAGCCTAAGTGACAGTCCATGCTTGCTTAAAATTGTACGAAGCCATACACCTCTTAGGAGATCGTGTGCTGTATTTTTATACGGAAAGTTTCATCTACATCGATCGCCTTGGTCATCGGCACCTTGAAATCGAAGTTAAAATTCGGATCGAAATTGTAACTACACCTTCTGTCTCAATTTCGATTGAATGTCGCCGACCCGATCTATCAAACGTAGGCGATAATCTCCTTCATGCTGTCTGTCCACGTGGGGACGAGTTTAGAACAACCCCCGGTTCCTCTGACCTTAGGACAAAGCTGTAGCAACTAGGTGGGACGTTGCGCTATATAACGCCCGTGCCAAGTCAAGATGCCTGATCTTCTTTCTGGTAACGGTAGCCTACGGCAATGTTGAGACAGCAACCATGGCTTGTACTAATACCTTAGTTTATACACGACTTACGAACTTAGCTGAGCAGACGTGACAAATCTCTTCATGGATACTTTACAAGAGAACATTCGTGATTTTCCTGTGCAGAGAACGCATTTAACAAGAATTTGTGAAAGTACAAGTGAAACGTAGAGAACCATTACATTCTTTACGTCACCGATGTTTGAACCACTGGCACCTGAATGCTATAAGATGACTGATTCTTATAAAAGCCTTCCAGTGATTGGACATTGATGAACTACCCGAGGACCAGAAGGAATTGGTTGCTACTCATTCACTCATTCTACTTACAAGGTAGCCTTACTGCAACAAATTCAAGAGGAAGACTTAGAGGGTTGCCCAAATCTTTTACACGAACTAATCTCTGTTGAGGAGTAAAATTATGTACGGTGTGTGGTGTGCAAGTTAGTATCTCAAGAAGTTTGTTGAGGTAATGGAGTACGACTAATTCTGTCCGGAATGTACATTTATTGACTCCGACAAAAGAGGGTATAAAAACTCGCTACCATGCCAGAACCTTTATCAGTAGCGATACAACAAATTCCGCGGAAGGAACTCATTGCCACTATTCAGTCTGTGTCCTTTGAAATTGAATGTCGTGTGGTAAGCGTGTTAGTGGCTTACTTTATGGGATATTGTTCACCTACCGATTCCTTCTGGACTCTTTATAAACATTACGTACCAACAACGCATGATGGTGGAACATTTAAATGTACACGAGAGCCTCCTTATGTTAATAGCCTTGCGCTTTCATCTCGATACTTCGCTACCTCTAAGGGAAAACGAGATTTGTGAACCTTTAGTCACTGAGGATGTTTCTGAAGGTGTGTGTATAGCTTGTGACTTACGCCCTTACTGGCAAGATGTATTTGACTGGAAAAGCCTTGTTTGCGATGAGTGGACGAAAGAAGTGGCTGACTAGGCCAAATATTTGTGATCACAAATTCAAACGTCCAGTTAAACATGTAACTTTTAATCACTGTTTTAACCACAGTGTCAGAAGAAGAAACTGACACCAAGAAAACCCACCCTATTGAGGATAGTACTGTCATCGACGTCGACATCTCCGAAATGCTATTTTGGGAGAACATTTGTGTGACTGTGCCAAGTGTAGGGACTCCAGGAATATTACCGTGTCCATAGGACACCACACCTTCGTCAAAACAATGTTGTCCAGTAACTTGTTTATATTCAACTTTGATTGTTTTGATGTGCATTTTATCGATGTACTTAACCATTTGGCTTTTAAGTATTTTTGTCTTTCGTGTCCAGTTTAAAAGTTTGGAATAAACGTGTCTTAAAAAAGTATAAAACTTTTGTCTTGTCTATGTTCGTTTCAAATGTGTCATCACCTGTACTATGGCTGCCTCTACACTCTCTGCTACTTATTATCAGACTTTTAAAGTCATCGACGAAACATTAGAGCGTTCCAGTTGGGAGGCCTTGTATCTGTGGAATCCCTTCAACATGTTAATTGCTGCAAGGAGTGGAACGGGAAAAACCGAATTTGTCATACGTTTGATCTAACATGGTCATCTGATCTGATCGATCGTCCATCTCAGCCATTCATGTGGTGTTACAAAGTGTTGCAATCGGCGTATAGTTTCCTGCGAGAAAGTCAATGAGATTCCATCGTTTTTGTGGATGGCTCGCCTCGCGAAGACGACCGGATCGTGTTTGACCCCAATCAAATATATCTGGTCACCTTCGACGACATGTTTGGAGAAGACGAAGAAGAAATTAAAGAGTGGTTTATGCGCAAAAGGCATCACCGTAAAGCCAGTGTCATTTACATCACCCACAATTTGTTTCAACTAAGTAAACTTCATCGAAACAGTAGTCTCAATGATCATTATGTGGTCTTGTTTAAAAGTCCCAGAGATAAATCTAAGTACAAGAGTTATCCAAACAGTTAGGTACTCCTTGGCTGACTCATGCGGACGACATGCCACTTAAACCCCTCACGTTTATTTACTCGACGATTTCAAATCCACTCCCCCGATTATTTGCAATGTCGCACCCATCTGTTTGATAGTTTGTACCAAGACGGAGGGCCTTTCGTGTACACGTCTCCGTCCACTTAAAACGTTAAAACTTCCGACACTTTTGATCTGTCTCAAACATCGTCAACATGGCGTCACTTCAGTCTCATCTTCCCATAAAATTGATTCGTGTCTTATGCCTCATTAGTCTAAAAACATCCACAAATACGTGCTTATGTCTTAGAAGCTAGTCTCAAAGAATAATTACGATGGTTCACAGTGAAAACAAGTCAGTTACTTCAAGGCATCATTCACATCCCTCATCAAACCAAACGCGTTTTTGACAGAAACAAATTAACCTTGACGCAACTGGCAGTACCCCGTATCGAAACTGAAACCCAAAAGCAAATCATTTTGAAACCTGAAGGTGGCGGTATTCTAGAAAGTGTCATCATTGGCTCCCACTTAAAATGTGATCCAAATGCCACAGCAGTAATCCCAAAGAAAAAGCCACGCCCCAACCCAAACGCATCCAGAAGAAAAAGAGCAGTGATGTTAAGACTAGGTCACAGCACCAGAAAAAGAGCAGTCCTCAGAAAAAAGTCCCAAGTAAAGACCCAAGAAAACAGCTTATATCCGCAAGAGAGGCACTGCAACACGGACGCAACCTTACATTCTCAAGACAAGAAGTGCAGCGACAGTGACCGCGTCTCCAGTATCCTCAGGTTCTTTCACTTCATCGTTGCTAATGATGCCAGCCAAGTCTGATTTGTCACCCATCTTTCCTAATTTTATAAAAAAAAGTATTGGACGCCAGTGTCTACAGGAACTTTTCCAGTGTTAGCACCATCCTCCTTCTCCTGCTCTTTAGCTGCAGTGGCAGCTGCTAAAAAGTGCGTGCCACCCCAAACCACCCCCCAAATCACAGTCCAAGCGAGATCGGGCTTGTTACATATTTTACTCGATTTATCCAACCAATGGGGATGATTGTTTGGCGATGTAATAGTAAAAGAGTTGGTCAAAATGACTGTTCTAAAACCTTTCGACCTACCCAAAAATACAGTCCCAAAAATAAGATAAAAGGACTCGTGTCAAGTCTTCGACTACAGTGTATTTTGTATGTGCTCCGGAACGAACAAGCTCCAAGAAACCATCCCTCTTCTGTCTCAAAAGGAAGAAAACGAAAGGACCTCCTCCTCGTTTTGACAAACATTGGAACGTGTTGTCCGTCCTGTCCAAAGCCCCTCCACCCATGCGAAAACAACACATTCAAACAGCTTTGAAAGACATCGTAAATACCGTGTGCAAATGTTGCATGAATGTCTTGAAAGAAACGATATCTTTTTCGGAACATCAGAAAAAGCACTTAGCCAAACACCGACACGTTCTTTGCCAAATTTTGAAAAAGAAAATTCCCATTAGTCAAAAGAAAAAGATGCTAGTGCGAGCTGGAGGAATTTTGCTAAGGATTTTAGGACTCTTGGTGACAGGAGTACTGGGGCCAATGCTGGGAGGACTTATGGTAGCACATGCTTCATCCAGTGTTTCAAGATAAAACACGACCAAGAAGATAAAGAAACCTCTTCGGTGAAAAGATCTCATACGTGTACTTTGGAATCGGATGGAAGGACGAATGCTGGCTTTAGTGCTTTACAAACGCTGGATGGAATTCCATCGTTGGCAAGAACAACACACTCTGCATTTACCTCCCAATCCTCATTTGACCAAGATGTCCCACTTAGAACACGAAGTGTAATCGTTGATGGATCTCATCGACTTGTCAGAAATGGACACATCGCAATGGTTCGGACGAGTGTTACACGGTCTTTAACATTTTCAGCAGAACCTTTAGAGGAAACAGGTCAATCGAATCTGAGAGATTTTAAGACCCTAATGAAACGTACATCACCGCCACCACCCCCAGTGCCCAAGAGACACAGTCCAACGGAGACCATATCATTATGTATGGTGCTGCCAAAACAAAACTGGAAAGTGTCCCTTTACCTCAAGTGCAACGATGGTTACTAGGTATTATTATTACAAGCCATGTTTGACGTCTGACATGCCGCAGGCTGGAGTTAATCTCTTACGCAATGTTCCCGTGACCTGAGAGAAAATCCGGCATCTTGAATCGGCATAGGCGTTTGATCGAGGACTTCCAACCTATGTGTTACAGCTTTGTCCTAGACCAGAGAAACCGCGAGGGACCGGGGCATGTTCGAAATCCGTCCCCGGTTGGACAGACAGTGATAACGACGTTGTCTGCTACGTTTTATTGGATCGAATCAAAGCGACATCCAATCGGACTTGAGACGGAGGGTGTGATAATATTTTCGATCCGAATTATAGCTTCTAACTAGCAAGCGACAATTTAGTTCTCCTGGGAAGATTACTGAGTAAATAGGATTTCTCCGAGAAAGCCACTCGTAATTTTGCGGGAAAAGTTAGAGAGGAGATTCTAAGAAAAGACAAAGCTTCGTAAAGGTGAGTAAGTTATTTGCTCGATTTGTGCAGAATATTACGGCATTGTAATTGTAATTATGTGTAATATGTATACTTAATTACTAGGATCGTTTAGTACGTAGAGTTATATTTGCAGTGTTTAATTTACATGCGTATTTGGGACAAGAGGTTGAGTATTATGCAGAGAATTATGGAGATTGTTAGCTTGTGGTAATAATTCATCTGTCATTTGCTAATGGGTTACTTCGTAATAAACTAGTGCACTTATTCGTGTGATATGTTAGAATTTACACGTTTGAATTGTGAATTTGGGAAATGGTTGAAGTGTGTAAGATTAGTTAATATGGATGCATGTACATTTGAATATTTGTGTACATTTTATGCGTTGTAATGTAAAGAAATGCGTCTGATTGTTTTTTGTTTTGTTTAGTATAATGGGATTAAGAATATGTACTGATGTGACGCAATTTATTGATGCATGTATGAGAAGTAATTGATACCTTGCTTTTATTACGACGTTGGTTTACCATACAAGAACGTAGGAGTATTTCGATGTGAATAAATGCGTCACTTAAGAAATTTAATAGCCGTTATCTGATGATAGGCTGGGTGTAGTGTGAGATGAGAGGGTTTAGGAAAATAATATACGGTCTTTGTGTTTTCACGGGAAGCTTTTTGGGGGACAAAACGTCCGGTTCAGTGAGTCCCGAGTCTCTAAGAGGGGAGACGGAAGTAAGACTAGCAGAGCATTCGGAGTCAATAAGTCTAGTCAGGAGGGATTCAAGAATGAGGAGGAAAAGGAGTTGAGATTGAGGAAGTGGAAAATGAGGAGTATCGAGAAGTCGGTGTAGAGAATGAATTTGGAGAAAGTCGGGAGATAAAGGATAATTAATTGAAGGGATAGGATAGAAGAATACACATATGAGTAGAATACAAGGACAGATGCAAAGCTATCTCACACTACAAATCAAATGACGAAATAGGCTATAACAGGGTCGATTGGAAGGAGAGTACTAAATTTTAATCATTTGAGCTTTACATCTATCTTTCACTTATTTAACTTCCAACCAAAATCGAGCCTGGATGGGACTTCTATAATAATTTAAATCAATATTGGAAGCACCCCACCCCACACCTAGCACAGTGACGGCATAACAAACCCCCGACACGCAACAAACATACGAAGGAAAGGTAGGAGTCGAACACTCAACCACCTTAGCTACCACGGTCTTCTTACAATTGACAATGAAATTGAAATGTAATTGACCTAACTTCCAATATTGGCCTACTTGGTCGGCAAGGGCAGAAATGCTTCCAGACCGTATGATGATGAGTCACGCGAGTTTTGAAACCAAATCTAAGACAAATCATACAATTTGCCCGTCGTCACGAGATTTTTTATATGCGATGTGCAATTTATATATATGTTTAATAATAATTTTTAAAAATCGGAATAAATGGTTATCAAAATCGTCTTGAATTTGTCCTTTTGTCATTGCATGATTGAAAATGGTATGTTTTATACGGAAACTACTGGTCTGACGCGATGACGATGATAATCATTATTACTACAGCACTCAAGGTTTGTAGGGATAAAGGAAAACATACGTTGTCACGTGATGTGGTGGAGGTAGTGGTAGAGGACTATGTCTCTACTTATCTAGACTGAATCAATATTATAACATTTACAATTTACATCTCTACCGATTTCCAGAAGGATCACCACCACATACACAGAACATTTGTAATAAAAGAATGCCGGAATGAAATGGAACCTAAGACCTTTTCTAGGCCATATAAGCATACCCAGGGAAGCTAATCCCTAGGTCATTTCCTAAAGCACGTGACTATACACCATTATACGGTGCTGGTAATAGCTATGTTTGCTAGGACACTTAAATATATCTATATACACTACGTTATTATTAAATCGGCCCTTTCATAGAAAGACAAATACACACTCACACACACATTGCATAGATCGAAACGTAATTGCAGACATACATAATCATTAAATTGGCCCAACTGTTGATGAAAATGCGCTAAAGCGCTGTTTAAAAGGCTTTACGTTGCTTTTTGACCAGACAGAAAAAGACACGAGTTAAGATTCTACTAAGAAAGGTTTCATTGTCCTATGTATATGTGTTTGAGGGATGCCGTCAGTAGAAGGGGGTGGGGGTGGGGGACCGAAGTCTCATATAGTTTCAAAGTTAAATTTAAGGGTTTGTACCGTAGCCTCAAGATTTATAGCGTCGCGTAGACTTCTATGTCAAAACAGGGTGTTTGCCTTTTGACGACAAAGGGTATTCAACATGGTGGGACTGTAATGGGAATTTAACATAGAGACTATGGATTGGGACTTTATAGTGACAAGGGAAATTTTACCATGAGTAGGATGTATAGCGACACGGGGAGTTGAATATGGGTGGGTCTCTTAAGCGGCAAGGGGAACCGAATATAGCGACCAGGGATTGGACCTGTATAGCGACAAGGGGAATTGGACAGGGGTGACAGTCACTTGCATCAATGTTTCAAGTGGCTGACCTCATCGGGCGGAGCAGTTAGTAAAAATGTTGCAAGTGGCTGACATGAATACGCGCTACTGTAGGTAAGGACAAACATAACATAGATATCAGATCTATATTCCACTTGTCGCTCTACAGACCCAATTCATTGTGGCTATGTTCAATTTTCCCTTGTCGCTATCTAGGCCCAATCCCGTGTCATGGGTGGTTGTTGCAAGTGGCTGACCTGAATATGTACTGCTGTAAGTAGGTAGGCAGGTGAAATGAATTTGATTGGGAGAAAGGGAGTTTTATAGGGACAAACAAAGACCAATGCACCCACATACACACACTCACACTCCAACGTTACTTTAGAAAGTAAAAGAAGATAAACTTTCACAAAATAGACCATCCCTTACACCAGAAAAAATACTATCCATCACATTAATTATACCATATAACACCCCACAAACATACTATTCCAAACTAATTTTAAATCTCAGAGTGTAAACGAAGATGGAATCTAACAAAAAGACTATCCCTTACACCACAAACATAGTATCCATCATACCACTATACTATCCAGCATACCATACTCACTATCCAAAATGCCATGCGGTCGATTAGAATGTAAGAGAAGGGGATGAAATGTTACAAAATATACCATCACTTTCCCACAAAAACACCATCTACCACACCACTATATCAGCCAATATACCTATTCTATTCAACATCCCATACACACACTATCACAAGTGGTTATTTTTAGCTTAGATTTTAAGAGAAGATGAAATCCCACAAAAATACTCTCACCTACCTTATATACCATCCAAAAACCCTTTACGCACTTTATGCAAAGCGCTATTTGTTAGCTTAGAATGTAAGAGAAGGCGAAGAAATCTCACAAACATAATATCCAAAATATCACCTATACCATCCCTCACTCCTTACACACACAGACACACTCACATAACACCTTATGTTATCTTAAAGTAAAAGAGAATGAGATTAAGGCAAACAAAATATGCACAACTTATATACCATTCAACATCCCATACAATACTATCCATTACACCATATGCACCATCTATTACCATACACACATTACCAAAACGTACTGTGTTAGCTTAGAATGTCAGAGTAGGCGATGCGATCTCTTTAACCATAAAATATACTTTCCATGACACTAGATATACCATCCATCATATCAAATTTGCTATTCATAATGCCTTGTGTTCGCTTATTATGTGAGAGACGGAGATGAAATCGCACACAAATACCATCCATTACACCCACTATACCATCCATTATATCATACTCACTAGCCAAACACCCTTTTTTAGCTTCAAATGTATGAGAAGGAGCTATAATCTTAAAAATTATACTATCCCTTTCGTTACAAAAAGCACTATCCATCACAACCTCTATACCATCCAACTATATCACACTCACTATCCTGAAAAACGTCCTGTGTTCGCTTGGAATATAAGAGAAGGAGGTACGACCCCATAAACGTACTCCCACATACCTTATCCCTTTCCACACAAACTATAAAATTACGTCCCATGTTAGCTTAGAGTGTAAGAGAAGGAGCTGAAAGAAAACAAAAATATGCTATCCCTTAAACCTCAGAAATATTATTTAACACACCACGAATAACATAAAATATCTCACTATCTCACTATCCAATACCCGTTTCAAACAATATTAAAAAACTAATTTACCCATTAAACTATGGTGTGAGTGTCTGCTTACAAGAGTATTTGTCTAAAGTTGAAAAATCAAAACACAACACTGATGGATGAACAGACTTACAAATGTTTCCCACTTGTATGAGGCCATGGATGTACCCTACGTTACCTAGCTAAAGACAAGATATATCCATAATGGTCACAAAACCAAGTTAATAAGTTACTAAATGTTCTAAGGGATGTTCAAGACTGCGTTGATGAAGCAAATGCACAATATTGTCAACTCATAATAGAATATGTGCCTTGTAATTTCACTTTATTGAATCGTGTCGTCTTTGCATTTCTTCTCATAAAATCGATGATGTCGTCTTCGAAAGGCGGTAATGCATACGAATCGAAATACTCCACACGGTGATCGTGAAGAAAGTAGACGCCTACCCAATGAGTTCCTGGGAGATGACTTTCAACGTGTTGGTATTTAGGGTTGTGATGAGACATTTCATCTTTAGCACACACTACAGGATTCCACGAAGCGTTGTACGAACTGTTGTTTAAAAGATGACAAGGTTCCCAGGTATCCATTTTGGGGATTTTTTCTTGCTTTACAGGTAATGAAAAGTCATCACTTCAATCCTGACTTTTTGCTTGAAAACGACTGTGGCGTATACAGCTCTTCGCAGCTATTCCATGTTTTAGATCTCCAGAATAGTCAATGGAGGGGAGGAATAGTAACACAAGTCTTTATACCACTGATGCAACACTGCTTCTTCCAAGACAAGACCCCAAACTTCATCCAGATACTTATCCATTTTTTCTTCCTGGATTATCATCGTTGAAATGACTGGGATGATCGTTTTGACATTCATAGCAATCATTGTGGGTTAACGTTGTAATATTTTAGCCAAATGTCTAGCAAAACAGGACACAAAATGTTCTTCTTGTTCTGGCCAGCATGATATCACATTTTTTTTTGAGGGTGGTTATATGGCTAAGAAATTCTCGGTCTCCATTTCCATAGAGACTGTACCGTTCAAAGTCTCTTACATAGCTTCTAATAGTCTATAATTACTTCTCTCAAGCTGTTGATTTATATTGTATTGTCGAATTTTGCATAACAGATGACGTTCACCGTGCAGTCAACGGCACAGCGTCTGAAAATTGAAGTTCCACACACAGTTGGCCAGATCTTATAGGGTGGAAATATCCCTTGTTGCAGCAATGGTCTGGAGTGAAATCAAAAGAGCACAAAGGATAGTCTCCTGCATAATCGTCGTACGAAATGCTGTGGCTGGTGATGGTCCCTAACTGTTCCATGGCTTCGTACAGGGACAATAACTACCTCAAGTAATATTTCTTATCGGAAGAAAAGTCAGACTCGAAGGTTCTGTTACACAAGGTCTTTCCATCTCGACTGACTTCGATCTTGATCACTTTGCAATGCTTAGACTCGAAAGGATTTTGATGGTGGGTTGAATTGATGACTATGCCAGTGATTAAACGCTTGGGTAACTGTCCTTGGGACAGATGATATTCAATCTAGGATGGGAGTCCTGCTTCAAAGGTAAAGGTTTTCACTTCCACGCGTCGTATCGGATACTTGGTGGCCGTTCTGCTCAAAGTGTGGCTGATGTCGTTTCCCACTTCGTGTAACACTTCCACAAGTCTGTCTTCTTGGATGATGTTTTTGTTCTCGTTGGTATGAGCCATCAATTGGAAAGTGGTACTGGTGCGATTCAGTCTCAGGCGGACATTTACTTTGTTCAGCAAATACTTGTTTTGCAACCAAATCTCCAAATGCAAACAACCTATCAGTTCTAAACCTCGTCCCTCTTTAATGTTGTTTCGACAATCGGTACATCCCACATATTGGTCGTTTGCAGCAATCGTAGTGTGGCTGAGCTTGGTAGTAACCGCTGTGTCAGATTTCTATCCAACGCAAGCATTCAGATGGGTGTTCTTGGCTTCTTTTCCCTACATCGAGATTTTCTAGGTACGCTTGATAAGGGCAAGTGCCCATGCTACTGCTGACAAGTTTGTTATTCAAATACAAATAGAAGGAATGCATGTCATTGCTAACGGGAACTATTCTGGCATCAACAGGTAGAGCGGGATCGGCGCCCGTTTTTTAAAACTTTGACTTTGCAGTATAAATAACTGCTATTAAGATCGATGTAATCTTCGGTCGGTCCTTTGATTTCAAATTCGATGGGCGTCCGTCAAACAGGATATGGGATGACACTCTACCCATTGGGATTCTTGCATCATTATCATAGTGGGTGGTATGGCAAACAGATACAGTTCTGTCTTAGAACATTCGCGAGACTCTCATTTCATCATTTATTCTGCTTAATAATTAAAGACGTCTGATTCTTCAATAGTTCATTTTTTCTTGGTCTTTCTGGCAAAGTGTGTGTGAAGTCCTCTGGAGGGTTATCTTCGTCGTATTTTTCTGCCCTTTCCTTGCTGTGGTGAGAGGGAAGCAGGAATGCCAGGTTCGACGGCGTTCAAGGTAGTTATTGGAGCTTGTCGTCGGCCCGAAATGTTTTTTCTAGTTTGAAGTAATTCATTTTTGTCCCCTCTCAAGAAGGCTTCTTCGGGGTATAGGTTGTCGATGATGATTATTTGGAGAAATTCTTTTCCGTGCGTCAAAGCATCATCTTTCAAGGCGTGCAATCTTTACGGCACCATCGGTTCCAAGACAGCGGCCAATAAACGAAACACAGATTACAGCTATCACCTAAACCATGGCCTCGCTGTCGAGCGAATTCACGGTACACAGGATACATGACTTACAGTCGTTAGAAAATCGTTTCTGAAAATGGCTTTTCGTTATGAAAATGGAATATTTTGTCCCAGATCTCTTTTTATACCAATGTTGACAGTATCGAAATAGTACTTTTTGACGGGAAAATAACGAGTACGTACATGTTCGCGGTGAATATAATAGGTGTTTACACTTTCCTTATTAGTAGTAACGACAGAATCAACTTTGAAAGGAATGGCTAACAGTGACGGTGCGGATGTGTGTCCCATCACCTTTTACTTCACCATAAATGAGTACACAAAGATTAAATTCAATCGTTCGTTCAATTCAACCGAGTAATGAAATAAATTTAAAACTCGGCTGTTGATGGAGATGCCGATGTCAGGGAAACCTTTCTATCAGATCATGTGATCTTCTCTCCACCCTACATGCCAAACAAACTAGAATTAAAAGTAATGGATAACGTTGGGGCATCTGTAAATTCCATCAGTAAATGATGAGCGACTTAATGGCACTCAACTGTGACAGTTTTGTTCTGTTTATTCAGGTCTTTGCCAAACAATCGTTTCCGCAAAATGTTGACCGTTGAAATAATACTCTGCATGAATTTTCCTCTCATAGAGGCTTAGGAGAGAATTTGTTTGTGAGTGATATTTGGATTGGTAAAAAACCAGGATCTTTGACATTCAAGTTTTCTTGATCTTGTATATTCCGAATTTCGAACCAAAACTTAGTTTGATTTTCGGCGAGGTTTATGATTTGTGTGGGGTCTATCATTTCAACCAAAGACATTTACCAATGCACTTCGTGGTGCAAATGGATGGTCTGAGGTATTTTGGCCGTGAAACAGCACAAAGTGATGTGGGGAAACATACATTCAACTGTCACTGGGTAAAGTTAGGTAAAATTGGTTATTCATAATTCCGAAATTCTGTTTTCCGAGGGGTCACTTAAGGCCAAAGGAGTGTCCAAACGAGGGCTGTTGTTGTTGTGGTGGTGACTGGAGAGATACTGGCATTGGTCACAAGGGTCCGGTAGACGGTATTCGATTAAATTGCTCAGTAAAATGGTCCACAGTTGTTAGTCTCCTTGTTGCAAACTCAAATTGGCAATGTCATCATCGACGACACAATACACAACAAAGATTTTGCAGACAAAGACGATTTGCGTTTTAGGCACATGTTCTCCATACCACACCCACAAGGGTTGGTTTTGTCGATGTTGCAGAGAAGAATTCGGAGAAGGAGTGGTTGCTGTAGTTGCTGAGGCTGTGTTGAATGGCATGATGTAACTTCTTTTTATAGTCGATAACTTGCGAAGATTCGATCCAAGAATCAAAACTGGGCGGATATCCTTTTCAGCGCACGTTCACTTCCTGGACACATCGTTGGCCTAATTTACGGGTTGTTCGATCGAGAATGCTTTTGATGTCGTACACCTCGTCTTCCTTTAAGGTCACTCGTTGGAACTCGGGCAAGTAGAACGTTCCTTTTAACACTTCCCCGTTCTTTTCTTCCAATTTATAGATGGCAGGATGACGGCCATGCACTCGTCCAGTACCACAAAACAATTCGGTGGTCCATTTAAGGAAGTAACCTTTGTCGAAATTGTGTCTGGTTATGCCTATGCGCACTTAATCTCCATTGGTCAACACTCCGCCTTTCTTGGGAACGGACAAAGTCGGGGACTTACCAAACAGGCGTTCAAAGACTGTCACTTAGTTGTCGGGGCGCATTCTATCCTCCGACGGTAATATTAGTTGTACGCTTTCACTAGGTGCGGTACAACGTCGATTTACTTGAGAATGTATTGATGCGTAAAATATTCACACATGAGTTCTTTCATGGTGCGCTTAGAACGTTCCACGATGCTGGCTTTGGTTTCGGGATTATCGGGGGTGAAGAAAAGAATGTCTCGTTTCTTCAATTCTTTTTGAAAAGCTTGGTTCAGAAATTCAGTGCTTTTGTCTGTTTGCCATCGAAGAGGGTAAAGAATGCTTTGTTTCAAAACCAGTTTTAATCTTGCACTAACTCAAATCTCGATTTGGAAGTCAATTGTACGATCCAGGCAAATGTGAAGAAACAAAATGACACAAGACATATATTTGTAGCCCCGATTGTGGGTGGCCAAATGAGAGACATCCGCTAAATCGGCTAGCCATTTATGGTCGATGCCCTCCATTCGGGTGAGACTTCTGGAAAGTTTTCGTGGAATAGGCTTGTGTAAGGTGTACGTTGCTTTTTCTAGTAACCATCGTTGCACTTGAGGTAAACGGATACTTTCCAATTTTGTTCTGGCAGCACGATACAGAATGGTATGTCTCCGTTGGACTCTGTCTCTTGTTAATTGGGGTACGTTTCATTAGGGTCTCAGAGTCGAGTGAGCTGTTTCGTGTAAAGCTTCTGCTGAAAATGTTAAAGACCTTGTAACACTCGTCCGTACCGTTGCCATTTTTCCATTTCTGAGAAGTTGCTGAAATACATCAACGATTGCAATTCGTGTTGTAACTGGGACATCGCGGTCAAATGAGGATTCGGAGGTAAATGCGGAATGTGTTGTTCTTGCCAATGATGGAATTCCATCCAGCGTTCATAAGGCACTAAAGCCAGCATTCGTCCTTCTATCAGATTCCAAAGTACACGTATGAGATCTTTTCACCCAAGAGATTTCTTTATCTTCTTGGTCTTTTTATCTTGAATCACTGGATGATGCATGTGCTCCCATGAGTCCTCTCAGCATTGTCCCCAGTACTCCTTTCACCAAGAGTCCTAACAACATTCGCAAAATTTCTCCAGGTCGCACCAACATCTTTTTCTTCTGACGAATGGGGATTTCCTTTTGCAAAGTTTGGCGTAGGTCGAAAGGTTTTAGACAAGTCATTTTGACGAACTCTTTTACTATTGCTCCGCCAAACAATCCACCCCCCACCCCCTTTGGTCGCTCCTCTCTTTCTTTGGACGATCGGGTCTTTACTTCGGTGAATGATGTTGGGCTAGACGTTTTTTTCTGATGTTGGGTCAAACGAAGAGACTGTCCTTTCATTTTTCCTTTCTAGATAGGAGAACGAGGATGGTGATCGTGTGCGGTTCTGATAGGTGACATCCTTTTGCGTTCAGGAGCACAAACGACAATGATACCAATGGTTGGCACGAGTTTTTTTATATAGCGGAATGCCTCTCAACCGATTGTTGGTAAGTGCTATTAACTTTGAGGGGTTCGCAACAGACTATCGGGAGAGTTCCTGCTTAGATAAATCGAGTAAACTCTGTAACAAGCCCAATCTCGCTTGGACTGTCACTTGAGCGGGCTGGCAGGTACTTTGTTAGCAGCTGCCACTTCAGTATTTAAGGAGGATGATAGTGTTACAACTGGAAAAGCTCCTGGAGACACGTGCTTCCAATTTGTTTTATGAAGTTAGGAAAGACGGGTGACAAAGCAAACTTGGCTGGCATCATTAGCAACAATGACGTGAAAGATCCTGAGGCTACTGGAGACGAGGTCACTGTTGCTGCACGTCGTGTCATGGGAATGTAAGGTTGCGTCCGTGTCGCAGTGCCTCTCTTGTGGATAGAAGCTGTTTTCTTTGGTCTTTTCTTAGGACATTTTTTCTCAGGACTTTTCTTTTTCTAGTGTTGTGACCTGGTCTTAAGATCACTGCTCTTTTTCGTCTGGATACGTTTGGGTTGGGGAGTGGCTTTTTTCTTTGGGACTAATGCTGAAGCATTTGGATCCCATTTTAAGTGGAAGCGAATGATGACACTTCCTACAGTACCGCCACCTTCAGGTTTCAAACTGATTTGCTTTTGGGTTTGAGTGTCGATACGTGGATCTACCAGTTCCGTCAAGGTTACTTTGTTTCTGTCAAAAAAGCGTTGGTTTGATGAGGGATGTGAATGATGCCTTGAAGTAATTGACGTGTTTTCACTGTAAACCGTCGTAATTCTTCTTTGAGACTAGCTTCTAAGACATAAGCACGTATTTGTGGATGTTTTAGACTAATGCCGCATAAGGCACGAATTAATTTTATGGGAAGATGAAACTGAAGTGACGTCATGTTGACGATGTTTGAGACAGAAAAAAGTGTCGAAGATTTTTATCGTTTTAAGTGGACGGAGACGTGTACACGAAATGTCCTCCGTCTTGGCACAAACTGTGAAACAGATGGGTGGGACATCGCAAATAATCGGGGGAGTGGGTTTTAATTCGTCGAGTAAATAAACGTGAGGGGTTTGAGTGGCATGTCGTACGCATGAGTCAGCCAAGGAATTCCTAACTGTTTTGATAACTGTGAAACAGATGGGTGGGACATCGCAAATAATCGGGGGAGTGGGTTTTAATTCGTCGAGTAAATAAACGTGAGGGGTTTGAGTGGCATGTCGTACGCATGAGTCAGCCAAGGAATTCCTAACTGTTTTGATAACTCTTGCACTTCCGATTTATCTCTGGGACTTTTAAACAAGACCACATAATGAACATTGAGACTAATGATTCGATGAGATTTACTTTGTTGAAACAAATTGTGGATGATGTAAATGACACTGGCTTTACGGTGCTGCCATTTGCGCATAAACCACAGTTTAATTTCTTCTTCGTCTTCTCCTAACATGTCGTGGAAGATGACAAGTTGTGTTTGACTGGGGTCAGACACGATCCCGTCGTCTTCGCGAGGAAAGCCTTCCACAAAAACGATGGAATCTCCTTGACTTTCTCGAAGGAGACTCTACACCGATTGCAACTCTTTATAACACCAGGCGATTCGCTGAGGTGGACGGTCGATCAGATCAGATGACCATGTTAGATCAAACGTATGACAAATTCGTTTTTCCCGACCCAATCCTTGCAGGAATTAACATGTTGAAGGGATGGCGAAGATACAAGGCCTCCCAACTGGAACGCCTAAATGTTTCGTCAATGACTTTAAAAGTCGGATAATAAGTAACAGGGAGTGTAGAGGCAGCCATAGTACAGGTGATGACACATTTGAAACGAACACAGACAAAACAAGAGTTTTATACTTTTTTAAGGACACGTTTATTCCAAACTTTTAAACTGGATACGAAAAAAAAAATACATAAAGTGCATATCAAGACAATCAAAGTTGAATATAAACAAGTTACTGTACAATAGTGTTTGACGAAGGTGTGATATCCTAGGGACGCTTGGTAATATTCCTGGAGTCCCTGCACTTGGCACAGTCACACAGGTGTCCTCCCGAAATGGCATTTCAGGGAAGTCGACATCGATGACAGTACTATCCTGAATGGGGTGGATTTTCTTGGTGTCAGTTTCTTCTTCTGACACTGTGGCTAAAACAATGTTTAAACATTACACGTTTAACTGGACGTTTGGATTTATGATCACACATCTTTGGCACAGTCAGTCACTTTTTTCGTGCACGTCTCTAAATCAAGACTTTTCCAGCCAAATACATCTTGCCAGTAAGGGTGTAAGTCACAAGCTATACACACAACTTCGGAAACATCCTCAGTGACTAAAGGTTGACAAATCTCTTTCTCCCTTAGAGGTAGGGATGTGTGATGTGATTTTGATTTTTTACGTAGCTTTAGCAATTTTTCAGTCATATCGCTACGACGTCCGCAATGTGCCAGTTTATAGTGATGTCTAGCACTGGGACATCATGCCACAGACATGTAGCATAATGTCCCACCCAGTCACATTATCCTGACACCAGGCCGACCAGTCATAACACTAAACCTCTTAATGCTGAACGCCAAGCGAGGCAGATGTTAGTACCATTTTTGTAAGTCTCTGGTATGACTCGGCCGGGGATCGAATCTACGACCACCCGAGGCGGACGCTCTATCCACTAGGCCGCCGGAGTGGTTCTTTGGAGGTAGAGATATATCGAGATGAAAGCACAAGGCTTTTAACATAATGAGGTTCTCGTGTACATTTAGAGGTGCAGCCATCATGTCTTGGTGGTACTTAATGTTCATAAAAAGTCCACAAGGAATGGGTTAGTAAATAAGTTCCCAGAAAGGAAGTCACTAACACGCTTAACACACGACATCCAAATTCAATAGACATAGTTCTTGCAAAAAGTGTTGGTAATCCTCCACAGACTGAATAGTGTCATTGACTTGCTTCCACGGAATCTGTTGTATCGCTACTGATAAAGGTCCTTGCATGGTAGCCAGTTTTTATACCCTCTTTTGTCGGAGGTAATAAATGTACTTTCCGAACAGAACTAATCGTATTCCATTACCTAATCTAACTTCTTGAGATACTAACTTGCACACCACACACCGTACATAATTTTACTATTCAACAGCGATTAGTTCGTGTAAAAGATTTTGGTAACCCTCTAAGTCTTCCTCTTGAGTTTGTTGCAGTAAGGCTACCTTGTAAGTAGAATGAGTGAATGAGTAGCAACCAATTCCTTCTGGCCCTCGGGTAGTTCATCAATGTCCGATCACTGGAACGCTTTTATAATAATCAGTAATCTTATAGCATTCAGGTACCAGTGGTTCAAACATCGGTGACGTAAATGATGTAAAGGTTCTCTACGTTTCACTTGTACTCTCACAAATTCTAGGTAAATGCGTGCTCTCCACAGGCATATCACGAATGTTCTCTTGTAATGTATCCATGAAGAAATTTGTCACATTTGCTCAGCCAAGTTCGTAAGTCGCGTATAAACTAAGGTATTAGTACAAGCTATGGTTGCTGTCTCAACATTTCCGCAAGATACCGTTAATCTCTTACGCAAGGTTACCGTGACCAGAGAGAAGATCCAGCATCTTGAATCGACACGGGCGTTAGATAGCACAACTTCCCACCTAGGTGTTATAGCTTTGTCCTAAGATCAGAGGAACCGCGGGGGACAGGGGTTTGTTCTAACCTCGTCCCACGTGGATAGACAGCGAGAGGGACATTGTCCGCTACGTTTGGTTGAATCCGGTCGGCGACATCCAATCAGAATTGAGATAAAAGGTGTTGTACCAATTTCGACCCGAATTATAACTAAGATTTCAAAGTGACGGTGACCAAGGCGATCGATGTAGATGGAACTGTCCGTATAACAATACAGCACACGATATCCTAACAAGTGTAAGGTTTCGAACAATTTTAAGCAATCATGGGCTTTCACTTAGGCTGCAATAATGACACTTCCCAAATCGTCGACTGGTACAAACTGAAGTTCTTCTTTGTAATTGACTAAAAATCAAGGCTTCACGAATGGCATCCACGTATTTCGTGTATTTGGTTTTGTCGTGAATCACCTGGAAGTAGCGGGAAGGTTCGGAAAAGTACCCCTTTTTGGGTATGCACGATCGTTGTGCCATTGTTCCACACACAATTCAACATCACTTTCGCCTTTCTTCGTTGTCCTCGACGTGGTCTAAATTGATGCCCTCCTGCTCAAAGTATTTCTCTTTGAATTTCTTTTGGTCTTCACGTGTGTGGCACCAGGAAAAATAGACGCAATCCTCTTGCTTGAGTTTCAAAAAGGCATCCACGTAGTCCGCGAAAAAGCTTTTCTGAGTCTTTTCGCCCTTGTGGTACTGTTCAGTCTTGGGAATATGGTAAATTTAGGACACTTTTAACAGTTGGTATCCCTAGTCCAGAGCTTTAAACATTTCTACGCTGAACCACGTCCACATCAATACTCGTTCTTCCTTAGTGTAATGACAAGGTTGACTTTGTCTTCAAATTTCGTCACAAGTGTGACACAGTGGAAACATCAGTAAAGTAAAACGGGATGATACATGTCTGTGGAAGGCAAGACTTTGCACGTGATCAATACTTTGTATTGTGCATTGTTGTCCACGTCGATGTGTTCCGTCAGCAATTGAGGGTGTCCTGCGTGAGAGTGACGATATTTCCACACGTAAAGATACAGTGAACACACGTCCATTTATTCGATTTCTTCTCCTTTCTCCTTGTCGGCGTCGTACAGCAAACAGGTGGCATTCGTCTATCCTCCATACAAACTATCCCGCGGGTTCAGAGGGTCCATCAGCTTATAACTTTCCACGATCGGTTTCAATTTGGGATCGACATTTAAACGGTGATCGAACTTGTGTTTCCACATTACCACGACTTGGTATCCTTGCTGTTCTAAATTTAAGCGGTGCTGACAAATGCCTTGTAAAAGTCTTTCATGGTACGAAGTAAAAACTGATTTTAGGTGTCGCGTTGAGGGTAACATATCAGACATCCGTGAAATAAGCAACCGTTAAACTCGTACACGATTTTGGGTTTTTTAAGTCTCAGCCATCCACTGAGTAATTCACAAGAGTCTTTTTGCCTCTTCCGTTTCTGGCATGTTTAATGTATTTGTCTTCGTTGTCGCACACATAATGTAGCCAGCACAGGGTTTTGACCGAGTACTGACGTGTGACTAAATTGGTTGTTTGAAGGCAGATGACAGCCATGATCTTCTCGTTCGTGAATCGTTTGTGGCAAACTAACGAACACGCTTTGTCAATGGTACAGGCTTTCTCCCTACGGGCTCCATGAATAATGCACAGCAATGCCGTAAAATTCCACGTCTGAACGACTGTACGTTAAGATTTCTTGCTGACGGTCAAAGGGGTCCAAATCGTGTGCTTGGTGCCAAGCGTAGAAAGCTTCTCGTTGTTCGGTAAGCATGTTATCGGGGTCGTAGTAGTGAGCATCAGGCATATGTGGTAAAACGACGTGTTGATTGGCTTTTGTATTGAAAAAGTGCGGAAAATAGCATTTGGCCATTTTTGTCATTCCAAGCGTTTTAGGCAGTCGACTCAAAGCCATGGCCAAGTAACTCATCGAATCTTGAAACTGCACTTGACCCACTTGCATAAAAATGATTTTAGCTGCGTTCAAAATGACTTTTGGAGGTTCGGTGCCTTGTTCCGAATAGTATATCAGAATAACTTATCCATCTTACCCCGAGAAATTGTGAGAAATCCTCCTGACTCCACGTCTCGTCGATGAGGTCTAAGATCCATAGAGCAAAATCAGTCAGCGTGTTCGGTCATCTAATGATTTTTTTATGTGCTCCAGGAATCTTGCTACAGTGAGTGAACTGGAAATAGATCGGTTCTTCCATGCACTTCTTGCTCGCTTGATGAGCCACAAAGAAATTAGGAATGTGTCTGTCGGTCTCTTGCATGCTTTAGAAATCGAAAATAGTCTAATTCCGTTTCTTCTAGTCATCTTCTTCCTCCTGCTCATTCTCCTCCTCCTCTAAGGGCAGGTATTTTTTAATTGAGCTGTCGTTTACCAAGTCCACAGTTTGATGACAAATGGGATATCGTTTCGTTCCTACACAAATCTATGCCTTGGCATTAATGGTACGTACAACGTGTCCACAAGAAACACACAATTTCAGGAGTTGGCAAGCACGTATCTGTAGTCAGTTTTTTGCCTTCAGATGTTGTTGGTAATGGGTAGGATTGAGAGAAGCTCTCTGACAAGCCGGGCAATGAACTCTTTATTGTCCTTCGTCAAGACATGGTTTAGAGACCAAACCTTATGGACATTAGGAGCCGCATTGCTTGTGTTGCTCTCGATTGTTATAACCATAGTCACATTTATCACAGTAATAACTGTATCCCAGGAATCCGGTGATAGTGGTAATGGCATAGAACTGTTCATCGTGATGATAGACGTGAATGCATTTTCCGTCTTTGAAATCTTTGCCTCGAAAGAAAAGTTTTCCACGCAATTCTTGAGGGTGCACTTTTCTTGCGTAGCGTGGAGCTAAGACGTCTAGCAGTTTTTATATGTCAGGAATGCGACAGGGTGTATCTTCAGATATGGCCGGCTTGCTGTAAGAGGAGTGTAGCTTCACTTCGTTGTTTGGCTCGGTCCAATTGTCGAACGCTCTTCCAGCATTTTCCACTCTGCGGTATCATTCTTGTCATCATACCTTCGTCCCACTACGATAGCCCGGGCTAAACACATCTTATCTTGAGTGTTGTTAAATCAGTGATGAACACATCTGTTTTCTCCAGGGTTACCTCTGACTTGAAATCTTGAAATTTCACTTTGTACGTGTAGGCCGTGGTCCAAAAGTTTCTGGAGGAGTATTTATCCGTCTCTTGAATGTAGTAATATTTTTCGGGTGGTACTGGTTGACTTTGATTTGGCCTAGACTCTCTCGGTCTGGTCTCATTCACATAAGGTGTGGATTCAGTCTCACCCATGTTGTAATCAAAATCGCAGGAATGGATTCGAGCCAAAACTTCAGCTCGTGTTCCAGGCGATATATCACGTATCTGCTCATGCTTTCTTCATCTTCTTTCTCAGTGAAATCGTGTGCTCGTTTTATCTTGATGCAAACTTGCAAAAGACTAAATATTTTACGTCATAACGTTTCTGTTTTGAGGCTGTACATATACTTGGATTTTTCCATAGGAATTTCCACAAGTTGTAGCTATAAATAGATATTAGGTTTGTCCATAGGAATTTCATACAAGATGAGAGTATAAAAAGATAGTGGGTTTCCCATAGGAATTTCATACAATTTGTGTTATAAATATACACTAGGGTTTTTCTATAGACTTTCCTAAAAGTTGTGACTATAAATAGATCCTAGCGTTTCTCCATACATTGTTTTTGATGGTGTAATAGACAGTCTTTGTTGTGAGTTTATCTCATTCCCTTACATTCTTAGCTAACACAAGGCGTTTGGAATGTGTGTGTGGGTCTTTGTTTGTCCCTTTAAACTCCCTTTCTCCCTATAAAATTGATTTCCCCTACCTACAGTACCGCGTATTCAGTTCAGCTACTTGCAACATCCATCCATGATAAGGGATTGGGCCCGTATAGCGACAAGGGAAAATTGAACATATCCGCAAGGGATTGATTTTGTATGACTACAAGGGGAATATGTATGTGTTTGTCTATGTTGTGTTTGTAGCGCGTATTCAGGTTAACCACTTGCAAAATTGTTACTAACTGCCCCACCCGTTTGAGGTCCGCCACTTGCAACAATGTTGCAAGTGGCTGTCACCCATATCCAGTTCCCCTGGTCGCTATACAGGCCCAATTCCTTGTCGCTATGTTTAATTCCCCTTGTAGCGAAAGAGACCCACCCATGTTCCATTCCCCTTATCGCTTTACAGTCCCACCCATGGTAACATTGCCTTGTCGCTATATAGTCCCAATCCGTTGTCTCTATGTTAAATTTCCCTTGTCGCTATACAGCCCCACACATGTAAAATTCTCTTGTAGCCAAAGGGCAAACTTCCTATTTTAACATAAACTTTTGCGCGAGGCTATCAATCTTGAGGCTACGGTACAAACCCCTAAATTTAACATTAAAGGCTATGTGAGACTACGCTACCCCGCCCCCATACTATTGCCGTCCACTTAAATAAAGTTGATGTCAAGATCGTTTGTCTGCGTACTTAGGTGTAATTATAGGTACTCGGACTCCTATTTTGCCAGAAGTAAGCACTCGTGTGAACGTTGCATCAAATACCTTTATGAAACGTGGTATGATTTTCTATTATAACTTTATAACTAGACATTTGTCCCGAAAAACATGGAGTATGTCTTAATGACTGTTTAAGAGTTATCCCTATTTACATACAAATTGGGTCCATTCGGTACTCTCTTCTGTAGTTACTAACTCCTGGACCATTTGGAATATCTTTATGAAACATGGCACGTTTTTGTGGGATGATCATACAGCGTGTCCTATAAAAGAACATGGGCTCTGTCAGATCAGTATTGAAAGAGTTACTCACATTTTTTCAAACAAATATGCTGTCTGTCACTGTTACGCATTAGACAGCAAATATCTTTTGAGACATTTGAGATGTCTTCAAGGAACATGGTATGCATTTTATACCTAGAGTTAGTATCTCAAATAAAAGTCGGCTTTGTGATATTTGCACTTTTAGAGCAGGGGAGGGGTGTGTGAATGGTTGTTGACATTCCGTGAGTCATTGCTTGCTGACGGATCTTGATTCGTTAGGAGTCTGCAAAAATGAGAAAGAGAGGAATATGTCATCTTGATGATTCTTGTCCCTTATAAACATTGGTCTTGCACGCTGAAAGTTTACTTATCCAACAACTATATTTTGTTTTTCGGGCTAGTTAGGCATAGAAACTGTCATGCCCCCTCTACACATATGTATTATCTGTTGAAAGTTGTGGATAGGTGGAGGATCAACTAAACTAATATAAGTGTTGGGCTTCACTGAAAAGAGCAAAGCCGGTAAGATGCTCATCTTTGTATGTCGGTCTCAAGTTGGTTGTGGATCATGAAACTTTAAGTTCCGTTATGTCTTTTTGGCGGAAGAGCATGAATTACGTTACAGAAGAGGGGAAATACGTTTGTTTGTTTTTTTTGGTTGCATTTTACATCACTACTTATACCTTCATTTAAATAAAACACTCCTTGAATCATATTATGCAGCCTCAGAGAGAATGGTGTTCGCAACCTATTGATCTTCATTTCCAGGGTCCATAATGGAACTGTTGACGTTTGAAGATGACCCTTGAATATTATCAATTCATTGTATAAATGGTAAATAGTGCTCCATTTTAATCAGCCATGCACGTCACTTAGATTTTATATCGAAATTTTGCCGACTAAATGATTTATTGATTAAGATGCACAATACGGATTTAGTTTTCTTTTGCCAAATGTATTTCAATTCGTTTTTCCAAAAAGACCATCACTAAGAGGTTAATGTTAGGACACCATTATAAACTGCCCAATTGCAGATATCGTAGCGATATGAATGGAAAATTGCTACATTTGAGTTACAACTCCACATCACACACAAATATTTAGGTAGGGATAAACGCAAACACTTGCAACGTCTTTGGATCATTTAGCTTTATGCTAATCAGGGTAAAGGCGTGGCTTACTCGAACTCTAAACGTTTCCACAAAAGATCTCCCAATTCTAAATTAATACCAAGATATTTCAATAAAGAAATCATTTATAAGTTAATATAACCATCTTTAAAGTTACAACAGTCCTATAGTGTTTCATCTTTTCTAAAACCATTGCTGTCGTCTGCTCTACATTAACTTTTCCAGCGATAACACTACTGGTACAAGACATTTATCATTTTGTTTAAATCAGTTGCAGTTCGAGAGATTAATACAGTGTGATCAATATATCGCGAAAAAAATTAATTCAACGTATTTATTTCAACATCTTTTATTTTTATTTTTTCCAGATCATTTATGTATACTTACAGAAAAAAAAGGAGGCAAGCAATCCCACAGTTGTATCCCAAAAAAAGAATAATATTTTTCATCAAACTACAATTAACTCCAGATTTTGTATGATGATGCATAAATATTATCAAAATATTTCACCTAACTTCACACTGATTATTGTTTGTGGTTTTGTAAACGTGACGCTATGTTTCAACACATTATAGGCTATATATGGCGGTCAGTATATATAGTTGGGGAAAAACCACCGACCCACGGGAAACTTCTGGTAAGTTGTCTCATATACCCACCTTGGCTAAGCCACAGACTCGAACTCAAGAGTACGAAGATTTCAATGACTTGGAAAGGCGAACTCCACAATGAAACAATTTAAACCATATTTCTTACTGCAAAGTCAAATGCTTTGGAACAATCAATAAAACAATATATGACTGTGCAGTTCTAGAGACAAAATCTAAAAGCTTTACCATATGAAATGGAATTCAAACACCAACAATTGAATTCAAGATATTAAATTGGAATTCTCGACATATAACATTAAAATTTCAACAACAACCGTGTAAAGCATATGTTAAAACCTAAAAGGTCGACTTACGTAATGGCATTTTTTAAAATCGTTGTGTGATTCAACGCAGTAAATGTAAACCTCGACAGATGAAGTCGAACTTTGGACTCAAACAGATTCAAAATATGAAATTAGAATTCTTGACAGACAATATTGAAATTGCAACGACCTCTGTGGAATTCAACGATAAAATATGAAACCTCTACCTAGAAAATGGGATTTTCAATCACCGTTGTGGAATACAACCTACAAAATTGAAAAACGCCAGATATTAAATGGAACTTTCAGCACTAACAACTGATTCAACATGTAACATGTAAATTCTGGACATACTGCGATGAACTTTCAGCTGCTATGTTTACACTTGACCAGCTTTTGTACGGTACGGCGCCTCATAGGCAGTTTGTTTGGAAAAAGACCAGTGGCGTACTAAAGCGGGCGGGGGGGGGGGGGGGAGGAGACGGAGAGCCAGAGGTCTTGGGGCGCCAAAACACCTTTGGGCCATCATCGCCCTCACCCACTCACCCAGGCGCCATTAACCCTTAGTACAAAACTGTAAAGGACACAATCCCCAACAAATAAATATAAACTGTGATCAAGTGATATCTTTGGTTATAGTTCGAGTCGAACAAGTCTTTGTCATGAATAGCAGGTTTAGGTCTATCGTAAATCATTAGATAGTGAGTGTCACTGCCAAGGAGATTATGAGAGCACATGACCTACTATTGGCTTTACCGAGACTTGAATTATTATGGGCGGGATGTGTGTAGTTACATGCGTCACGCTGACCTCTTCAGTGGTTTGTTTATATCATAATATACTATGAGGTAGAAAAATATAAATGTGAACTTAATTAAGGAAATTATCATGATGTACCACCCAGGAAAATGCTAATCTTTTGAGGGAATGCAGTTTATATAATAAAATGTTTATCCTAAGATTTTAAGGATTGAATATCTTTTGCCTTATTTAATATACCTGTGGATAATTTTAAACGTCGGTATCTTTTAGTCTTTCATCATATATACTTAATGTTTACGTTTATTTCAATTTGCTTTGAGTTTAAATTATTTTGTGCAGTTATGTAACCTTAGAATTCGACATTTAATTGACACTGTATAGGTATTATATGGTGAAGCGCCGTTAAACTTTAACACACACAGAGACATACTCTCTCGCTGTCTCCTTTGCCAGACTGTACGTCTCGCCTCACCCATCTCATCCCTCCCCCTCGGATTTTACTTCATTTGTCTTTCTTTACTTTGTGTACAGTATGCAATTTTTTTAAATTTTGGTTTCCTATTTTATTGTATCTAGCAATAAGGTATTGTCCCAGAAGAGATATTATGCGCGCTACTGCATGTCGAACATGGCGATTACTGGAGGTAGGAGTATCGCAGTTACTAGCTTGCTAGCGGTTGACTAATGTTACTTACCCAAGGACACACCACGGTATCCAACACATGCTGATCTGACGGTAGTCTGCAAACCCACACTTTTCGGTTGCGGTTGAATTAATCATTATTTTATTTTACAAAACAGCAAAACAGTGTGTGAAATGCATTCCAATGCCTTGTTTATTATGCATTTGCATTATATCACATATTCGATACACTTCCCATATAGTATATGCAGTTTCATAGTTTTGATATGACAGAATGTTAGATCTCGTTATATGCGAATCTGATTGGTCCAAATACTTAACTTGCATATACATCCTGAATTGACAAAATGTGTTGTTTGAGACAATTATTGCTCTTTGAATTATAGCTGGTAAAAATAATCCTAATTCATTTTACTAGTTATAGAACAATTCACAAAATTCCAGGGAATATTTTTCATGCGTAACAAATGAAAGGTGCGTCATCTGAGTCAGAAAGAATGAGCTTTTCTATTCTTCTTTCACTCCTCTTTTCATTAAAATAAAAACTATGTGATAAACAGAATCTCAAACGGGTAATGATTTAATATTAAATATCTGAAACTCGTTGAATATTGTGCAGCTTTTACAAGACTCGGCTTGCAAAAGCTCGACATTACTAAGGTCGTTCATAACTTTAATAATAAATCATTACCAATTTGAGATTCTCAGTATATTACACCATGGTGTCACGGGGTGTTGCTACAAGTGATACATGTAGATATTATTATTTCACGTAAAAGAAACAGTGATCATATTCCCTGTCACTCGTATTTAACACTTGCCCGACATTCCAGGAGAGGAGACTCATATCTTCCATCCAATGATTCGTTGCGCCAGTAGATAAGGGTCAGCGATGTTTTTAATAACGTTTGATTTCGTGCAAACAGCGCAGAGACTATCTATCGGGGCATGAAGGAAAGCCTGATATTGAACTGTGCCCATAGTATTTGCTTGCGTGCTGTACAGTGTGTATTTTATACGTTAAGACCGCGCAACATATACACAACTAGATAGTGGTGTAGCTTGAATACTTGTGCCCCTATGTGGACCCTTATGTAAAATTTACCGATGGGACCCTGCTTAATCTATAGTGTAAAACAAAATTCGTAGGTCCACATGCTTTACATAATCTTTCTAAATGGTATCAACGCCCCTGAATTAGACAGAAATAAATAGACATACTATTCTTACGAACAGCAAAGAAGCTCATTACGGCTGAAGGATAAAACCATCGTAATTCAAGCGAAATAACTCCTGCTGGATTATTTGCTACCATAAACCATTTTGTTTCGGGTTTTTGTTCTTTATTCCCCAGCACAGCAACACAGGTCATTCGCTGCCGAAGAAGAACTAATGTTGCTTGCCCAATGACACACCATGGTAGGCAACAAAGACTGATCTGATGGTAGTCGTCCAACCCAGACACTGTCGGTTGCGTATCCAGCGTGCTAGCCACCGCGCTTCCCTTGCCTCCGATAATTGCCACTTTCGACATGCGGTAGTGCGTATCACACTATTGCTGTTAAACTTTCATACACGCACACGTATTCAAGAAAGGTCTTGTTTTGAAGATGAAACGGATATCTTTAGAGAGGTATTAATGACACTCGCTGTACTCTCGTGTATATATATTTACATATTTAGTGTCTTGTGTATTCATTAATGTCATTTAATGTTTCTATTACTATTATGTAATGGGGCCCCGTGTGGGGGCCGAGTGGTCTAAAGCGCTCACCGTTACGGATCACTCCATCTCACCCCTGTCTGCGTGAGTTCGAGTCTCAGGCTCGGCTAAGGTGGGTACGTGAGAAAGCCTGCCAGTAGCTTTTAGTGGGTCGGTGGTTCTTCCCGGGGTTTTCCAGGGTTCTTCCTCCACAAGTTATACTGGCCGCTATGTATAGCCTATCTTGTGCTGAAAAATGGCGTTAAACCCTACAACAACAACAACTATTATTATGTAATAATAAAAATAACTGAATGTAATCTCTTTTGAAGAGGAAATAAAATTATACATACATACATACATACATACATACATACATGCAGACAGGCGGGCGTGCTCGCGCGAGTGAGTACATCCATACATATGTTGTATAGCGAAAGTGAATTCTGTGAGCACAGTTCCGTATCAGGTGTTCCTTCATTCCCCGATAGATAGATAGTAACTGCGCTGTTGGCACGTAATCAGTCTCTGACATTACACATAAGAATTTCAATAAGACACGAAATTATTTTACATGATGTGTGTTTATTTAAGATGAAATGAATAATATAATCTTGAATTCTAAAAACATATATATTTCAATTTATTTTAAAAGCTTACACAGAAAAAGCAAAATGTTGAGCGAGCAATAAAACTTAAATTTATTTGACAAAAATCGGGAACGTTTGTGATATGGTGGTGGTGGTGGTGGTAGAGGACTATGGCACTACACATCTTGACTGGATCAATATAATAGCATTAGCAATTTACATCTCTGTACAATTTACATCTCTATCGATTTCCACAAGGATGAACACCACATACACATATCATTTGTAATAACAGAATGCTGGAATGACATGGAAGCTAGGTCCTTATCTAGAGCATATAAGTATCCCTAGGGAAAGCTAATCGCTAGGTCCTTTCCTGGAGCGTGACTGTAGCTAGGTCCATTTCTAAGGCACTTGAATATATCTATATACCATATGATATTATTAGATTGGCCCTTTCATAGAAAGACTGTATCTATCTATCTTTATATATATATATCTATATATATATATATATATATATATATATATATATATATATATATAAATATATATACACTCATCGTATTCAAGATATTTGACACTCATCTTGAAGCTTTATATGTGAATTTTAGGCATGAATCGCATAGATTTGAAAAATAATTGCAGACATACATATTCATTATTCTGACCCAAATGTTTATCAAAAATCATTACAGAGCATGTTTGAATGGCTTTACATTGCTCTTTGACGAGAGAGAAAAAGACATGAGTTAATATTCTACTCAGAAATTAGGTAAAAATTGAAGTAAAAATCGTTTATTTTTCTTTGATTTTATGTGTAATTATAGGCGCTCGGACGCCTACCTTGCCAGGAATTAAGCATTCGTGTGAACCCTGCATCAAATATCTTCATGAAACGTGGTACGATTTTCTATTATGACTAGAAATTTGTCCCGAAAAACATGAAGTCCTCAAGAGTTATCCCTATTTTATTACAAATTGGGTCCATCCGGCCAACTCTTTCTCGGTTACTTACTCCTGGACCGTTTGGAATATCTTTATGAAACTTGGCATGTTTTTTTGCGATCATCATACAGCGCGTCCTGTAAAAGAACATGGGCTCTGTCTGATCAGAACTGTAAGAGTTATTCATATTTTGTCAAACAAAAATATTATGTCTGTCACTGTTACGCCTTTGACAGAGAATATCTTTCGATCATATGAGATATTTTCAAGGAACTTGGTTTGCTTTTTATACCTAGAGTAAGTGTCTCAAATAAAAATCGGCTTTGTCACATTTTAACTTTTAGAGCCGGGGAGGGGTGTGTGAGTGGTGATTGACACTCCGTGAGTCATTGCTTACTGACGGATCTTGTTTCGCAAAGAGTCTTTGCAAAGGTGGGAAAGAGAGGAATGTGTCACCTGGATGATATTTGCTCCTTATAAACATTGGTCTTGCTCAATGAATGTTTACTTGTCCAACAACTATTTATTTTATTTTTCGGGCTTGTTGGGCATAGGAACTGTCATGGCCCCTCTAAACACATGTATTGTCTGCTGAAGGTTGTAGAAAGGTAAGGATCAAATACAGTAGTATAATTTTTGGGCTTCCATTGAAAAGGCTCTACATTTGCTAAAACGAAAAAGCTCTTTAAAGATTGATCTTCATTTGCAGGGTCCAGGAAGGATCTGTAGACTTTGGTAGAGGTTTCTTGAAGGTCTTTAAGATGCAGTTTCTGATATATTCCAAAGTAAATGCACAAGTGAAGTTAAACATATACAGAGTAACAGTATTCATGCGCACATAGCACCGCCCAGCGACCTTTGAACTTGGTAGCATATTGTGAATGAATGCGCTTTGAAACAACTTTTCTATTGGTCTGGAATGGAGGAATTTTCTTTCTCTGTCGATCCAACTGAATTCTGCATTTATAGCTGTGACGGACTGGAGAGATTATCTGTCTCAATACCATATGATGTAAATTAGGCTGAAGGGACTGGCCTTGATGCTAGCACATTTGTTTCTGTGGCGTAGATAGTTTGGTATCATAAGGTGGAAAAATATGAAATTCTTTAAATTGCAACACTCAAGAAAACGCAGGATTAAATATTGTTTGTCAGGGATATCAAATACGTGTCATTTTAGTGCAGTAAATTCTCGTTTGGAATATGATTTGTGTTGGAAATGTAGTCGGATCTTATCATTTCGCGCTGTGGATGAATTTTTGAAACTGACTGCATAAATAACAAAGAACTTATATTCTGAATAAATCAAGCTGCGAAACGTAAGTATATTTATTGCTATTGTTATTATCAGCTATAGATTACATATTTCTTATGCCCTGTCACTTGCATGCATATTTTTGGAGGTATCACAGCTACATGACCTGTAATGACTTGTACTATAAATCCAAACACAATTTCAAAAAAGTAAAGCGTGGAAAATTGCAAAGCAGCTGGGGTGTGAACAGCCATTTTGCCAGCGGAAATAAGACCTGTTAGTCGTTTTGGATTATTAGCACTGAGGCTATTACAATTTTGCCTTTTTTCAGTTGCAGTTTTTTTTTAATTCTCGAATTTAGTGATTGGACTAACTTGTAAAATGGGACCTCTCTAACAAAGACGGGATAAACGTTGACCTTAATATGCCTTTCTATGCTATTTCTGTAGACCAGGGAAAGCACGGCATATGGTCTGAGCTATTCGAGTTGCGAATAGTTATACACATTTCTCCTAAATAAGTGTTTAAATGATCAGAATGGTATTTTCAATACTGCATGTCTCACGCTTGTTGTGAACAATACAGATATCACGTTCAATCGTTTGCTTGGCTGAAAGTTTCATTTATGATTCATTGAACTCATCCACATCGTCAACCTTATCATCTCTACTTTCAAATGGACAAAACAGCTTGTTTAGTTCATCCACAGACAAATCTAATAAAAGCTCCGGCGCCTGCTTTATGAGCGTACATTGTTTGCTTACAATCAAAGTTAGTTTCTAATACACATTGCTATTTTTTGGACACAAACATCGTGCAGTATGAAGCAGTGCAGTATTGAAAAGTACTGCACGATTCTGACAATGTAATGAGAAACAAATGAGCAAAAAATGTCATCTACGGAATATAGAAAGTACAGCTTAATTTTTTGATAATTATTAGTATTGGTTTGGTAGTACAGTCTGAGTCTACAAAAGAAGCACAAGTCTTCATAAGACATAAATTCTTAAATTATATACGGAAGAGAGTAAGAGAGAAAAATTATACTATAATAAAGAAAGATTATGTCTGTTGAAATTTTTTATTTATATTCTTTCGAACATTATAAATTTAGAAATGACACAGATATTGTGTTTAACTTTAAAGGTGCGTTATAAGTATGGCCTGCTAGAGTTGCATGTTTCCATAAAAGATCCTCCAGTGGTAATTCAATACCAATGTAAATTTAGAAACAGTTTCTAAGTTAAAGTAACCGTTTCATAAATTTACAGCAATCTTATGGAGTCCATCTTTTCTGAATACAATTACCTTCGCTTTTAGTATTAACTTTTAGTTTCCATTAAAAACAATATTGGTATACGACATTTAACCCTTTCTGTAACTTATCTGCAGTTACAGAGATTAATACTGAATCAGCAACGTATAGCAAAAAGAAATAAATTCAGGATATAAACACCATTTTAATTTTATTTTTTCTTCCAGATCATTTATGCATATTTCAGTATGAAATGGGATAGGCAATCCCCCTGTTTTGTCCTATAAAAGCAATAATATTCTTCCTAGAATTTATCCTTATATTTAACTGAGGATTTTACTTAATTATATTTAGATGTTATAGAATCCAAAATATTTCATGTAACTTTATCCTGAATGAATGTAAACCGTAATAAAGCCATTACTACATCGTCAAATTCTATGGAAAAGTCAATAAAGCTAAAAATGGTTTCCTAACACAATTTGTTATATGGTATATAAGGTCATGTAAATTGAACACATTATCCACAATACTCATATATTTCTAAAGCAAGCTTAAACATCGATATAAACATGATATTTGTCTGCCAACTATTGAAGCCGTTTGTTAAACAGAATAGTATACCCCTTCCTTATGTAAAAGACACTTAACTTTAATACAGCCTGTTATAAAAGGGTCATGTTTTGTAATGGTACGCTGTACTCATCAAGTCGTATTTAAACACCAAATAGGTCAACCTGCAACAGTTGTGGCCATGTTAGGGGTGAACGTTTGTAAATACGTGTAATCGCATCTATTATGTAACACTTACTGAATCTTTAGACATCAACAGCTCGACCTCGCGTGCACTTGTAAATATGAATGCATACACAACCATGTTTGAGAAACGAAATATCAGTTTGATAAACTTCGTGAGAAGTCTTCATATGAAACCGTTTACGAGAAATCTTTCATGACACGGGGAGGTAAATTTGCCACTTCGCATGTTTGGCAAGCGACATTCTAGCAACCTCCAGGCAGATCTTTGACGTGACCGTTAACTATTCAACGGCAACTTTACCAGTAACTGCGAGGACTATAGTAGATCATTCAAGTTTATTATATCAATCGGCTTCACCTCCAATGATAATCTTGGTCTTTATACCTCTTTTGATGATCCATCTGGCAATTATACCTCCAAGTTTAGGATTAATAGTGTTCAAGTCATGGATGAGATCTGCATCAGCGCGCTGGCGTGCACGTAAAGCAATTGATTCTTTATAGAAAAAGATCAATTCGGCAGCATTCAGCATCGTCACAGTTTATAAGTGCTTTTGCGTCCATGGTTAGAAGTTCCAAAAAGCGTAAACTTCTTTCGTTCACATCGAATACAATTGACAGTGATAGAGACTCTACCATTACATTTTTGAACCCGCTGTGGATGTGCAATGCGCAGGCAAAGCGCAGACCACCTGAGCACAGTGACAAGTTTCCAAACTCAGATTGCGTGCTGATCATCGGCCCAGCTTGATCAGAAAAACGCAACTGTCGTTAAATCTTATTCTGAGACGGTTAACTGAGATCGCTTGAACTTGAATGCTCCGACCGCAGTCGATCAACCATGTTATAACGTACTCAGGACTTTTACGGAAGCGCTTTATTCATCAAAGACTCTTTCTTCATCCAATATTGACTTCTTTTCCGCAATCGATGTAACCCCTGCCGTTGCTGGTATTATCTGGAGCATGAATAATCTTGTGATGCTTGAGTACCCAGACAACCCGGCGAGAATATTTCCCGAAGCAGACACAAAAACACAGACGGTCTATGAAACACAATGATACGCACACGTAATCATAGGAAATTGTAGCATGTTGATGATATTGCGCGGCTTTGAAGAGCATGGTCCCGCAAGCATTCATTTGTCGGTGTATTGTAGAGTATGTGGAGCGACACCGCAAAGCTGCTTGCAAATACCAATAACTGATCCGTAATATTATAATCTGCCGTATCAAAGATATGTTGCACAGACTGCACGGGAAGATGTCACAGAGGGCGCCCAACAAACGTTTGCACTACGAAACCACGGAAGAGAGTAATGAATTTGAGACGTTTATAGGAACAGAAGAAGCACATCCTATACCCTTTAACTCTTACCATAGAAGCTTGAGGGAGTAGAACAGAGCGTTGCAGAGATACTTCGTAATATGCCACAAGGTTAACCTGTCCAGGTGCAGGTCAGAATTGAAACCTGAGCCTCAATACTAATGAAGTCACTTACTCGTGGATCCATGAAAGTAGTATGAATGACGCTGTTGCTGCACTCCTCAGGTCGCAATCATGGATAATTAAACTGCCAAGGATCATAAATCCTCGCTATATAACGGATCAATGGCCTTAACGAAATATTTGGGTAGCTTATGGCGAAATCACAAGCTAGGGTTAAGGATGATGCGTGAATTTGTTTCGATTAAAACTTTATGGAATTTCAATATGGGACCCAGGACGAAGCTTTTGAATTATGGCAAGATTTTATGGCAAACCATATTCACGAAAAATGATCCTGTCTCGTCAACCTATGCAAAGTAGTTGTGGATTCCTTACCCCAACATTTCCGTACATTGTTTCCCATGAACCCAGGCTAACAGACAAATATCTGCACCCAGATGGTAAAAAAATAATTTATTGAATTTCGATGAGAACAAGAAAAATGAACAGGCTGCTAGCGGAACAAACACATGCATTATATTGCGAAAAATACCATCTACTCAAACAGCAACCTAAGAAATGAGAAGCCCTTGGTAGATTTTGTGATTCCCATGACCTATTTGGGTCTCCGTGAGCAACAACGCATATTAATAAGGCCGCATTAATTTCTCAGCGGTTGCTCATCAAGGACATCATGGACCCAGAGACGTCTTACGCTCTGAAGCTTTGAGTTACTGAAGAAATTGATGATAAATACGCCGAAAGCGCGTACACCGATGATGAATTCTGATGAACTGATTGTTTTCTGTGAAATAATTGTTGCGATTCAGCGTGTGGTTGCAAATGCAACATCGAGCGTTACCTCAATAATTACGATCTCATCAACGAAACAAGAAGTTAACATGGTTTTCTATAACCAATTAAAGTAGGCAAAGATAGCTTACTCGAGATTGCACTAACATCGTTATTCGATTATTACAATTGGCCTTATATCCGATCTCGACCACTAAAGGGCCTTCTCGCGAATAACTCGTTTGTGTTTTTGGCAGAGGATGGTCAAGAAGGTTTGTTACTGGATTTCCAAAGGATGCGTACGACATTAACTTAGTCAGTTTATATATTCGACGGAGGATGTCTTTAGTGACTCATCAATATTTATACACGAGCACAGGTATATACTCGGCTCTGCCATCTTAATCGAACCTCCACAGTACTCGGTTGGTACCGAAGTCATCGAGGAGATCAGTTCTCAGTTGGCCATAAGACGTTCAAGAGGACACACGAATTTTAAGAGCAGGATCGGGGGCTCGAGGGGGGTATACCAAAGCGCTCCAGACGTTGTCGGAATTACAGAAACGATGCAGATAAATTTAACCTGTGAGGTCATCAGTGGCAGTCACGATAGTGGAGTTACTACAAGCCTAGTTTATCAGGGTTTGGGTTCTCCCCGAATTCGCCCCAGGGTACTTTGCTCTCGATTACTTCAGCGGTGCTCGTGAATCCGCCATGCTATTATCTCCGGTTGACACACGTTCGTGTTACTTTCATGAACCAGGACCAGAACTTTTTGTATCCTTGCACTGAGACCTTGACAATACAACTATACATTAGAGATGGATCTCAGATTTAAATATAATGACGGTTATCCATGAACTTGTAATACCCGTGTGTTTTTCAACTCGGGTAAACAAGTTTTCATGGCACATTATGGAAATGGCCTTGGCAATGCTGTCCAATGATTGTTCACAGGCGCATTAATAGGACTCGCTGCCCTGACGTCGCGAGCTGCACGAGCTGCGAGTAGTTGATATTGCTGTGGCAGAAATTCAAAAGACCGATGGGATATTTCCATTTCACGCAGTCATTTTAGCGTTTGTAATGGTTGGGCCTCCTGAAGTTGCAAAAGCGGCTGTGTTAGTGGCCTTCGGAACCGCAACCTTAATGTCTATAGAAAGGCAGTTGGAAGATACGAAAGAGGTCTTCGATTACCCGGGAATATCCTCAGGCGAAAGATTATCGACTACCCAGTACGACTCACAAATAGCTGCGGCGTTGACCATTATTGACTTCTTTGCCATGACAAAGTCTATCAAGCATTTCCGATGAGTCTTTATAGTGACGAACTTCCATCTATGATCTCAGCCAAGTGGGAAACCGAGTTTGTTAACCTGAATTTATCAACAGGAGCTGGAACTCATTTTGTCGCATACATGGTTACATCTCGACATTATTTGTATTTTGCATTATGCTGGATAGCACAGTCACTTGAAGTTGTTGTATCCTTCCCACTCGACGCAAACTGATATTTTATTCAACGCTGTCGTTGCAAACTCAGATGGACCCATATGTGGACATCTCACCGTTGAATCTTTGTCTTCTCTCGAGACTTCTGCAACTCTGCAAGTGTTTGTTGATTTTACATTGTCACTTAGAAAGTACTATTAATACTCGAAATACCTATTGACATTTACGGACACGATATCTCAGCTACGCGACGCGGTGCTGATGTAGATCTGACCAGATTAGCTGACAAAGTTGATTTCATTAAGTTTACAAGCCGATTTGTTGTTGACGTCGACCCGGGAGAGATTGTGATTTCCCAAGATTAAACTAGAAAACTTCAAACATCTATTGTGGACATTCAAGATGTTCTTTTGAAACTGCGTAACCCCGTATAAATTCACTGAAAACGGGGGATCAGAGACTCTGATATGTCGATTGCATTTATTAAGAAACTACGTTGATGTAGCCAGGGATGCGATGAAGCAATACACGTATGAAAAGATTGCAAAGTTGCCCTCACCATCACGTGTAATATCTTCATAATGCGTATTCACGGAATATTAACCATAATGTGATCCTTATTACTTAGCGAGGGATTATGTAATAATGACTTAATAAATATTCAAATTACATTACATTGAACTCTTTTTGGTGTGAGGTTTTGATCAAACTAAATTTCACATCTCAAAGATGTTCGAGCATGGGTCATATTTATTCATCGTAAAAGTTCTTCGTAGCGGGTGAGGTACAATGGGAATATTGGTAGTTAATTACTAGAATTATGCACCATATATGATGCGTGCGAATGGAGGGGATAATGTTAAAACTTCTTTAACATATGCAATAACCGTACAATTAGTTGCCCTATATGAAATTTATTTCGAAGGACTCCTCTTCTATCCGGACGGTAGCGCACACTGACTGGGGTGCTGATAGAAAAGTCATCCTAAATTATACAGAACGTTTATTCGCTCCAAACTAGACTATGGTTGCGTTGTGTATGGTTCTGCCAGAAAATCGTATCTTAAAATGCTTGATCCAATTCATCATCAATGAATAAGACTGGCTCTGGGAGCATTTAAAACATCCCCGTGTGAAAGGCTTCTAGCTGAAGCGAATGAACCACCGTTATCGCATCGTAGAGAAATGCTTTCCGCACAGTATGCTCTCAAATTAAAATCAAACCCTCTGAATCCTGCTTTTTCGGCTGTTTTTCAACCCAAATACAAAACTTTATGCGAAAATAAACCAAACGCCATACCTTCCTTTGGCATTAGAATATCATCCAGCCTTGACACTACAAATATAGATCTTTCAAAAATTCAGAAAACATCCATCTCCGAAACACCACCCTGGCTAATTAAACAACCAAAAGTACGTTTTACGCTACACGATGAGAAAAAGTCCGAAACAAACGCTTCTATCTTCCACAACTCTTACCATGAACTCCTCACCGAATTTAAAAACTACACCAGAATTTACACTGATGGATCAAAGGATGAGGAAAAGGCTGCTGCAGCGTTTGTTTGTGGAAATCACACAACGCAAGTTCGCTTACCAAATGGAGCATCAATTTTTACAGCCGAAATCAGAGCAATAGACCTTGCTCTGCAACATATAGAAAAGAACCGTATTTTAAACAGTATCATCTTCTCCGACTCGCTATCAGTACTCCAGTCGCTACACAATAGAAAACTGGAGAACCCATTATTGAAAAACATACTCGTAAAAAATACCGAGCTGAGTGTCTCCCACAATATAATATACTGTTGGTTACCTAGCCACATTGGTATTAAAGGTAACGAAAAAGCAGATCGCGCTGCTAAAATGGCCCTTTCTCAAGAACCATCTGATTTTAAAATACCATATACTGATTTTAAACCTTGTATCAGAAAGTTCTTGCGTCAGAAGTGGCAGGCATCATGGAATGATGCTGTAAATAACAAACTTCACGCAATCAAACCAACTCTAGGAGAATGGACTCCTTCCTACAGAACCATTCGTAGGGAGGAGGTAGTCATTGCAAGAATCCGAATTGGTCATACTTATATCACCCACACCCACATACTAAAAGGTGAAGACCCACCAGAGTGCGTTTCTTGCAATGAACCATTCACTGTCAAGCACTTTATGATAGAGTGCTTTGACCTACAACCTACGCGCGATCGTTATTACATTGTGCATGACATGAAAGAACTTTCTGATAATATAAACATCACTCGTATTATAGAGTTCTTGAAAGCCGTAAATATTTACTTTAAACTCTGACTTTTATGCTATCACCTTATGCGGTTTTATGCAATATATGTACCGTCCCATTTTAATACCTATTCATCTTTTTTACATCTCCCGTTGATCGAGAAGCTTTATTTTGCACCGTTACCATCTTACCGTTTTTAATTTCAACCATTTGTTCTTTTATATCGCTGGTCGATATAGGACCTTTTATAAGTTTTAAAAGATTATACAAATAACACTTTGTTTGGCGCTAAATAGCCTAAAAGTGCTGATGCGCCGTTAAAAAAAATAAACAATCAATCAATCTATCCGGACGGTTGACATAACCATCGTTATCTTTGTCTATAAGTGATGGTTTCTTACCGCGTTGATGGGGTTACGGAATTTGCTGACAGGTTGTTCGACCGGCAGAATAATGATGACAACATCGATAGTCATTTTTTTCCACTTTTTGATACATATCTGCGTGAATACGGTGTTCACATTCTTGACTATACTGAATTATAACCTTCTTAAGGGCCAGACAGAAATCAACAGTTGGCACCGCTATAATGTACCAACACCAACTCAAACCCAGCATGGAATCATTGCATTAGGACGGGACTTTCAATTCTAGAATGCACGGCTATGCGTGCAAGTACTCACGGAAGTGTTCCATGTCAAATCTACTCTGGTTGTATTCCCCGTTGATTATCTTCCACCAACATTTCCTCGACAAAGTAGAGAAAACTCTCGACCACTTTGCATCAAAGAAGAACTTGTTCGTGAATCAGTTTTTGGCGAAGATGAGATCTATCGTTCCAGAAAAACATTCAATGGCGTAAACAGTATGGTTTTATATGAACTTATTGCAAGGCCTCAAGATAGCTCAATCGTTAGAAATTTAAATATTCCCCAAAAACATATTTTCTATGATTGTCTGACAGTTATGATATTAAATAAAAATTGTTGGTTAGATGTGCGTGTGCGTACTGCACCTGAAGAAGACCAGCCTGTAGAGCAATTATACTTCGCGATCACATTCACATTCAAGCCTACCCTCAAGCTGAAAACGGGACAAAACTGTGTGATGAAATCGCCAAGAAAATCGCGCTACAAGTTAAATACAAACGCGCTGTTCTACTGGGTGAGACGGGAATCGTAACCACAGGCACTATTATAACAACACTAACCGAAACTGTTGTCGGGCGTATATCGATAGTAACTGGCGTGGCAGGCAGTGCTTTTAAAACAATCTTCTTTTGATTGCATTAGCGAATACGTTTCCATTCAGAACCTCTTGCGGCGACTCAAAGCAATCTCAATACAATTACCAAGCTGTACTTGATTGCTATTGATGATGAAACAATTATCATTAGTGAATTTGATATGGTCTCGGTGGAAATGAAAAACCACCGGCGGCTCCAAGCCACAGCATTAACGACGCTGATTTACAGGAAATATATATTAAGAATATATTTTAATATTTGCCAGTGCACTGCGGTGTTTCGTTTATGTGACTAAAGTTTTATATTATTACGGAATGGTCGCAAAAGAATATCCGTGCATTTTTCATTACCAGATCATGTCAAGTTGCATTTATTATTTATATTCTACTCTTCTATGATTTCAAATATACTGGCAATCAGGCAAACAATATTATAATATGAATATTGATGTAAAATATACCCATTCAATAAAATCATGAATACATTAAACAAAAATGTAATATTCATTAGCATCATTGTCCATTTGTTTTAATTTCATGCGATTTTGTTATCAAGCTTAAATTATCGTCTGTAGACAAGATTTAAAATAGAACCACGCAGTAGGCTATCGGCACATTATAACACAAATTATTAATTGCAGCAATTTTCGAAGAAATATTTATATAAGAAATGGATTGTTGTACATTTATTTTTACTTTTAGAACAACGATGTCTATAAAATCTGTTGTTTTTTGTTTTTTTTATATAAAAAAGATAAATAAGCAAAGCTTTGGTAATATATATTACTCTAGAATACCTCTCCATGTCATTGATATATATATATATATATATATATATATATATATATATATATATATATATATATAGTAAACTGTCATCACATTGCATATTTAATGTAAGGTAATATGTTTTTTTCTTCTACTGTTTAATTGGACAATAGCTGTTCGAGCCCAGTCGCAACTTTCTTTCCTTGTTTATTTATTATTTTTTTCTATAACTTTTCTATTTTAATATGGAAGGTTTCTGTCTAATTTGCCTTCTGTAATTAGTTCGTACTTTCTTCAAACCATTTAATTATTTCTGTATTACTTTGAATTTGTTACATATTTCTAACCGCTCTGTGGCCTAGAGTTAGAGGTTCCGCCTCGGATGCTGGAGGTCGCAGGTTCGAACCCCGGCCGAGTTTTACCAAAGACTTATACAAATGGTACTAACAGCTGCCACGCTAGGAGCTCAGCATTAACAGGTTAGTGTTAGGACTGGTCGGCCTGCTGTCAGGATAATGTGACTGGGTGGGACATCATGCTACATGTTTGCAGCATGATGCCCCAGTGATATACATCGCTATAAACTGCCACACTGCAGACATCGTAGCGATATGACTGAAACATTGTTAAAGCTACTTTAAAATCCAAATCACACATATACATTCACACATTCACACATATACAGTGATGAATAGCAGAAGCTGTTATGTATCCTAAGGTATGAATTAGGAGTTTAACAATAACTAGAAGAAAAATGTATAAAAGAAATGGATTGTTGTTTTTAATTTTTACTTTTAGAACAAGGATGTCTATAAAATCTGTTCTTTTTTCTTGTTTTTTTTTTATAAAAAAAGATAAATAGGCAAAGCTCTGGTAATATATATTACTCTAGAGTACCTCTCCATGTCATCGATATATATATATATATATATATATATATATATATATATATATATATATATATATATAGTAAAGTAAACTATCATCGAGTTGCATATTTATACCGATGGTGTAATGTAATATGTTTTTTTTTCTTCTACTGTTTAATTGGACAATAGGTATTCGAACCCAGTAGCAACTTTTTATCCTTGTGTATTTAATATTTTTTCTATAAATATTCTATTTTATTATAGGTTTCTGTATAATTTCCCTTTTGTAATTAATTCGTACTTTGTTCAAACCATTTAATTATTTCTGTATTACTTTGTATTTGTAACATATTTCTTACCGCTCCGGTGGGCTAGTAGTTAGAGGTTCTGGCTCGGATGCTGGAGGTCGCGGATTCGAACCCCGGCCAAGTCATACCAAAGACTTATACAAATGGTACTAACAGCTGCCACGCCACGCTAGGAGCTCAGCATTAAGATGTCAGTGTTAGGACTGGTCGGCCTGGTGTGAAGATAATGTGACTGGGTTGGACATTATGCTACATGTTTGCAGCATGATGCCCCAGTGTTATATATCACTATAAACTGCCACACTGCAGACATCGTAGCGATATGATTGAAACATTGTTAAAGTTACTTTAAAATCCAGATCACACACACACACACACTGACGAATAGCAGAAGCTGTTATGTATCCTAAGGTATGAATTAAGAGTTTAACAATAACTAGAAGAATTTTTTCTTGAAAGGACTGCGATTTCAACCGGTTGCTTACATTTTAATGTGGTCAAATAATGCCGGGCTTGGGGTGGGTGGCTTATTAATAGCACTTAATATACATTGATGGCTATATAATGCCCAGCAAGTGGAAGCTAGGTGCCTTTCCCAATGGCACAATGAGGAAACCATCTCAGGCGGTGGCTTCAGAAGGTATCGCACACACAACCCTTAGATATCGAATCCGACGCTCTGTCAACAACCCAGCCACGTCCCTCCCACCTTCACAAATGAAAATATTGGACCCTAATTCATACGGGATGTACAAAGGTTAATCGTGAAGAGCAATGGTCCCATGAACCTGGCGGACATCAATTAATTATCTGCTGTAGCTGTTAGGAGGGGATTGTGTTGTATTTGGTGTGTGTGTGTGTGTGTGTGTGTGTGTGTGTGTGTGTGCGTGTGTGTGAGAGAGAGAGAGAGAAAGAGAAAGAGAGAGAGAGGTGCTATGTAAATGACCTTAGCTAGAAAAATGTGGCGGTGACGGTTTGTTTGGAACATATCGTTATTAAATTCCAGTGTTCAGTTGCTACATTTTCAATATCTTCTGCATACTCTTTGATTCTATTTTCAGCTTGCCTACGTGTGAGTGTGCGCATACACAAACTGAGATCTTGTCAGTGCCGTAGTTGCTGCATTATTTCAGATTACGCGGTAAGTAATACAGGCTGATTGCAAGCCTATCATCGAGTATAAATTATTTATCCTGAATTATGCTGCGGTTTAAAAAGAAAAGATTTCAAAAGCTCGATGACGTATTGTCCGTGAGTATAAAGATTTCAAAAGCTCGATGACGTATTGTCCGTGAGTATTTATTTATAAATTGTTCTTCTGATTCCCAATCAATGCACAAGAAAAGCATTTTTTACATTTATCTGATTTGAAAAATTTGGTTCTTTCCTTAAATTGACTATTAAACAATATGTCTTGTATTCAAAGCTTGGTTTTATCTCTAACATGTATTTTTTTTATAAATTTGGGAGGGGAATAATATAACCTTATTTCGAACCTGTATAATTTTCTTTCTTTTGCCTCAAGAATTTTTCATTTCTTACAATGAATATAACAGTTTTCTTTTAGAGTGAATATAATAGTTTCCTTTTACAATAAATATAACAATTTCCTTTTACAATGAATATTATAGTTTCCGTTTACAATGAACATAATAATGTCCTTTTACAGTGAATATAAGAGTTTCCTTTTACGGTGAATATAATAGTTTCCTTTTGCAATTAATATAACCATTTCCTTTTACAGTGAATATAATAGTTTCCTTTTACAATGAATATAACAGTTTCCTTTTACAATGAATATAATACTTTCCTTATACAATGAATATAATAATTTCCTTTTACAATGAATATAATAGTTTTGTTTTACAGTGAATATAATAGTTTCCTTTTACAATGAATATAACAATTTCCTTTTATAATGAATATACTAGTTTCCTTTTACAGTTAATATAATAGTTTCCTTTTACAATGAATATAACAATTTCCTTTTACAATGAACATAATAGTTTCCTTTTACAGTTAATATAATAGTTTCATTGTACATTAAACAGAAAAATTTCCTTTTACAATGGATATTATAGTTTCCTATTACAATGAATATTGCATTTTCATTTTACAATGAATATAATAGTTTCCTTTTACTTGTATAAATCAGAGCAAGAATGTTTTTCTCAAATGATTTGAGAAGCAGATTTTTTTTACATCAGCGTTACAGTGAAATGACGTTGCTGAAATAATGGTGGAATGAGTGGTAGGTGGGGTACACACTGGAACAAATACATTTGTAACAATCTGTCATCTGTTTGATTTATATTTTCCTTCCCTTCATTACGGAGGCCCATATCATATAAAGGAAGAAAATGGTGCTTTCTGTTAATCAACTTCACAATATATTTATCAAAATAGATACCTTGATCTTTTACAAATCATCCTATACAGAAATGACCAGTGCGTCGCGTGCTATGTGCCTTACAGCTCTCTCTCTCCCCTTGTCTCTCCTATAAAAATTGTTTAAAAATATATAATTTTGTGATCATTGATCAATATAAGGAAACCTTTTATCGAATTGGTAATAAAGTAAAGTATAATGCAGCTTTCCCCTACCAATGCGTACACGAAAGTACATTGATCACTCATGTTCTCAACATTTGGTTTTGATTATTAATTATACATCGTAGCAACCTACGGCTATTAAAGATCTGCATGGCTTTTGAGTGTTTATTTATGGTAAAGAAATACACAAATTGTTATTCTGGGGCAATCAAGTAAATATTTTGATACTCTTAGGGATTTTGAAACATAAACATGAGGATACCTTCTTAAATGAAAACGAATTTAGATGTGAGACTTATCAACCGTATTTAACGTATATATATATATATACACGACATTTAGACATTCTTTCTATAAAATATGATTGACTATTAGGCATACGTTGTACAAATGACGAATTTTAGATCTGTCTCTTTTCTGCAGTCAACTTCACTGGGGCGTGTTAAAAATGCTGTCTATAATCCACGAATACAGGTTCCACAACGAGGGGAAAAACATTGGGTTTTAAATAGTCGTTTTTCTTTATTAAAAGTCATTCTGGATAAGAATTAAACACATATATTGGGGAGAGAGATGGATCTGTTTTATCGATATGAGTTTCATAGAAATCTGATAAATCTGATTGGGAGCCTATCGAACATTATCCTTTCCAAACGATAAAGTAGGCATGACCCGCAGAAGAAGTCAGCTTATTTAGTTTTTTGTTAAATTATTATCGTACACTCCAAGATCCACATACCAAAAAACTTTAATTTGTTAACAACTGTACATGACAATGCGACTACATAGAAAAAACTTTCACATAAATACATCCATACATTCATATAAACATCCCTCAGTACATACATACATACATACAAACATATATTTACCATTCCCGTCTCCATCCATCCAAGAAATATTATCTGTAAATGAATTTGTTTTTCTTTGACTTTCAAACACATATTTCAAAGCACACACCAGTTGACAAAATAGCTTTTACCACATTAGAATGTCTCTCATTTCCTTTGTTTTTAAAATCACCCTCATTTACGATCAGTTCAGATGGCCCTGCTTCCTTTTGCCGGCCCATAATTTGGGACTGTTGGCATACCCATCAGTTGCATTGGGTTTGGAGGTTGTGATGGGTTTATTTGCTGCGCTTGGTCTGGGACTATTTACATACGTGGGGCTTGTCGGTATATTTGATGATAATGATGAGGTTTGCTGTGAAGAATGTGCTGTTGCTGCTAATGGTAACTCTGGTTGTGAAATATCAGTTTGTGGTACACCGTGGCAATTTGAAGTGACTTTGGGTGGCTGTATAATTTCATAGCTTTCGTCAAAGGACATATTTTTGTTGTCCATGGAAACTGAGTATATGTTGATAGCATTTTATGGATGTAGATTCCTCGTCAGCATAATCATATAGAAATACATTGTTTGTCTTATCGCTGTCATCCTTAGTTCTTGTAGCGTGATCATCACATGCCTCGTACATGTTGTCCTCCATGAAATGCTCATCAACTGGAAGGCACCCATTTCTACACGTTGCATCAACATAATAATACACAAACACATCAGAATTATCCTCGCTTGATTTTTCACTGGATGATTTTTCCGTCTTTGGTATTGTTTGCTTTTGTTTGTTTCCTATGACATTTTTGTCCACTGACTTCGGCTCTTTTGGTTTATCGTATAATTCACCGTGTACGAACTCAATATAATCATCAGATGACCTTGTGACCTTCAGAAGTGTGTCAGTCGTTTTCCTTCTTTCTGCATCATTCGAGAAACTTTGTGGCTTTAATTGTACAGAGCGATATTCACTTTCAAATGCTAAAGCATTTATTGACGTTTCTATTTCAATGGTTTTATTTCTCTTTGAACGTTTATCCTCGACTGTATTTATATATTGCACATTGGAAATATCTATCTCTGAGTAGACTGAGTTGGATAAAGTTTCATTCGCCTCTGTGTTATGGTCTCCCATAGCCAATTCATCACACATAGCTCGGTTCTGAATTTCTACCACTAGACTGTGTTGATGTCTAAAACAAAACATAGGTTAGGCTCAGATCCTCGAGTATCTCAAATTTATATCAATAAACCTGTATCCGCCTTTTTCATAGTCTCTTAATTTGTACCTCTAGTCGTGAATTTTTCCTTTAATACTTGGGTACCTTTCATTTATTTACTTTGTTTTAAATTTTGTCTGTGTATATGTATCATTTTTTTCTGCCACAAATACTCTGCATTAAAATTGTAAAGTTTCGAATAAACGATTTAAAAGTTACTTAGAGTTATCTCCCATTGATGACGATAAAAAGTATGAAAAATAAACACAATTTATGATTTTATCATGACAATTGTTAAGTGTTGAAGAAACATTCCACTTTTCTAGGATTAGAAAATCAGATCTATACACAAAATTTTAAATTAATGTGATTATTGAAAAAATGATCAAGAAAGGTAGATGAACCATGCGGCGTGTTATCGACAGCTTGTAACTTTAAATACGTTTTTAATATGTACAGTCAAGTTCAATCTGTAAACTTTTTTTAAAGGAATTCTTATAATCTGTTGGTTGTTTGGGGGGATGGGTGTAATTTGTGACAAGACAATATCCTGCTCACCTGTGCCGAATGACAATGGCTCCAACAATAGCAACGACTATTAGGAATATAATTGGAATCAGAACACCGATAATGACAATAATATTTTTGTTTGCTGTACCTGAAAAATTAAAAAGTACTGTAAATCAAGTGTCATTACACTTTTGCGAGTAATTAATTTCACCATTTCGAAGGATAACATTTTCGCAAAAAAGCGACATTATTATTGCAATATTTAGAGGTTTGTGTCACTTTCTCGCAAATTTGTGTTCCTCTGCAAACATGGCACACATTTTATTCACGCACTAATGCCACAGTTAATGCACCTTCGAATTTGATAGGTAATTTTCTAGAGTTCAAGACGTAGTAATCAACCGTAAGTCCTTTGATATCGTTCTTGTAGTAGAAACATAAGACATGAATGTGTGTCTAGTATGAACAATGTAAGCTTATAGTGAGATGAGCATAGTACACTCCTAAGAACGGTGTTCTTCAACCTACTGAGTGAAATTTACACTTTTCGTCGAAGCATATGAAACCCCTTAATTGCGAAATACATGAACAGGGACAAATTGGCTTTCTCGCTTGCAAATGCGAGGCTAACGTTGGCTTGTATCAGAGACATCTATAATATTATGTTATGTATATCTGTGCGATTTGTCTCAAAAAGTTTATGTTTGTATACCAAAAGAGAGATTTAAAACAATTGCAGACTTATGCTGAGCCTTGAAGTCGTCCGTTTTGAAATAATATGATCTACAGCGATGCAGTCAGGTATATCGTTCCTGACACGACCATTTCCGATTTAAAACAGGTGTTTATTTACATGGGTTTACAGTTGCAAGTGTATACAAGAGATGGAATACACCACAATTATAAGTCCCATTTTACCGCCACCCCCTGTGCATTTGCAGTCTCATGTTTCGTTGTCGTCTGCACATGACATGGAACAATAAACGAAATTATGAGTATTCTTTCTCAATTAGTGGGTTCGAGTTGATGTTACAAGGCAGAATCTACATTATAAAAGTGTGACCTTATACCCCGTCCCCACTTCCAGGGCTAGGTGAGGGGCAATGCATCCAAAATCCTAAACCATCCTTGTTATCTACTCATTTCCACTATCATCCGGGATCTTCTGATCTCGACATGTAACGCTGACTGTATACGGCGAGTATGCTGTGCAAATATTGAAAACTTGTATTCGGGGCATATGTTGAATTACTTCGTACCAGTTTCAAATGCAATGAAATATAATCTTAATAGTGGCTAGCAGAGATATAAAATATAAAGCACTTGTGAATATGGTCATAGTATAAAAACATCTATTTGATAAATTCTGTCTGTAATGTTTTTGTTATCTAAAAAACGTTTTATCAAATATTAGATGAATACAGCACGATCTAATGAAACATAATCACGGTTGATTCAAATGATACGTTCTATGAAAGAATAAACTCCGTAGCTTGTCAATGCAAGGAATATTACCAGAAACCAGAAAGTAATTAGAGCATCTGCTGAGGATGCGGAAGATCGCGGGTTCCAATCCAGGCCCGAGTCATACCAAAGACTTATAGAAATGATAATAGCAGCTTCCTCGCTTGGCGCTGAGCATTAAGAGGTTAATTTTAGTACTGGTGGGCCTGGTGTCAGGATAATGTGGCCTAGTGGGACATGGTGCTACATGTATGTGGTATGATGCTCCAGTGCTAGACATCATCATAAACTGCCACACTGCAGACATCATAGCGATATGACTAGAACAATTTGTATTACAGCTTCGTTAAAAATCTAAAATCACACACACTCCTGCATTTGCTTTGCAATGGTGTTCTAAAATATTACTTTTATTACTTAATATTGTTGATTGAAAATGTGATAACAAATAAAATAAACTTTGATCAAATAAGTTATTGAAATTTACAGCTTGTACCTCAATGAGGCGGCATTGTTTTATGGATATTAAGTAACGAATCCGTTGAAAGAATAAGCTCAATGTGGAATTTTAAATCCGTTTTAAACCGTTGTTCAGTCAACTTTCTATATATTTTTGGAACTGCTTAATTATGCATGCGAGTTGGTGGTGGTGGGGAATGGTGAGGATGGTCTATATTTATTCAGGCTCGATGTTTTGGAATTAAAAAATGAATTCCATCTAGTTATCTTGGAGGGTCTTGTCACACAGTGAGGCAAAGTTTAGATATCGTTGTATAAACCGTTCGTTCATGCTCCTTGTATGTAATGCAAGTTATTAATTCAGTCTGTATTTTCTTATATTGTCTTCTTGACAAAACAATTTCATTGCATTATGGGTAAATAAACCAGTGACCTCCATGGCCTGACTTTTCATTGTCAAGCAGTGAATGACTTTAAATATACTTAAACGTTTCTGTACAGAATACTAATAGGGGCCCACCGTTACGGATCACTGCCGTCTCACTTCTGTCTGCGTGGGTTCGAATCTCGGATTCGACTAATATGGTCATGTGACAAAGCTTGCCAGTAGCTTCTCGTAGGTCGATGGTTCTTTCCGGGGTTTTCCCGGGCTCTTCCTCCACCATTTATACTGGCCGCCATGCTTAACCTATCTTGTGCTGAAAAATGGCGTTAAACTCTACAACTACAACAAGAACGGAATAAAACTTGTTATATTTAAAAAGTTGAAGCACTCAGCTTTTAGGAGATTGTGTCTAAGTAAATCCGCAGTACAGACGGTACACCTTGCTTGATACAGCAAGTTTTATAAACCTAGCTTTACAGTGTGCAATGGTCCCTATCCTTTCTTAAACACTGGTATCATACTGTGAATCTCTCTCTCTCTCTCTCTCTCTCTCTCTCTCCTTACCTTCAAGTTTAATCCCAGATTTTCACGATAATCCCCGTTGCTCGTATTGAACATATCAATACAAAATTTCGTTCGGACCCCGTTTTTTGGCTTTTTTTCCTTTGAACATTCCGCGCTGTAATTCTGATCGGGAATGAATATTCTGATCGAAGAACAAGATTGCTTGTCTCCAGGCTTTTGAAGCCAAATATCTACAAGTTCCAGTTCGACAGTACGGTTCTTAGTATCCACTATAGTGCACGTGTAGTTGGGTGAATGGTTTTTAAATATGGCGTCGTTGGCGTCGGAATTAAAGATGACGTTTACTTCTATTTCTGTTAGCTTTAAATCAAAACCGAGATTTAACAGGGAAGTACCTGAAAAATATTTATAAATATTACATTTGATTTATTTATTTATTTAGCTATTTATTTATTTTCGTTAATAATACCTTTGGTAGATAAAGATGAAGAAATACATTTTGCATTTTATGGCCAGCAGAGAAGGTGCTACATGTGTAATCAGATGCTATGCACAAAGTAAGGTACATATCAATCGTTTGAATCAAGTGAAGTCACCTATTTATTACTCCTCCAGGTGTCGTGCTGTGTATCTGATAGTTCCCTGCTTCTGTCATTTTACTTGTGAGCAAAGTCGTCTATACGGATTACAGGCGACGTACAAAAGAGATGAGTGAGCAATCTTCTCTCTAATATAGTTTTCATTATCTATTTTGAATTAAAAGTTCAGACCATTATCTGGCTTTTACTCTTGAATTTCTTCGAGATGTATAATGTTCTACAATGACGTCGAGAAAACGCATGGAAAAGAATGAAATTTATACAAACATAGGAAAACAACGTAAGATCATAACAAAGAACAATTTCCTAAACCCATAATAATTTGCATATCCCTGAATCTGTTCTCTTACGATATACTGCATCTACTGATTCAAGGTAATGTCTTTATATAAAAATGAAAACAATATTAGTTATTTTTAAAAGTAATAACTAGTTTATATTTTTTAAATCGAACAGGTTTGGTCATGTATCAAAAGCATTGAGAGGAACACTATAATTTGTTTTCATATTTCCCTATTCACTTTGCTGAGGTTCTTCGAGCTAAAATTGCATACATACCGTTCACACAGCGCGCTATACTCAACAATAATATAATTGGAGTATTGGCAGGAATAATTATGTGGTTGTGTTAGGAATGACCTTACACGTTGCATCGATCCACATGACGTGCGCCCTGGACAATTATGCAGCACTGATTTTCCGTCATATTGGTTATAATCATTAAAGCAATCATCAAAGTTATTGGCACAACAGACGATTTCTTCCTCTGTGCATGTGGGATCCGAATTATTTGTACTAATGCAGAGCACTTGTTGCATACACCACAGTGAACCTGTAACAGAAAAGTTCATGTCTTGAAATGCATAATTTAGTCTCTGAAACTTTTGGTTTCCTACAATTCTGACCATAACCGACTGATACTAGCACTTAAGATACCCCAACCCCACCCCATCCCCAAAAACAAACGTGTTCTTTGTTTGCAGTCATTACGTCCACGAAAGATATTATGTATATCTATATTATTTGTGTTAATTTGTATGATTATAAATTGTTATAGTCATTTTTAAAAAATCCTAACTATTATTGTACATTGTAGGTTTGTACTAAGGGATGAGGTCATTTCGTTTGAGTCGACATGTTACTGTGTATTTTTGACCTTGAAAGGTGTAGAGGAAATCTTGTTAACGAATTTGAGTTCAGGTAATATGTTTCCCCTAAGAACCAGGTGTCATAATTTCTGGTTGACTGGCTGTTCAAGTACCTGACCGTGTTGACAAGTTAGAGTGATTTCGAAATTAACCTCGTTCTGGTCCTTGTTATGTAAGATACGTTTCGCTGAGAATTAGTTGTTGTAGGGTTTAACGCCATTTTTCAGCACACAATAGGCTATACATGGCAGCCAGTATTAATGGTGGAGGAAGAACCCTATGAAAAACCCCGGAAAGAACCACCGACCCACGAGAAGCTACTGGCAGGCTATCTCACATACCCACATTGGCCGAATCTGAGACTCGAACCCACGCAGACAGAGGTGAGATGGCAGTGATCCGTAACAGAGAGCGCTTTAGACCACTCGGCCACTCGGGGCCCCCTGAGAATTAGTTATTCCTATCTTAAACACTAGTCTTAGTGGATTCATTTTGTTTTGTTCAATTACTATTTAAGAGGATTTGTTTATTTCAATTGGTCATTGGAATTACAAGCTGCTTATAATCTTCAGAATTAAATGACTATTTTGGAATTACTGTGATTCGTTTAAAGACAGGTCGGAATATTTAATTTTTATACATCAAGACTGTTAGCACATGAATCAATTCTAGACTATTGGCACATCAGAACAATACACTGAACTTCATTCTGAACACAACAGAAACTCATTTGGAATACTAGATAATTTTGGATGTGTGATAGAACGTTTATAACTATTTAGGATTTCATTCATCATCCTGTAAGTTATTATTATGTTTTCGCTTTCTTTTCTAAGTAAGTAAATTATTTGTTGAATTTTACAAAACATGTTGGCATTAATTCTGAAAGTTTAAATCAGTATATTTCTTTGTAGGTTACCATCCATTACTTTATAGCTTAAGTGTAGCAGGAAACAAGATAAAAGGTTACTGTTGTTATAAAATATCCTAATCAGCTTTACACGAAAAGGTCAAATAAGAAACACACACACACACACACACACACACACACTTGTCCTAAACACCACGCCCGCCACATTGAGGCAACGGATGACAATGTTAATTACAAAAAGGGGATCATGAAATAGGCGTAGTAGCCTTACTTCCTTCGTACATAATTACTATCTTATAAATTAATCAGCAACGAGAAATGCTGTTTTTCTTTATTAATCAGTATGCCACGTCGAAAGACGGTCTGGTGATGTAATCAGTATTATATATGTCACTGGAGCCTGATTAGCTTCATTCAAATGATGTATGCAGGAAATAGTGGTTTCCTTTTCTCGCCATTTTATAATTTTCGTAGAAAGTACGGTTAGAATTAGGTATTCAGCATATATATCATAAATACGAAGATCCTATTAATTATATTTCAAGTGAAATAATTCCCCATTGCAAAATTCTGCCGATCGTAGAAGCTGCACCCACGAATGCTTATCACATGTAAGAATTTTAAGCCGCTGATCTAATTGCCTCATTGTCGATGAATATGATTTCATGCAATGCATGTCAGGAACGGTTAGTCCCCTAGTTACATACAAGGTTTACGAACCTGAAGAGCATTCCTTGTCTCCCCTATCCAACGAAATAATGAGTTATGTCCGAAATTAAAGCTATAAATATTGAAAACTATTGTGTTTAGTAACCACGTATGTCATACCAAAAATGTTAAAAACAAATAAACGTTTCCAGGGAAATGAACTCTGCATGCGATAAGCAATGACCTTTCTATACTTGTGAATATTTTGCAGCTCTGTCGCTTGAAATAATGGTGTTCCTTTCTACATTATATGACAGAAGATAATCTAGTTAACAATATAGAAGATATGGGAACAAGACTGAATGATCTCTAATACTTCATGGGGGGAGACATGTGATAATCCTCTAGACATATACAAATAGATGCATCCCACCCACCCCACCATAAAGCATTCTTTCTGGTCTTCTAACCTCTATCCCGTTTCCATAGCACTTAAATGTATCTGAAGATTGTGTAAGTTTGTCCAAGGGTCGTATTGGAGTTGGACTGGCAGTGAGAAGAAGTTTAGGGAGAACAGTATCAGCGAAGGTGCATGGTATGTGTTAAATAACTTTGCATAACTACTCAGGGTCATACCTATTCTACAAAACTAACTTTGCTTAACTACTCATTTCCATACCGATGCTAGAAAACTAACCGTGCTTAACTACTCAGGGCCATAACTATTTCTAGAAAACTAACTTTGCTTAAGTATTCAGAGCCATACCAATCCTAGAAAGCTAACTTTCCTTAACTACTCAGGGCAATAACGATTTCTAGAAAACTAACCTTGCTTAACTACTCAGGGTCATAACGATTTCTAGAAAACTAACTTTGCTTAACCACTAATGGCCATACCGATTCTAGAAAACTAACTGTGTTTAACTACTTAGGGCCATAACGATTTCTAGAAAACTAACTTTGCTTAAGTACTCAGAGCCATACCAATCCTAGAAAACTAACTTTCCTTAACTACTCAGGGCAATAACGATTTCTAGAAAACTAACCTTGCTTAACTACTCAGGGCCATATCGATTCTAGAAAATTAACTTTGCTTAACTACTCAGGGCCATACCGATTTCTAGAAAACTAACTTTGCTTAACTACTCAGGGCCATGCCGATTTCTAGAAAAGAGAACTACTAGTCACAATTATCAAAATAAAATTATGTTTATGTGTTGTGTATGCATGTATTTGCATTTGTCTATGTTCGTGACAACTAAAACGTAAAACAACCTTTACTCCGTCTCTCCTGTGTGACAGTGTATGTTTTTATGTAGGGGTATAGTATTTTGTCTGTAAACCCTTCCTACCATTGCATGTCACAGTATATGTGTATGCTTGTGTGAAATTATGTGTATATAAACACTTCTACCCTTTTCGTCGAATAATAGGGTGTATGGATTTGGATAGTAATACAAACGTGGGTGCTGGATTGCATGTGCTGTGTTTGGATAGTGTATGTTATGTGTTGGATTGTAGATCAAAATTGTAACATTACATTTTCCCTTGTCCCTATAAAATGTCAATCATATTTCGCATGACTATTTTAATGCAACATTTTCCCTTGTCCCTATAAACTCCTTTGTTCCAATAAACACATGTCTCTGTAATACCATTCCCATGTTAAACCTACAAACCCATTTAACATAGGATTTCCCCTGGTCTCCAGACTGTCCCCCGCATGTTAACCTAGCTTACACAATTACTAGGCACATGCAGTAAATTATAACACCGGCTAATAGTCAAACTATTAATAGAACAGAATTACTATTTTAAGATTAAAATCAAAGGAATAATATTGAACACTTCTACAAATGATGCATTTTGATTCGTTTCTTGGACTTCATTGTAATGATAAAACAGTAATATCGTTTTGCTCATGGTCACGAAGTGGACAGCTTTATTGTTGAGTTTGGTCAATTTCACTCATCAGTGTACAAAGAGAGAGAGAGAGAGAGTGACGGACAAGAAGGACGATAAAGCTAATGACAGAAAGAAGAAAGGAGGGTAACAACTAGGCGTGACGTTGCAAAGAATAGTGTAGAGAAAACCTGCGGGCATGTTATAATAAACAACATTCTGGCCAAATTGAAATGTTTTATAGTACCGTCCTCTTTCAAAAAGGGATCTATAAATCACGAAAGTGTTTGGCCATATCATGCTTTGTCATATTTGTTTATAAATTTTCCATGACAGAATTGATATGCAGGAGATCCCGAGCTTTTGGAAATGTTGTTATTTGTTATAAAATCTGTAATATAACGACTGTATACTCGTTGGAACGCCAACATTTGTACACTAACACAAATAGTGTTACGACGAGGATGGTATTATAAAGGACTCTGACCTCACCGATGATTAAAAGTAGGGAAATAAAGAAAGAAAGGTTGCAAAATATTAAATAAAAACAACAATATACATAAAATGATTTCACAAGGTAACATATACGACGAACAATAAATGATAAAAACATATCCTCTTTCTCAGTCTATTTTAGTGCGATTAGTAGATGTCAAGACCATTGCAAACGCCCATGTCGATCGACTGAAACAATTACAAAACAAATGTCCCTTAACGGAATTGACGATCTATTAGGAGAAAAATATTTCCAGGAATTCTAACCAAGACCATTTCTTCATTGTATTGCTGAGTGTTGAAACCATCTCTGATATTCTTCAGCACTAACAAGATTTTCAAATTAGTTGATGTTGTGGACACATTCGATTTCAGATTGGCGTAATGTTTCATTTAGAACAAAGTAAACATCATTAACAGTCGTTTAGTCGAAAACCCATATCATAATGATGATTCATTCAGGTGGAGTAGTGACAGCAAGATTTTTGCCAAATCTATGATGACAGCCATAATGGATGTACGACTGGCAACATTTTCATTTAGAACTCACTATGTAACAAAACAAGTAAGCTGGTGAAAATTCATTGTTGGCATAGCTATTCATTTGGGAGTAGCGATAATAATATTTTCAAGATAGTCACCATGTAGCCATATTGAGGGTTAGTCATTTTCTTTTAGGACCCACTACATACCAGTAAAACTCTTCTAATAAAAATCCAATGTCAAAATGACTTTCCCTTAGGAGGAGTAGCTAAAACAAGATTTTTAAGATGGTCCATATTGGACACCGAATCAGCACAGTTTTATTTTAAGATCAACAAAAGAATGTAAGAAATCATTTCGTAAAAAGCCCATGATGATGTGACCATTAATTCAGAAGTAATAGCGATAACAAGATTTTCAAACTGGCCACTATGGCAGCCATCTTTTAGACTCCAGATAAGGACCCTTCTCATTCAGGAATACCTAGACTTCGTACGAAGTCGTTTGGAAAAAAAGCCATGCCAAGATAACTTACCATTAATTAGTAGTAGGGATAAAAAGATTTTCAAGATAGCTGCTGTGGTGGCCATACTGGGCGTCAGATCGGCACCATTTTCATTTAGGACCACTTAAGTATCATAAGAAAGCATTTCCTGAAACCCTCATGTTGATACGACCATCCTTTCAGGAGGAGTAGCGATAATAAGGTTTTCCAGATGGCCACTGTATGGTGGCTGTTCACTTAAGACCATCTGGACATCATACAAAGTGTTTTGGTGAAAACCTCACGTCAATATAACTTTCTCTTCAGCAAGAGTTGGGATAAGAAGAGTTTTAAGCTGTCCATACTGTATCACAGATCATCAGCATTGTCCTTTAGTACTAACCTGACATAGGAAGTATTATAGGGAAAACTATATGTTGATATGACCATCCATCCAGGAATAGTAGCGATAACAAGATTTGAAGATGACTGGCCGACACCCTATTGAATGTCTGATCGGCACAATTTTCCTGCTGAACCAACTAGACATAATGAAAAGTTTGTTTTTTTAAAAATGGAAACTCCATGTTGATGGGACCATCCATTCAGGAGGAGTAAAGATATCAATAGTTTCAAGATGGCTTTTATAGCGGTCATCTTTGATGGGCAAACAACACCATTTGTATATAGGACCAACACGACCATTTTATATAGATCGTCCATCAAGTCGATGAGGACCACTTTACTCATCTTGTATTTTAGAGGGAACAAATGGTCTGTGAATGCGTAGGTGGCCGATGATGCCGATGTACGCCCTGAATGTTCTGTGACATTATAGACATGGGATGGTAGCAACGCTGATCGTGGGGTTACTGGCCTGGAATTTCCTGGCCTGCCTCCGTTGCTCTGTTGCTGCTGTCCTGTTAGGCTCGCAAGCTGCAGCATCTTTGGTAATAGAGAGCCACACGACCATGCCCTGGGCAGTCTGCTCCCACGTGTTGTAGCTAATGCCAAAGTTCTTGAATGACGTCTTTCTTGTATCCTTATATCGTTTTCAGACACTGTTACAAATATGTGGATATAGTTTCATGGTTATCCTCCAAGTATTTTAGCATGAGTAACGATAACAAACTTGTGCTAAAGAACGGACGGACGACTGAAAACAGACCATTGCATACGATCTTCTAGTCTATTACCAAGAGTGCTAAATTAGTTGCATTTCAGCGAACTAGTACTTTTAGTGCAAGTGATCTTTCACTAACCGAAAAAATGAGACCTGGTTTGTTTTTGTCACTCTATGTAAATCCATTCAGAATAAACTCAAAAGAGATGTACTTTCTCCTAACATTTTTAATGCTGGTTTCTATTGATTGCAAGAAACGTTTGTCACGATTAGCAAATCTCCAAAATAAAATCAGAGGAAACAAATTAACGACCGTCTTAGGGACTAAAAGCGAATGTAATGACTGCTGGTGGATGCACATCAAAATTGGAAGAAGAACCGACTGGCTGATGTAGGGTGCTACGCACAGACATACAAATGAACGGACATGACCAATTACAATCACAATATTATCTGCAAAAGCGAAGATGTAAAATCATATGTGATAGGTACAGCTTAGAACAACATAGCGTTTAAGTTCGCCATGTCCACTTTTACGCAATGTTTAATCTGGATATATATATATATATATATATATATATATATATATATATATATATATATATATATATATATATATATATATAAATATATATAAATATATATATATATATATATATATATATATATATATATATATATGTGTGTGTGTGTGTGTGTGTGTGTGTGTTTGTGTGTGTGTGTATGTATACATGTATGTGTGTTTGTGTCTCTGTGTGTGTATGCAGAAGAGCAACATTTAATGATTTTCGTTTCAATTTTGCTTTTTGGTTTCTTCAATTCATGTAAATTTTGTCTTGTCTTCAGCGAATTAAAGACATGACGAATGGTATGCACGCGATTTTTGAGAAAAATAAAAAAATATCATATTACTATCAATTTCATGCAGATATATCTCGATGAAAGGTCGTTCAAGTTTGCTGGGCCGACTAGTAAGCGACTACTCCATGACGACACCAAATGGTGTGGACGAATTCATATTTTCTACAGGAATTGGATTCTGACCCTACACCCCAACGTAAATGTCCAAATATAAAAACTGGGGTGACAAGGGTCAGAGGAAACTCGGACTATTTACATACAGTGTGTGTAGATTATGATTTTGATATATCAGCATGTTAACATATCACTTTGTGTGAATCTGATTGGTCCAGATAAGCTCATGAAATTCTTGCGCAGTCTTCTAATTACAGGTTAGTTGCGACCGTAGGAAATTTCTTTGCACCGCCTTCTGGACATTTTTCTATTTTAGTATGACTGACAGCAACATGGTGGCCATCTTCTGATTCGAGTACCCAAGGAACATTAGGGAGAGAAAAAAAAAACGTATGTCTGTCGGAATATGGTCAATTTACCACACAGTGGCTCGGTGCAAATGAAATTAAGAATATCTGTCAATGCGTAGAGGATGGGAGGGGGTCAACATGTTACTCTCAATTCAGCCCCTAACAAGCGTTGTTTAAATGTCAACCTATATGAGCAAATAAGGTCGTGTTTCGTTTGTAAAGGATGTCGACAAATGACAGTCTCTCAAATGAAAGAAAATTGTCCAATAACTGTATTCTTCCAAATCAAATCTTGTAAATATCCGGTTACAAAAATACCCAATCAGGGATAACTACAATCAGGTGATTGCAAATATGTACTGGCAAGTCTCCAAAATTCTCAGCAACACTTCTGTATCTAATATAGTTTCTACATACAGTAATAATCCCTACAGAGAAATATCTAGCAACATGAATGCAATTTCATATGTCCAGTCAAATATTGCATCTGTTGTGAATGTCCATGCTGGAAACGTTTCAGTGGAAACGTTCTAAGCAGCCACATAAATTCACGTATATGGCTCTTCAGCTACTCCGTATAGCTGACCTAACCAAGTGAGCTGAGGAACAACACATGAATTTCAACGGAGGTCCAATTTTGAAAAACTACCTTGTTTGTGACAAACATTCTATTGATTAGAAAGTCATTTCCTCTTTATTGTTATTATTAAAATTACACTTTCGAAAGTTGTTTGATATCAGACTTTTCGATAATACTGGGACTATATTTCACGCTCAACAATTGAGTAGTACATAGACTAAACCTGACTGAAATGCTCAAAAAGACGGTTTTATTCCTCTTTCTTCTTACACTGCATACAATTTATGTGATAAAGAATTTTAGACTGGTAAGAAGTTAATACTGAATTTATGAAACGAGCTAATGAATTTCCAGCTTTTGTGAGAAAAAGCTGGAAACTATTTAACGAGTTTTATAAATTTAATATTATATACTTACCCATTACTCATTTGAGATTTTCTATATGTCTGGCAATCTTACAATTGAATGCTAAATGTATTTATCACTATTGGTTGACCCTATATAGCAAGCAAATCGGTTAGATTTGGTTTCAGGCTTGGAGACACATCAACACATGAAGATCATATTTTTGCCAAGACATAACGAGTAAATTGCCTTGCCCAAGGATGATAGATGCACAAACATCAAAATAGTACTTAATATTTAAATATTTTTGTTTTGACCGTAAACCACGAGAATCGGCTATGAAAATATTACATTCTACTACTATTTTCTGCAATCGAGCGTGAAAATCCTTCATTTGACCAGTATATATATATATATATATATATATATATATATATATATATATATATATATATATATATATCCTACGATCTAACACAATTTAATGCAAGCTTTTACAATCAAACATTAATAGGGCACAATCGACGTCTGTATTTTTAATGTTTAACAAATAATTGTATTATTATTATTATTATTATTATTATAAACGACGTTTCCCAACTCGCATAAATAGCTTTATTTAAATGTATAGAGGACACGATGAAAACGTGTTTATAAGCTTTATAAATTATAAGTAATGTGATTATTGTTATTAGATTATAGTAAATGACCGATTTGTCCGTCACGTGGATAGGATAATATAATAATATTATCTTAGAACTTAACTTGGCACATCATATTACATAGCATAGTTTCTACATATGAATTTTTATGTAATTTTTGTTTTATAAATATATTAAATTCTTTAGATGTGGTAAAACGTCAAAGGTAAATTGCAGGTGTGAAATTCAGGAGCCAAAATAGAAAAGTCACGTGGGTTAGTAATGACCAGTGTAATCAAAAGGTTTGAACTCCAGGTCCCTAATTACAACGTGTCACAGATTAAAATATCCTGTGATTTGTTGTATAAAATTTGAAGGTGTTTTCCAGGAGAAATTACGTGATTCGGGCAGCCATTTTTGTCCGTGTTTCTATACCTTACTAACAACATTATGTGATTTGAAACATTTAATAATCATGGAAACAATAAATAGAGTATGCTTAAAGAATATAAATTCAAAGTAAAAGCATGCAGAGTAAGGCTCATTGATTTTCATTTACTTTAAAAGGTTATTAAAGGGATAAAAAATTATCACTTTTTGATTACCTCTTTTGTAATAAGGTCACATCTTATTTTCAGGCTTCGTATTAAATATAACCAGTAAAATATAACTTATTTAATGTTGAATCCAGTTAAACTAACCAATATTTATATGCATAAAGAAACTACAAGGGTTCGTTTAATGTTATATATTTAGTTTTTAATTTAATTTTTTAAAATCTTATCATCAATAAATTAACCTGTTGCCGTGCTGAAATGTTCAAATATTATTGAACCATCTTTCTGTGGTTTTTAGAATGGCATTGTGGTATGTAGGTTACTTTGAATTAAAATTTTATTTCACTAGTAACAATGGAGAATTTTAATCACGCGCATAAATATATTGCGCATGTACTACTCCAAATTCTTGGTCAAATAATCGCTGACCAAACCTCTTGCACATTAGCCCGCCCAATTATTATATCCTTGTTCAGCCAGCTAATTATTTAATGGATTCCAATTCAACAATGTAAAATACGTGAACCAGGAAACCAATGACATGATTGTTTCTGGGATATAACATTTACAGTCTCACGTTACTCTTTATCCTGCCCTCGACAGCGATGCCATAGTCGATGAATTTGTGGTACATGATGAACCCCACGATCAGATAGATATACCTAGCCGGTCGAATACAAATTTCGTTAGCAACTTCAGTCCGCGATGACAGCATCGTTGGCTGTCCTCAACGATGACACCGACAATGATATATCGATGTTTATTCCACTTGCAACTGCACTCCAACGAGTCAGATCTGAGCTGTCACGAATGATGAATATGAATCACGAAAAATTGCAGATTCACGAGCACGATATCTGCGAAAGCTTGTTGAATCTGTTAAATGAAATAAATCTGTATCTCTCCAAAGAGAAATTTTGTCTCGACTAGCGGATACCATTATGTTTCTCGTCTTTTTTTTCAAAAAGTCTTTCAGTTGTCGTTCACTCGTGTTTATTTCCTTTATGTAAACTGACCGTCAGCTCTTATTTACGTAGATCCAACAAACGCCCGTTTTGGGCCGTCAGCGTAAATCTCGCCGTGGTAAACTACGATTATGACATCTCAGATAAACGAGATTTGTCGCAACCGACACACTGAGGTCACCAGGAAAAAATCCGGTCAGCGTAAACGTCCCAGAACTACTAAACACATCCGAGTCCGACACAGTCTGTTTACTTTTGCTTAATTTGTATAAATTTCTATGTATAATAATATATTGGTACACTACGCACATTTCGTTGTGTCCTTTATTTCGCATTATGACAACGATATGTGTGCCGACATTTATGAATAAACGTTAAATAACGAGTTATTAAGCCAAATAGTTATATTATTGACATAAACACACTAATATGAGCTTTTATTATGTAAGTATAATATAAATATTTAATAGAACAACAGCAGACAGAGTATGACTCAGTCATATAACACAGATAGCAACACAGTTAGCTATGAGAAAGGCAGATTCAATGTGACAAAGCCAGATTTAATATGCTAAGGCTCGAGTGAAGGCGGAAAAAGAAGTGGCGTAGGTTTGAAGAAAGTTGCTGACAAACGTTTGAATGTTATACGAATGTTAAGCGAAAAGCATCCGTATATAGCTGAAATTATTCATTCTGGAGCTACTTCCTCATCCTCTGTGACATGTGTTGTTACAATCACAGTATACAAATCTAACAAGGTACTACGCAAGCGAACTGGAGACGCTCAAATACTTCTTGTGCGAATCGTGCTTCATTGTGATGGTCGCCAACAAAATTATTTCAGATGTGTTTTTCACATTTGAGAGGGGTGCTAAGCTTGGCTGGGAATTCACGACGAATAGACAATGCTCAATGCCATAAACATGGCATTTCCAGGCTGCTAAAGAAAACTGTGTTCAAAACACCTACAAGACTATACACAAGACAAACACCTGTACTTCCACAAATGAACGACAAGATCCCAACGAGTACCATTGATAGAATGGAAATAGTTGACATGATCTTCGGAGCAAAGGGTGTTGCAACGGCAAACGAGTCTGCGACTTTTGAGGTGCGAAATATCAAACTTAAAATCAATCTTGAAGAACTAGGTCCTAGTGATTTCCTACAGTAGTACGCTAGGCGTGCATAGAATAAATTGGAAAATACATTATTTCCAGAGACGAAGACCAATGTTGGACAAATAAGAACACTAAAGGCATGAACAACAGATTAAATTTAAAACTGAACTGGGAGGCCAGAAAGACAGACTAACTGGTTGAAAAGATATTCGAAACCGTTAAAGATAAGATTGTTAAACTAAGAAGGGCATTATACGAGACGGTAACTTTTTTCTGAACACGCGATTTTCGAATTTTAAAATTATAAAACGTTCATGGTTCTGGAACACAGAAGGAGAAAAACGGCACCTCTTCAACAAATTCTCAAGTGCTAGCATTACAAGTGTTTCAGGACTAACATCTTTGAATGGAAAATACACTGTCCAAAAGAACCCAAAGCAAGCCAAGAAGCCAAATCAAATTACACTATAAAGGTCCAATAAGACACGAAGTAAGCGAATCTATGAGCCCATGTGAACGGTGAACGTGATATAAAATGAGTTGATGCCTATTAGTTACAGTAGAGAAAGTGTGACTTACTTGTAAAATTTTGTAAACAGAATTTCTTTAAAAAATTCAAAACATGTATATCGAAAAACATGCATCTACATACCTTGACGTCGGTATACATTGTTTACACCATATTTATAATAAAAATACACTTATTTTTGTTTCAGTGAAATAAATGTCGTCTATCACGACTGATACGTAACACATATCTCGATGTAATTGGTATATGAAACATTTTCCAAAGTAGAAAACTTAGTAATACTTCGAAAAAAATTATAAAAATTCAATTTTTATTTCTTTTTGGCAATATCAGTCATAACTACTCCATCATCGGGTCCCAATCCTTTCGTTTGCCCTTATCGACACATCGTTGTAAGAACTTGCTCATTCGAGACCGTTTTAAGGTCTGTGTAGAAAGCTGAGATACGTTTTTCATCCATATTGACAATTTTTAAACTGCACTTGCATTATATTAACCATGGCTGGTTATTATCGGAAAGTTTGCTCTAATGTTTCTATAATTGCTGAACTCCTGACGAATTTGTTGATTTCGAAAACTATGCTTCCGCCGTTGCAACACCGTTTGCTCCGAAAATAATGTCAACTATTTTCATTCTATCAATAGTACTCGTTGGGATCTTGTCGTTCATTTGTGGAAGTACAGGTGTTTGTCTTGTGTATAGTCTTGTAGGTGTTTTGAACACAGTTTTCTTTAGCAGCCTGAAAATGCCATGTTTATGGCATTGAGCATTGCCTGTTCGTCGTGAATTAGCCAAGCTTAGCACCCCTCTCAAATGTGAAAAACACATCTGAAATAATTTTGTTGGCGACCATCATAATGAAGCACGATTCGCACAAGAAGTATTTGAGCGTCTCCAGTTCGCTTGCGTAGTACCTTGTTAGATTTGTATACTGTGATTGTAACAACACATGTCACAGAGGATGAGGAAGTAGCTCCAGAATGAATAATTTCAGCTGTATACGGATGCCTTTCGCTTAACATTCGTATAACATTCAAACGTTTGTCAGCAACTTTCTTCAAACCTACGCCACTTCTTTTTCCGCCTTCACTCGAGCCTTAGCATATTAAATCTGGCTTTGTCACCTTGAATCTGCCTTTCTCATAGCTAACTGTGTTGCTATCTGTGTTATATGACTGAGTCATACTCTGTCTGCTGTTGTTCTATTAAATATTTATATTATACTTACATAATAAAAGCTCATATTAGTGTGTTTATGTCAATAATATAACTATTTGGCTTAATAACTCGTTATTTAACGTTTATTCATAAATATCGGCACACATATCGTTGTCATAATGCGAAATAAAGGACACAACGAAATGTGCGTAGTGTACCAATATATTATTATACATAGAAATTTATACAAATTAAGCAAAAGTAAACAGACTGTGTCGGACTCGGATGTGTTTAGTAGTTCTGGGACTTTTACGCTGACCGGATTTTTTCCTGGTGACCTCAGTGTGTCGGTTGCGACAAATCTCGTTTATCTGAGATGTCATAATCGTAGTTTACTACGGCGAGATTTACGCTGACGGCCCAAAACGGGCGTTTGTTGGATCTACGTAAATAAGAGCTGACGGTCAGTTTACATAAAGGAAATAAACACGAGTGAACGACAACTGAAAGACTTTTTGAAAAAAAGACGAGAAACATAATGGTATCCGCTAGTCGAGACAAAATTTCTCTTTTGGAGAGATACAGATTTATTTGATTTAACAGATTCAACAAGCTTTCGCAGATATCGTGCTCGTGAATCTGCAATTTTTCGTGATTCATATTCATCATTCGTGACAGCTCAGATCTGACTCGTTGGAGTGCAGTTCAAGTGGAATAAACATCGATATAACATCGTCGGTGTCATTGTTGAAGACAGCCAATGATGCTGTCATCGCGGACTGAAGTTGTTTACGAAATTTGTATTCGACCAGCAACTTATATCTATCTGATCGTGAGGCATCGCTGTCGAGGGCAGGATAAAGAGTAACGTGAGACTGTAAATGTTGTATCCCAGAAACAATCATGTCATTGGTTTCCTGGTTCACGTATTTCACATTGTTGAATTGGAATCCATTAAATAATTAGCTGGCTGATCAAGGATATTATAATTGGGCGGGCTAATGTGTAAGAGGTTTGGTCAGCGATTATTTGACCAAGAATTTGGAGTAGTACATGCGCAATATATTTATGCGCTTGATTAAAATTCTCCATTGTTACTAGTCAAATATAGTTTTAATACAAAGTAACCTACTTACCACAATGCCGTTCTAAAAACCGCAGAAAGATGGTTCAATAATATTTGAACATTTCAGCACGGCAACAGGTTAATTTATTGATAATAATATAAAAAAAATAAAAATAAATATATAACATTAAACAAACACTTGTAGTTTCTTTATGCATATAAATATTGGTTAGTTTAATTGGATTCAACATTAAATATATTATATTTTACTGGTTATATTTAATACGAAGCCTGAAAATAAGATGTGACCTTATTACATAAGAGGTAATCAAAAAGTGACAAACTTTTATCCCTTTAATAACCTTTATAATTAAATGAAAATCAATGAGGCTTACTCTGCATGCTTTTACTTTGAATTTAAATTCTTTTATTGTTTCCATGATTATTAAATGTTTCAAATCACGTAATGTTGTTAGTAAGGTATAGAAACACGGACAAAAATGGTTGCCCGAATCACGTAATAACTCTCGGAAAGCACCTTCAAATTTTATACAACAACATTACAGGATATTTTAACCTGTGACACGTTGTAATTAGGGACCTGGAGTTCAAACTTTTTGATTACACTGGTCATTACTAACCCACGTGACTTTTTTATTTTGGCTCCTGAATTTCACACCTGCAATTTACCTTTGAGGTTTTACAACATCTGTAGAACTTGATATATTTATAAAACAAAAATTACATGGAAATACATATGTAGCGACTATGCTTTGTAATATGAAGCGCCAAGTTAAATTCTAAGATAATATTATTATGTTATCCGATGCACGTGACGGTCAAATCGGTAATTTACCATAATCTAATAACAATAATCACAATACTTACAATCTATAAAGCTTATAAACACGTTTTCATCGTGTCCTCTATACATTTAAATAATGCTATTTATGCGAGTTGGGAAACGTCGTTTATAATAATAATAATAATAATAACAGTAATAATAATAATACAATTATTTGTTAAACATTAAATATATAGACGTCGATTGTGCCCTATTAATGTTTGATTGTAAAAGCTTGCATTAAATTGCGTTATATCGTAGTATACACACACACACACACACACACACACACACACACACACACACATATATATATATATATATATATATATATATATATATATATATATATATATATATATATATATATATATATATATATATATATATAAACTGGTCAAATGAAGGATTTTCACGCCCGATTACAGAAAATAGTAGTAGAATGCAGTGTCTTCATAGCCGATTCTCGTGGTTTAAGCCAAAACAAAAATATTTAAATATTAAGTACTATTTTGATGTTTGTGCATCAATCCCAGCCGTCTTCACAACGTTTTCGTTTTATAATTACTTATGCATCAAATGGCCTGTAAATCATCAGCATTATCATAATCATCGTCATCTCCTTCCGTACAAGATTAGATGATATTATTATTCAAGTACAATGACAATCTGAAAACTGTTACAAGGTAAAATGAGAAAAAGAGTTTCATAATAGTGTATACAAATAATGAATTATGTAGGCACATTATATACGAAAGATATAGAGACTAATTATTGAAATATGCAATTGTGTATGAATATCCAATAGCCATCATTATGACCACGTTTAGATACACATCCATGTAATGCGATACGAAATAATGCGTCATACGTTATGGTTATGATGTGTATCAAGCACACATAGTATTATAGATCTGAAGAAAAGTGATTATTCAATGGTACAATAAACCCGGATTTCTTATTAATTGTGAACTTGCTAAGTATAAAAATAGCTCCATATTCAAACATATACAATAGTCCTTTCAAAAGAGAAGACGATGTCATTGATTAGTCACAATCAAGGAATGTAAGGTGAAATTGAATTCCACTTCCTTATGCAAAGCTGAACTTGTAAATTGTGAACAAAATGAAATTTTCATTTTGGTGAGTAAAACATCTTTAGAACTGTTCCAGGTGAGCACTGTGTCAACAAGGAGATGGGTGTATGCGATAGAGAGCGCTTAAATGTTCTTGATTCTAGCTTTTGATCTATCTCATTCAAAGGCATTGACTTTTACAAGACAGTTGCCGAACTTTTAATGTAAAATCATCTGTGATCATGATGTGGAAAGTATTTCTACTTGGTAAGTGGCAACTTTTAACATACATGTGTTTTGTTGGTTAAGTAGAAATCAAGTTGGTTTTTGTGGTTGGGGTAAGGTTATAGTGGATTTAATAAGTTTGGACATTGTGCTTTTACGATCGAATCGCACATGTGTCAGTTCAGATTGATGACGTTGATTTGTTTGGCCGCATTTTGTCAGTCAATACTCATTTCCATATATATGATTCACTGATTTATTGATTTTCTTTTTCTCTTGTTCAAAAATGATAACATTCAGTTATTTTCAATATAACATAGTAGTCATAGGGACATTAAAGTGACATAAATAAATATACTAGACACATTACATATAAACATATATACAAAAGTACAAAGTATTATGTTTGTCATGAGACCTCAGCATTGAGATTATACTCCCTGTTTTACTTTCATTATGATATCTAGTATTTCAACTATTTAGGACGTTATTAATATTTGTTACAGCTTGAAATACTATTAAATTCATACCCACGATGTAACACAGTGAAAAAATTAACAGTACGCACGATGTTCCGAGAATGAGAAAAATAGCATTCAAAATAAAAAAGACAAATTGTTCAACATTTGGTAACGTACATATGCGTGCGATGAACATAAAACTTGTACGAAAAGAAGTGAAATCACTTTCCTTTAAACTAGAAACATAAGCAATGACTATTCGATCCACAGAAGACTTATAACCATCAAGTACTATTGTGATGTTTGTTCATCTATCATCCTTGGTCAAGACAATTTACTCGACATGTCTTGACAAAAATAAGATCTTCATGTGTTGATTTGTCTCTAAGCCTAAAACCAAATCTAACCGATTTTCTTGCTATATAGGGTCAACCAATAGTGATAAATAAATTTAGCATTCAATTGTAAGATTGCCAGACATATAGAAAATCTCAAATGAGTAATGGGTAATGATATAATATTAAATTTATAAAACTCGTTGAATAATTTCCAGCTTTTTCTCACAAAAGCTGGAAATTCATTAACTCGTTTCATAAATTCAGTATTAAATTATTACCAGTCTGAAATTCTTTATCACATACATTGTATTCAGTGTAAAAAGAAAGAGGAAACAAAACGTCTTTTTCAGCATTTCAGTCTGGTTTAGTCTATTTACTATTCAATTGTTGAGCGTGAAAAATAGTCCCAGTAGTAACGAAAAGTCTGATATCAAATAACATTGGAAAGTGTAATTTTAATGAATAACAATAAAGAGGAAATGTCTTTCTAATCAATAGAATGTTTGTCACAAACAAGGTAGTTTTTCAGAATTGGACCTCCGTTGAAATTCATGTGTTGTTCCTCAGCTCACTTGGTTAGGTCAGCTATAAGGAATAGCTGAAGAGCCATGTACGTGAATTTATGTGGCTGTTTAGCACGTTTCCACTGAAACGTTTCCAGCATGGACATTCACAACAGATGCAGTATTTGACTGGGCATATCAAATAGCATTCATATTGCTAGATATTACTCTGTAGGGAGTAACACTGTATGTAGAAACTGTATTAGATACAGAAGTGTTGCTGAGAATTTTGGAGACTTGCCAGTAAATATTTGCAATCACCTGATTGTAGTTATCCCTGATTGGGTATTCTTGTAACCGGATATTTACAAGATTTGATTTGGAAGAGTACTGTGAATGGACAATTTTGTTTCATTTGAGAGTGTCATTTGTCGACTTCTTTTACAAACGAAAGACCAGTTTATTTACTCCTTTAGGTTGACATTTAAACAACGCTTGTTAGGGGCTGAATAGAGAGTAACATGTTATGTTGACCCCCTCCCATCCTCTACGCATTGACAGATATTCTTAATTTCATTTGCACCGAGCCACTGTGTGGTAAAATGGCCATATTCCGACAGACATATGTATTTTTTGTTTCTCCCTAATGTTCCTTGGGTACTCGATTGAGAAGATGGCCACCATGTTGCTGTCAGTCATACTAAAATAGAAAAATGTCCAGAAGGCGGTGTAAAGAAATTTCGCACGGTCGCAGCTAACCTGTAATTATAATACTGAGCAAGAATTTCATGAGCTTATCTGGACCAATCAGATTCACACAAAGTGATAATTTAACATGTAATCTGTGAAGGCTAGCGCCTGAGACCACTTGAGCAAACACACCCTCCCCGGGACCTAGCTGCTGTTTTATTCCTACATTCTGTTTTCTTAAGGGGCCATACATGCGTTAGTCCCATATTCTGTGTGTGTGTGTGTGTGTGTGTGTGTGTGTAAATTAGCAGAAATATAAATTGTTAATGTTAGCATATTCCTTCGATTTTAAACGTTGCTTGGCTCACAGCCGTCTTCAGCAAAGTTTTAATTTTATAATTACTTATGCATTAAATGTCCTGTGAATCATCATCATTATCATCATCATCGTCATCTCCTTCCGTACAAGATTAGATGATATTATTATTCAAGTACAATGACAATCTGAAAACTGTTACAAGGTAAAATGAGAAAAAGAGTTTCATAATAGTGTATACAAATAATGAATTATGTAGGCACATTATATACGAAAGATATAGAGACTAATTATTGAAATATGCAATTGTGTATGAATATCCAATAGCCATCATTATGACCACGTTTAGATACACATCCATGTAATGCGATACGAAATAATGCGTCATACGTTATGGTTATGATGTGTATGAAACACACATAGTATTATTGATCTGAAAAGAAGTGGTTATTCAATGGTACAACAAACCCGGATTTCTTATTAATTGTGAACTTGCTAAGTATAAAAATAGCTCCATATTCAAACATACACAATAGTCCTTTCAAAAGAGAGCACGATGTCATTGATTAGCCACAATCAAGGAGTGTAAGGTGAAATTGAATTCCACTTCCTTATGCAAAGCTGAACTTGTAAATTGTGAACAAAATGAAATTTTCATTTTGGTGAGTAAAACATCTTTAGAACTGTTCCAGGTGAGCACTGTGTCAACAAGGAGATGGGTGTATGCGATAGAGAGCGCTTAAATGTTCTTGATTCTAGCTTTTGATCTATCTCATTCAAAGGCATTGACTTTTACAAGACAGTTGCCGAACTTTTAATGTAAAATCATCTGTGATCATGATGTGGAAAGTATTTCTACTTGGTAAGTGGCAACTTTTAACATACATGTGTTTTGTGGGTTAAGTAGAAATCAAGTTGGTTTTTGTGGTTGGGGTAAGGTTATAGTGGATTTAATAAGTTTGGACATTGTGCTTTTACGATCGAATCGCACATGTGTCAGTTCAGATTGATGACGTTGATTTGTTTGGCCGCATTTTGTCAGTCAATACTCATTTCCATATATATGATTCACTGATTTATTGATTTTCTTTTTCTCTTGTTCAAAAATGATAACATTCAGTTATTTTCAATATAACATAGTAGTCATAGGGACATTAAAGTGACATAAATAAATATACTAGACACATTACATATAAACATATATACAAAAGTACAAAAGTATTATGTTTGTCATGAGACCTCAGCATTGAGATTATACTCCCTGTTTTACTTTCATTATGATATCTAGTATTTCAACTATTTAGGACGTTATTAATATTTGTTACAGCTTGAAATACTATTAAATTCATACCCACGATGTAACATAATGAAAAAATTAACAGTACGCACGATGTTCCGAGAATGAGAAAAATAGCATTCAAAATAAAAAAGACAAATTGTTCAACATTTGGTAACGTACATATGCGTGCGATGAACATAAAACTTGTACGAAAAGAAGTGAAATCACTTTCCTTTAAACTAGAAACATAAGCAATGACTATTCGATCCACAGAAGACTTATAACCATCAAGTACTATTGTGATGTTTGTTCATCTATCATCCTTGGTCAAGACAATTTACTCGACATGTCTTGACAAAAATAAGATCTTCATGTGTTGATTTGTCTCTAAGCCTAAAACCAAATCTAACCGATTTTCTTGCTATATAGGGTCAACCAATAGTGATAAATACAATTAGGATTCAGTTGTAAGTTTGCCAGACATATAGAAGATCTCAAATAGGTGATGGGTAATGATATAATATTAAATTTATAAAACTCGTTGAATAATTTCCAGCTTTTTCTCACAAAAGCTGGAAATTCATTAACTCGTTTCATAAATTCAGTATTAAATTATTACCAGTCTGAAATTCTTTATCACATAAATTGTATTCAGTGTAAAAAGAAAGAGGAAAAAAAACGTCTTTTTCAGCATTTTAGTCTGGTTTAGTCTATTTACTATTCAATTGTTGAGCGTGAAAAATAGTCCCAGTAGTAACGAAAAGTCTGATATCAAATAACATTGGAAAGTGTAATTTTAATGAATAACAATAAAGAGGAAATGTCTTTCTAATCAATAGAATGTTTGTCACAAACAAGGTAGTTTTCCAAAATTGGACCTCCGTTGAAATTCATGTGTTGTTCCTCAGCTCACTTGGTTAGGTCAGCTTTAAGGAATAGCTGAAGAGCCATGAACGTGAATTTATGTGGCTGTTTAGCACGTTTCCACTGAAACGTTTCCAGCATGGACATTCACAACAGATGCAGTATTTGACTGGGCATATCAAATAGCATTCATATTGCTAGATATTTCTCTGTAAGGAGTAATACTGTATGTAGAAACTGTATTAGATACAGAAGTGTTGCTGAGAATTTTGGAGACTTGCCAGTACATATTTGCAATCACATGATTGTAGTTATCCCTGATTGGGTATTCTTGTAACCGGATATTTACAAGATTTGATTTGGAAGAGTACTGTGAATGGACAATTTTGTTTCATTTGAGAGTGTCATTTGTCGACTTCCTTTACAAACGAAACACGAGTTTGTTTACTCCTTTAGGTTGACATTTAAAGAACGTTGTTAGGAGCTGAATTGAGAGTAACATGTTATGTTGACCCCCTCCCATCCTCTACGCATTGACAGATTTCTTAATTTCATTTGCACCGTGCAACTGTGTGGTAAATTGGCCATATTCCGACAGACATATGTATTTTTTATTTCTCCCTAATGTTCCTTGGGTACTCGATTGAGAAGATGGTCACCATGTTGCTGTCAGTCATACTAAAATAGAAAAGTGTCCAGAAGGCGATGTAAAGAAATTTCGCACGGTCGCAGCTAACCTGTAATTATAATACTGAGCAAGAATTTCATGAGCTTATCTGGACCAGTCGGATTCACACAAAGTGATAATTTAACATGTAATCTGTGAAGGCTAGCGCCTGAGACCACTTGAGCAAACACACCCTCCCCGGGACCTAGCTGCTGTTTTATTCCTACATTCTGTTTTCTTAAGGGGCCATACATGCGTTAGTCCCATATTCTCTCTCTCTCTCTGTGTGTGTGTGTGTGTGTGTAAATTAGCAGAAATATAAATTGTTAATGTTAGCATATTCCTTCGATTTTAAAAGTTGCTTGGCTCACATCCGTCTTCAGCAACATTTTAATTTTATAATTACTTATGCATTAAATGTCCTGTGAATCATCATCATTATCATCATCATCGTCATCTCCTTCCGTACAATATTGGATTATATTATTATTCAAGTACAATGACAATCTGAAAACTGTGACAAGGCAAAAGAGAAAAAGAGTTGCATAATAGTGTTTACAAATAATGAATTATATTGGCACATTATATACGAAATATATAGAGACTAATTATTGAAATATGCAATTGTGTATGAATATCCAATAGCCATCATTATGACCACGTTTAGATACATATCCATGTAATGCGGTACGAAATAATGCGTCATACGTTATGGTTATGATGTGTATTAAACACACATAGTATTATAGATCTGAAGAGAAGTGATTATTCAATGGTACAATAAACCCGGATTTCTTATTAATTGTGAACTTGCTAAGTATAAAAATAGCTCCATATTCAAACATACACAATACTCCTTTCAAAAGAGAACACGATGTCATTGATAAGTCACAATCAAGGAATGTAAGGTGAAATTGAATTCCACTTCCTTATGCAAAGCTGAACTTGTAAATTGTGAACAAAATCAAATTTTCATTTTGGTGAGTAGAAAATCCTTAGTACAGTTCCTGGTGAGCACTGTGTCAACAAGGAGATGGGTGTATCTGATAGAGAGCGCTTAAATGTTCTTGACTCTAGCTTTTGATCTATCTCATTCAAAGGCATTGACTTTTACAAGACAGTTGCCGAACTTTTAATGTAAAATCATCTGTGATCATGATGTGGAAAGTATTTCTACTTGTTAACTGGCAACTTTTAACATACATGTGTTTTGTTGGTTAAGTAGAAATCAAGTTGGTTTATGTGGTTGGGGTAAGGTTATAGTGGATTTAATAAGTTTGGACATTGTGCTTTTACGATCGAATCGCACATGTGTCAGTTCAGATTGATGACGTTGATTTGTTTGGCCGCATTTTGTCAGTCAATCCTCATTCCATATATATGATTCACTGATTTATTGATTTTCTTTTTCTCTTGTTCAACAGAGATAACATTCAGTTATTTTCAATATAACATAGTAGTCATAAGGACATTAAAGTGACATAAATAAATATGCTAGACACATTACATATAAACATATATACAAAAGTACAAAAGTATTATGTTTGTCATCAGACCTCCGCATTGAGATTATACTCCCTGATTTACTTTCATTATGATATCTAGTATTTCAACTATTTAGGACGTTATTAATATTTGTTACAGCTTGAAATACTATTAAATTCATACCCACGATGTAACACAATGAAAAAATTAACAGTACGCACGATGTTCCGAGAATGAGAAAAATAGCATTCAAAATAAAAAAGACAAATTGTTCAACATTTGGTAACGTACATATGCGTGCGATGAACATAAAACTTGTACGAAAAGAAGTGAAATCACTTTCCTTTAAACTAGAAACATAAGCAATGACTATTCGATGCATAGAAGACTTATAACCATCAAGTACTATTGTGATGTTTGTGCATCTATCATCCTTGGTCAAGGCAATTTACTCGACATGTCTTGGCAAAAATATGATCTTCATGTGTTGATTTGTCTCTAAGCCTAAAACCAAATCTAACCGATTTTCTTGCTATATAGGGTCAACCAATAGTGATAAATAAATTTAGCATTCAATTGTAAGATTGCCAGACATATAGAAAATCTCAAATGAGTAATGGGTAATGATATAATATTAAATTTATAAAACTCGTTGAATAATTTCCAGCTTTTTCTCACAAAAGCTGGAAATTCATTAACTCGTTTCATAAATTCAGTATTAAATTATTACCAGTCTGAAATTCTTTATCACATACATTGTATTCAGTGTAAAAAGAAAGAGGAAACAAAACGTCTTTTTCAGCATTTCAGTCTGGTTTAGTCTATTTACTATTCAATTGTTGAGCGTGAAAAATAGTCCCAGTAGTAACGAAAAGTCTGATATCAAATAACATTGGAAAGTGTAATTTTAATGAATAACAATAAAGAGGAAATGTCTTTCTAATCAATAGAATGTTTGTCACAAACAAGGTAGTTTTCCAAAATTGGACCTCCGTTGAAATTCATGTGTTGTTCCTCAGCTCACTTGGTTAGGTCAGCTATAAGGAATAGCTGAAGAGCCATGTACGTGAATTTATGTGGCTGTTTAGCACGTTTCCACTGAAACGTTTCCAGCATGGACATTCACAACAGATGCAGTATTTGACTGGGCATATCAAATAGCATTCATATTGCTAGATATTTCTCTGTAAGGAGTAATACTGTATGTAGAAACTGTATTAGATACAGAAGTGTTGCTGAGAATTTTGGAGACTTGCCAGTAAATATTTGCAATCACCTGATTGTAGTTATCCCTGACTGGGTATTCTTGTAACCGGATATTTACAAGATTTGATTTGGAAGAGTACTGTGAATGGACAATTTTGTTTCATTTGAGAGTGTCATTTGTCGACTTCCTTTACAAACGAAACACGAGTTTATTTACTCCTTTAGGTTGACATTTAAACAACGCTTGTTAGGGGCTGAATAGAGAGTAACATGTTATGTTGACCCCCTCCCATCCTCTACGCATTGACAGATATTCTTAATTTCATTTGCACCGAGCCACTGTGTGGTAAATTGGCCATATTCCGACAGACATATGTATTTTTTATTTCTCCCTAATGTTCCTTGGGTAATCGATTGAGAAGATGGCCACCATGTTGCTGTCAGTCATACTAAAATAGAAAAATGTCCAGAAGGCGGTGTAAAGAAATTTCGCACGATCGCAGCTAACGTGTAACTATAATACCTAGCAAGAATTTCATGAGCTTATCTGGACCAATCAGATTCACACAAAGTGATAATTTAACATGTAATCTGTGAAGGCTAGCGCCTGAGACCACTTGAGCAAACACACCCTCCCCGGGACCTAGCTGCTGTTTTATTCCTACATTCTGTTTTCTTAAGGGGCCATACATGCGTTAGTCCCATATTCTGTGTGTGTGTGTGTGTGTGTGTGTGTGTGTGTGTAAATTAGCAGAAATATAAATTGTTAATGTTAGCATATTCCTTCGATTTTAAAAGTTGCTTGGCTCACAGCCGTCTTCAGTAACGTTTTAATTTTATAATTACTTATGCATTAAATGGCCTGTGAATCATCATCATTATCATCATCATCGTCATCTCCTTCCATACAAGATTAGATGATATTATTATTCAAGTACAATGACAATCTGAAAACTGTTACAAGGCAAAAGAGAAAAAGAGTTGCATAATAGTGTTTACAAATAATGAATTATGTTGGCACATTATATACGAAAGATATAGAGACTAATTATTGAAATATGCAATTGTGTATGGATATCCAATAGCCATCATTATGACCACGTTTAGATACACATCCATGTAATGCGATACGAAATAATGCGTCATACGTTATGGTTATGATGTGTATGAAACACACATAGTATTATAGATCTGAAAGGAAGTGATTATTCAATGGTACAACAAACCCGGATTTCTTATTAATTGTGAACTTGCTAAGTATAAAAATAGCTCCATATTCAAACATACACAATAGTCCTTTCAAAAGAGAGCACGATGTCATTGATTAGCCACAATCAAGGAGTGTAAGGTGAAATTGAATTCCACTTATGCAAAGCTGAACTTGTAAATTGTGAACAAAATGAAATTTTCATTTTGGTGAGTAAAACATCTTTAGAACTGTTCCAGGTGAGCACTGTGTCAACAAGGAGATGGGTGTATGCGATAGAGAGCGCTTAAATGTTCTTGATTCTAGCTTTTGATCTATCTCATTCAAAGGCATTGACGTTTACAAGTCAGTTGCCGAACTTTTAATGTAAAATCATCTGTGATCATGATGTGGAAAGTATTTCTACTTGTTAAGTGGCATCTTTTAACATACATGTGTTTTGTTGGTTAAGTAGAAATCAAGTTGGTTTTTGTGGTTGGGATAAGGTTATGGTGGATTTAATAAGTTTGGACATTGTGCTTTTACGATCGAAGCGCACATGTGTCAGTTCAGATTGATCACGTTGATTTGTTTGGCCGCATTCACTTGAATGTAGTTATCCCTGATTGGGTATTTTTGTAACCGGATATTTACAAGATTTGATTTGGAGGAATACTGTGATTGGACAATTTTTGTTTTATTTGAGAGACTGTCATTTGTCGACATCCTTTACAAACGAAACACGACCTTATTTGCTCATATAGGTTGACAGTTAAACAACGCTTGTTAGGGGCTGAATTGAGAGTGACATGTTGACCCCCTCCCATCCTGTACGCATTGACAGATATTCATAACTTCATTTGCACCGAGCCACTGTGTGGTAAATTGGCCATATTCCGACAGACATATGTTTTTGTTTCTCTCCCTGATGTTCCTTGGATACTCGATTGAGAAGATGGCCACCATGTTTGCTGTCAGTCATACTAAAATAGAGAAATGTCCAGAAGGCAGTGCAAAGAAATTTCGGACGGTCGCAGCTAACCTGTAAGTAGACTGCTGCGCAAGAATTTCATAAGCTTATCTGGACCAATCAGATTCACACAAAGTGATATGTTGACATGTTGATATATCAAAAATAGTAATCCACACACACTGTATGTAAATAGTCTGAGTTTCTTCTGACCCTTGTCACCAAAGTTTTTGTATTTGGATACTTATGTTGGAGTGTAGGGTAAGAATCCATTTCCTATCGAAAAGATGGAATTCGCCGACACCATTTGGTGTCGGCATGGGATAGTGGGGTAGTCGCTTTCTAGTCGGCCCAGCAAACTTAAACGACCTTTTATCGAGATATACCTGCATTAAATCGATAGGAATATGATTTTTTCCCTAAACAATCGTTAGCATAGCAGTCGTCATTTCTTTAATTCGCTGACAGACAAGACAAAATTTACATGTTTACATGAATATGTAGAAACCAAATAGTAAAATTCAAACGAAAAACTTTAAAAGTTATATATATATATATATATATATATATATATATATATATATATATATATATATATATATATATATATATAAAATGACACAGAGAGAGATAGCATTTGGTACAAGTTTCTCCGTGAGAGAATTGTGCTCTGATTTAGGACTTAAAACTGAACACTAATTATTGTTGGGAAAAGTATTAATGTAAAATATCGGCGCTTCTCACAAATAATTATACACATTCCAACAAAAGGGTCTTCGTTTCAAGGTTTCCCGTTGTGTTAGAATAAGGCAAACCTTAACCTTTGATATCGAATATCAAGGCAGGCGCAAATGGTGTTTATTTGTAAACGTCATTTAGACCTTTCACGAACAATGCATTTGAGAGAAAAAAAGAAGAAAAAAAGAGATTGTATTGTGGAATATATTTTTAGTAATTCCCTTGCAGTCCACATGATTATGTGTTGAACGTTATGTGATTATGTTTCGACTTTATTAAGTATAATTCTGCTTTTCTGTGTGTTTTGACTTTATTCCGTTCCGGGTTGAGTGGCTATTGACAGATTATGTTTTAACTCCTGGTGGTATAATCTGTTTAACAAGTAGCTTAACAATAACTGAGATAATTTATTTTAAGTCTATTGCTGTATATATCGCGAAATAGTGGCATTTGATATCTACACTTTGATGAGGTTTTATAATTTATGTATGTCCGTATGTTAGTGTGTCCTTGCATCTTACCACCAGTTAATTCTTCTGAACGATGTTTTGCGACACGAAAGCTTCGGATCCTTGCTTGAGTTACTTGAAAAAGAGTGAGATTTATAGATATTTGTTTATTCGGGTTATAAAAGTAACAATTCATTGCAATCTGAAGTGCGTCGGCACCATTTGTCTGAGAGTGCTTTTTGTGTGTTGTATTTGGTTTAGATAAATATGCGTAGATCACTACGAAAGTTATAGAATCCAAATATTTGCGACAGAGGGAGTGGGATCAGTTTTTATAAGGTTATTGATGCAAAGCAGCGGATATTTATGATGGCTTACATCCTATCTTCAAGTATGTGGAAGATTATATGCCACTTTATAAAATTAGATTATAACAATCCACATTTAAAGTTGCCTAAAACTGGACATGGCTAACTTAAATGCTATGTTGTTCTAAGCTGTACCTATCACAGATGATTTTACATCTTTGCTTTTGCAGATAATATTGTGATTGTGGTTGGTTATGTGCGTTCATTTGTATGTCTGTTTGTATCACCCTACATCTGTCAGTCGGTTCTTCTTCCAATTATGATGTGCATCCACCAGCTGTCATTACATTTTGTTTTAGTCCCTAAGAAAGTCGTTAATTTGTTTACTCTCATTTTATCCTGGAGATTTGCTCATCGTGCCAAACGTTTCTTGCATTCAGTAGAAGCCAGCATTAAACAACGTTAGGAGAAAGTACATCTCTTTTGAGTTTATTCTGAATGAATTTACATAGAGTGACAAAAATAAACCAGGTCTCATTTTTTCGGTTCCTGAAAGATCACTTGCACTAAAAGTTCTAGTTCGTTGAAATGCAACTAATTTAGCACTCCTGGTAATAGACTAGAAGATCGTATGCGATGGTCTGTTGTCAGTCGTCCGTCCGTTCTTTAGTACAAGTTTGTTATCGTTACTCATACTACAATACTTGCAGGATTACCATGAAACTATATCCACATATTCGTAACAGTGTCTGAAAACGATATAAGGATACAAGAAAGACGTCATTCAAGAACTTTGGCATTTAGCTATAACACGTGGGAGCAGACTGCCCAGGGCATAGTCGTGTGGCTCTCTATCACCAAAGATGCTGCTGCTTGCGAGCCTAATAGGACAGCAGTATCAGAGCAACGGAGGTAGGCCAGGAAATCCCAACCCAGTAACCCCACGATCAGCGTTGCTACCATCCCATGTCTATAATGTCACAGAACATTCAGGGCGTACATCGGCATTATCGGCCACCTACGCATTCACAGATCATTTGTTCCCTCTAAAATACAAGATGACTGAAGTGGTCCTCATCGTCTTAATGGACGATCTATATGAAATGGTCTTGTTGATCCTATATACAAATGGTGTTGTTTGCCCATCAAAGATGACCGCTATAAAAGCCATCTTGAAAATATTGTTATCTTCACTCCTCCTGAATGGATGGTCGCATCAACATGTTTTCATTTAAAAACAAACAAACTTTTCATTATGTCTAGTTGGTTCAGCAGGAAAATTGTGCCGATCAAATATTCAATAGGGTGTCGGCCAGTCATCTTGAAAATCTTGTTATCGCTACTATTCCTGGATGGATGGTCATATCAACATATAGTTTTCACTAAAATGCTTCTTATGTTTATTTAGTACTAAAGGACAATGCTGATGATCTGTGCTCCAGTATGGACAGCTTAAAACTTTAAAACTCTTTTTATCCTAACTCTTCCTGAAGAGAAAGTTATATTGACGCGAGGTTTTCACCAAAACACTTTCTATGATGTCCAGATGATCTTAAATGAACAGCCACCACACAGTCGCCATCTGGAAAATCTAATTATCGCTTCTCTTCCTGAAAGGATGGTCGTATCAACATGAGGGTTTCAGGAAATGGTTTCTTATGATACTTAATTGGTCCTAAATGAAATTGGTTCCGATTTGACGCCCAATATGGCCACCACAGCAGCCATCTTGCAAATCGTTTTATCCCTACTACTCATGAATGGAAAGTTATCTTGGCATGGGTTTTTATCAAACGGCTTCGTACGATGTCTAGCTTTTCCTGAATGAGAAGGGTGTTTATCTGGAGTCAAAAATATGGCTGCCATAGTGGCCAGTTTGAAAATCTTGTTATCGCTTTTACTTCTGAATTAATGGTCACATCATCATGGGCTTTTCACGAAATGATTTCTTACAATCTTTTGTTGATCATAAAATAAAGCTGTACTGATTCGGTGTCCAATATGCACCATCTTAAAAGTCTTGTTTTAGCTACTCCCCCTAAGGGAAAGTCATTTTGACATTGGGTTTTCATTAGAAGAGTTTTATTGGTATGTAATAGGTCCTAAATAAAAATGACTAACCCTCAGTATGGCTACATGGTGTCTATCTTAAAAATATTTTTATCCCTACTCCCAAATGGATAGCTATGTCAACAAGGAGTTTTCACCAGCTTACTTGTTTTGATACATAGTGAGTTCCAAATGAAAATATTGCCAGTCGTACATGCATTATGGCTGTCATCATAGCTGTGGCGACAATCTTGCTGTCACTACTCCACCTGAATGGATGATCATTATGATATGGGGTTTCGATTAAACGACTGTTAATGATTCTTACTTTGTTCTAAATGAAACATTACGCAAATCTGAAATCCAATGTGTCCACAACAGCAGCTAATTTGAAAATCTTGTTAGTGCTGAAGAATATCAGAGATGGTTTCAACACTCAGCAGTACAATGAAGAAATGGTCTTGGTTCGAATTCCTTGAAATTTATTTCGCCTAATAAATCGTCAATTCCGTTAAGGAACTTTTGTTTTGTAATTGTTTCAGTCGATCGATATGGGCGTTTGCAATGACCTTGACATCTACTAATCGCACTAAAATAGACTGAGAAAGAGGATATGTTTTTTATCATTTATTGTTGGTCGTATATGTTACCTTATGAAATCATTTTATGTATATTGTTGTTTTTATTTAATATTTTACAACCTTTCTTTCTTTATTTCCCTACTTTTAATCATCGGTGAGGTTAGAGTCCTTTATAATGCCATCCTCGTCGTAACACTGTTTGTGTCAGTGAACAAATGTTGGCGTTCCAACGAGTATACAGTAGTTATATTACAGATTATATAATAAATAACAATATTTCCAAATGCTCGGGATCTCCGGCATATCAGTTCCGTCATGAAAAATTTATAAAAATATATGACAAAGCATGATATGGCTAGGCACTTTCGTGATTTATAGATACCGTTTTAAAAGCGAACGGTACTATAAACCATTTTATTTTGGCCAGAATGTTGTTTATTATAACATGCCCGCAGGTTTTCTCTACACTTTTTTCTGCAACGTCACGCCTAGTTGTTACCCTCCGTTCTTCTTTCTGTCATTAGCTTTATCGTCCTTCTTGTCCGTCACACACTCCCACTCTCTTTGTACACTGATGAGTGAAATTAACCAAACTCAACAATAAAGCTGTCCACTTCGCGACCAAGAGCAAAACTATATTACTATTTTATCATTCCAATGAAGTCCAAGAAAGGAATCAAAATGCATCATTTGTAGAAATGTTCAATATTATTCCTTTGATTTTAATCTTAAAATAGTAATTCTGTTCTATTAATAGTTTGACTATTAGCCGGTGTTATAATTTACTGCATGTGCCAATAATTGTGTAAGCTAGGTTAACGTGCGGGGAACAGGGGAAATCCTATGTTAAATGGGTTTGTATGTTTAACATGGAATGGTATTATAGAGACATGTGTTTATGGGAACAAAGGAGTTTATAGGGACAAGGGGAAATGTTGCATTAAAATAGTCATGCGAAGTATGGTTGACATTTTATAGGGACAAGGCAAAATGTAATGTTACAATTTTGATCTACAATCCAACACATACCATACACTATCCAAACACAGCACATGCAATCCAGCACCCACGTTTGCATTACTATCCAAATCCATACACCCTATTATCCAACGAAAGGGCTAGAAGTGTTTATACACACATAATTTCACACATGCATTCACATATGCTGTGACATATAAGGGTAGGAAGTGCTTACAGACACAGTACTACACCCCTACATAAAAACATACACTGTCATACAGGAGAGACGGAGTAAAGATTGTTTTACGTTTTAGTTGTCAAGAACATAGACAAATGCAACTACATGCATACACAACACATACATAAACACAATATTGTTTTGACAATTATGACTAGTAGTTGTCTTTTCTAGAAATCGGCATGGCCCTGAGTAGTTAAGCAAAGTTAGTTTTCTAGAAATCGGTATGGCCCTGAGTAGTTAAGCAAAGTTAGTTTTCTAGAAATCGTTATGGCCCTGAGTAGCTAAGCACGGTCAGTTTTCTAGAATCGGTATGGCCCTGAGTAGTTAAGCAAAGTTAGTTTTCTAGAAATCGGTATGACCCTGAGTAGTTAAGCAAAGTTAGTTTTCTAGAAATCGTTATCACCCTGAATAGTTAAGCACGGTTAGTTTTCTAGAAATCGTTATGGTCCTGAGTAGTTAAGCACGGTTAGTTTTCTAGAAATCGGTATGGCCTTGAGTAGTTAAGAAAAGTTAGTTTTCTAGAATCGGTATGGCCTTGGGTAGTTAAGCAAAGTTAGTTTTCTAGAAATCGCTATGGCCTTGAGTAGTTAAGCAAAGTTATTTTTCTAGAATCGGTATGGCCCTGAGTAGTTAAGCAAAGTTAGTTTTCTAGAAATCGTTATCACCCTGAGTAGTTAAGAACGGTTAGTTTTCTAGAAATCGTTATGGCCCTGAGTAGTTAAGCACGGTTAGTTTTCTAGAAATCGGTATGGCCTTGAGTAGTTAAGAAAAGTTCGTTTTCTAGAATCGTTATGGCCCTGAGTAGTTAAGCACGGTTAGTTTTCTAGAATCGGTATGGCCCTGAGTACTTAAGCAAACTTAGTTTTCTAGAAATCAGTATTGCCCTGAGTAGCAAAGCAACGTTAGTTTTCTAGAATCGATATGGCCCTGAGTACATAAGCAAAGTTAGTTTTCTAGAAATCGTTATGGCCCTGAGTAGTTAAATAAAGTTAGTTTTCTAGAAGTCATTATGGCCCTGAGTAGTTAAGCACGGTTAGTTTTCTAGAATCGGTATGGCCCTGAGAAGTTAAGCAAAGTTCGTTTTCTAGAATCGGTATGGCCCTGAGTAGTTAAGCACTGTTAGTTTTCTAGAATCGGTATGGCCCTGAGTAGTTAAGCAAAGTTAGTTTTCTAGAAATCGTTATGGCCCTGAATAGTTAAGCAGGGTTAGTTTTCTAGAATCGGTATGGCCCTGAGTAGTTAAGCAAAGTTATTTAACACATACCATGCAACGTTACTGATCCTGTTTCTTTAAACTTTTTTCCACCGCCAGTCCAGACACCAATACGCCCCTCGGACAATCTTGCACAATCTTCAGATACATTTAAGTGTTATGGAAACGGGAGGGGGATCATGGTGGGGGTTGCAAGACCAGAAATAATGCTTTATGGTGGGGTGGGTGTGATACATCTATTTGTATGTCTAGAGGATTATCATATGTCTGTACCCATGAAGTATTAAAGATCCTTCAGTCTTGTTCCCATATCCTCTGTATTGTTGACTAGATAATCTTCCGTCATATAATTAAGAAAGGAACACCATTATTTCAAGCGACAGAGCTTCAAAACATTCACAAGTATAGTAAGGTCATTGCTTAGCGCATGCAAAGTTCATTTCCCTGGAAACGTTTATTGTTTTTAACATTTTTGGTATCACATACTAAACACAATAGTTTTCAATATTTATAGTTTTAATTTCGGACATAACTCATTATTTCGTTGGATAGGGGAGACAAGGAATGCTATTCAGGTTCGTAAACGTTGTATGTAACTAGGGGACTCCCCGTTCCTGACATGCATTGCATGAAATCATATCCGTCGACAATGAGGCAATTAGATCAACGGCTTAAAATTCTCACGTGTCATAAACATTCGTGGGTGCAGCTTCTACGATCGGCAGAGTTTTGCAATGGGGAATTATTTCACTTGAAACATAATTAATATGATCTTCGAATTTATAATAAACATGCTAAATACCTAATTCTAACCGTACTTTCTACGAAAATTATAAAATGGCGAGAAAAGGAAACCATTTCGTGCATACATCATTTGAAAGAATGACAGATATAATACTGATTACATCACCAGACCGTCTTTCGACTTGGCATACTGATTAATAAAGGAAATTGCTGATTAATTGATAAGATAGTAATTATGTACGAAGGAAGTAAGGCTACTACGCCTATTTCAAGATCCCCTTTTTGTAATTAACATTGTCATCCGTTGCCTTAAGGTGGCGGGCGTGGTGTTTAGGACAAGTGTGTGTGTGTGTGTGTTTCTTATTTGACCTTTTCGTGTGAAGCTGATTAGGATATTTTATAAAAACGGTAACCTTTTATCTTGTTTCCTGCTACACTTAAACTATAAAGTAATGGATGGTAACCAACAAAGAAATATACTGATTGAAGTTTTCAGAATTAATGCCATGTTTTGTAAAGTTCAACAAATAATTTACTTACTTAGAACAGAAAGCGAAAACCTAATAATAACTGACAGGATGATGAATGAAATCCTAAATAGTTATAAACGTTCTATCACACATCCAAAATTATCTAGTATTCCAAACAAATGAGTTTCTGTTCTGTTCCGAATGAAGTTCAGTGTATTGTGCTGATGTGCCAATAGTCTAGAATTGATTTATGTGCTAACAGTCTTGATGTATAGCAACTAAATATTCCAAACTGCCTTTAAATGTTTTCACAGTAATTCCAAAATATTCATTTAATTTTGAAGATTATGAGGAACTTGTAATTCCAATGACCAATTGAAATAAAGAAATCCTCTTAAATAGTAATTGAACGAAACAAAATGAATCCACTAAGACTGGTGTTTAAGATAGGAATAACTAATTCTCAGCGAAACATCTCTTACATAACAAGAACAAAGAGCCTATTCCAGAACCAGAACGAGGGTAATTTCGGAATCACTTTAACTTGTCAACAATATCAGGTACTTAAACAGCCAGACAATCAGAAATTGTGACCTCTGGTTCTTAGGGGAAACATATTACCTGAACTCAAATTCGTTAACAATATTTCTTCTAAACCTTTCAAGGTCAAAAGTACACAATAACATGTCGACTCATACGAAATGACCTCATCCCATAGTACAAACCCACAATGTACAATATTAGTTAGGATTTTATTTATAAAAAAAATGACCATTACAATCTATAATCATACAAATTAACACACATAATATAGATATACATAACATCTTTCGTGGACATAATGATTGCAAACAATGAACACGCTTGTTTTGCGGGATGGGGTGGGGTTGGGGGTATTTTAAGTGCTAGTAGCAGTCGGTTATGGTCAGAATTGTAGGAAACCAAACGTTTCAGAGGCTAAATAATGCATTTCCAGACATGAACTTTTTCTGTTACAGGTGCACTGTGGTGTATGCAACAAGGGCTCTGCATTAGTACAAATAATTTGTATCTCCCATGCAAAAAGGAAGAAATCGGCTGTTGTGCCAATAACTCTGATGATTGCTCTAAGGATTATAACCAATACGGCGCAAAATCAATGCTGCTTAACTGTCCATGGCGCACGTCATGTAGACCGATGCAAGGTGAAAGGTCATTCAAAACACAACCACATAATGATTCCTGCCAATTCTCAAACTATATTATTGTTGAGGATAGCTGTTTGAACGGTATGTATGCAATTTTAGCTCGAAGAACCTCAGCAAAGTGAATAGGGAAATATGAAAACAAATTATAGTGTCCCTCTCAATATTTTTGATACATGACCTAAACTGTTCGATTTAAAAAATATAAACTAGTTATTACTTTTAAAAATAACTAATATTGCTTTCATTTTTATCTAAAGCCATTACCTCGAATCAGTAGATGCAGTATATCGTAAGAAAACATATTTAGTGGTATAAAAATTATAATGGGTTTAGGAAATTTTTCTTTGTTATGATCTTACGTTGTTTTCCTCTGTTTGTATAATTTTATTCTTCCCCAGGCGTTTTCTCGACGTCTTTGTAGAACATTACACATCTCGAAGAAATACAAGAGTAAAAGCCTCATAACGGTCTGAACTTTTAGTTACAAATAGATCATGAAAGCTATATTAGATTGCTCATTCATCTCTTTTGTACGTCGCCTGATGGCGCTAGTGTAATATGATATATCTTAACTGGTGATCCGGGTAGATAGCTTTGTTCACAAGTAAAATGACAGAAGCAGGGAACTATCAGATACACAGCACGACACCTGGAGGAGTAATAAATAGGTGACTTCACTTGATTCAAACGATTGATATGTACCTTACTTTGTGCATTGTCTCTGATTTCACATGTAGCACCTTCTCTGCTGGCCATAAAATGCAAAATGTATTTCTTCATCTTTATCTACCAAAGGTATTATTAACGAAAATAAATAAATAGCTAAATAAATAAATAAATCAAATGTAATATTTATAAATATTTTTCAGGTACTTCCCTGTTAAATCTCAGTCGTGATTTAAAGCTAACAGAAATGGAAGTAAACGTCATCTTTAATTCCTACGACAACGAGGCCATATCTAAAAAACATTCACCCAACTACACGTGCACTACAGTGGATACTAGGAACCGTACAGTCAAACTGGAACTTGTGGATATTCGGCTTCAAAAGCCTGTAGTCAAGCAGTCTTGTTCTATGGTCAGAATATCCATTCCCGATCAGAATTACAGCGCGGAATGTTCAAAGGAAAACAAGCTAAAAAAATGGGTCCGAACGAAATTTTGTATTGATATGTTCAATCTGAGCAACGGAGATTATCAAGGGACCAGTGTACACGGTAACGCTAGGTTCATAAAGCTTGCTGTATCAAGCAAAGTGTACCGTCTGTACTGCGCATTTACTTAGACACAAACTCCTAAAAGCTGAATGCTTCAGCTTTTTAAATATAACAAGTTTTATTCCGTTGTCGTTGTAGTAGTAGAGTTTAAGGCCATTTTTCAGCACAAGATAGGCTATGCATGGCGGCCAGTATAAATGGTGGAGGAAGAACCCGGGAAAACCCCGGAAAGAACCACCGATCCACGAGAAGCTACTGGCAAGCTTTCTCACATAACCACATTAGCCAAATCCTAGACTCGAGCACACGCGGACAGAGGTGAGGCGGCAGTGATCCGTAACGGTGGGCCCCTATTTTTATTCCGTAAAGAAGCGTTAAGTATATTTAGAGTCATTGACTGCTTGACCAATGAAAATTCAGGCCATGGAGGTCGCTGGTTTATTTACCCACAATGCAATGAAATTGTTTTGTCATGAAGACAATATAAAGAAAACACAGACTGAATTAATAACTTTCATTACATACAAGGAGCATAAACGAAAGTTTTATACAACGAAATGTAAACTTTGCCTCACTGTGTGACAAGACCCTCCAAGATAACTAGATGGAATTCATTCTTTAATTGCAAAACATCGAGCCTGAATAAATATACACCTATCTCACCATTCCCCCACCACGACCAACTCACATGCATAATTAAGCAGTTCCAAAAATATATAGAAAGTTGACTGAACAACGGTTTAAAACGGATTTAAAATTTCACATTGAGCTTATTCTTTCAACAGATTCGTTACTTAAAGTCCATAAAACAATGCCGCCTCATTGAGGTACAAGCTGTAAATTTCAATAACTTATTTGATCAAAGTTTATTTTATTTGTTATCACATTTTCAATCGACAATATTGAGTAATAAAAGTAATGTTTTAGAACACCATTGCAAAGCAAATGCAGGAGTGTTTGTGATTTTAGATTTTTAACGAAGCTGTAATAATATTTTTTTCTAGTCATATCGCTATGATGTCTGCAGTGTGGCAGTTTATGATGATGTCTAGCACTGGAGCATCATAGCACATACATGTAGCACCATGTCCCACTAGGCCACATTATCCTGACACCAGGCCCACTAGTACTAAAATTAACCTCTTAATGCTCAGCGCCAAGCGAGGAAGCTGCTAGTATCATTTGTATAAGTCTTTGGTATGACTCGGGCCTGGGTTTGAATCCGCGACCTCCCGCATCCGCGGCAGATGCTCTAATTACTTTCTGGTTTCTGGTAATATTCGTTACATTGACAAGCTACGGAGTTTATTCTTGCATAGAACGCATCATTTGAATCAACCGTTTATATGTTTCATTAGATCATGTTGTATTCATCTAATATTTGATAAAACGTTTTTATAGATAACAAAGATATTACAGACAGAATTTGCCGAGTAGATGTTTTTATACTATAATTATATTCACAAGTGCTTTGTATTTGATATCTCTGCTAGCCACTATTAAGATTATATTATATTGCATTTGTGTGTGTGTGTGTGTGTTTGTGATTTGGATTTTTAACGTAGCTTTCACAATTCATTGCATTTGACACTGGTATGAAGTAATTCAACATATGCCCTGAATACAAGTTTTCAATGTTTACACAGCATCCTCGCCGTATGCAGTCAGCAGTACAAGTCCAAATCAGGAGTCCCCGGATAATAGTGGAGGTGAGTAGATAACAAGGATGGTTTAGGAATTTGGATGCACTGCCCCTCCCCCTCCCCCTGGAAGAGGGAACGGGGTATAAGGTCACACTTTTATAATGTGGATTCTGCCTTATAACCTTAACCCCAACTAACTAATTGAGAAAGGGTACTCATAATTTCGTGTATTGTTTCATGTCATGTGCAGACGACAACGAAACATGAGACTGCAAATGCACAGGGGTTGACGGTAAAATGGGGCGGATATTTGTGGTGTCTTCCATCTCTTGTATACACTTGCAACTGTAAACCCATGCAAATAAACACCTGTTTTAAATCGGAAATGGTCGTGTCATGCACGATATACCTGACTGCATCGCTGTAGATCATATTATTTCAAAACGGACGACTTCAAGGCTCAGCATAAGTCTGCAATTGTTTTAAATCTCTCTTTTGGTAAAGAAAAGTAAACTTTTTGAGATAAGTCGATACAAGCACACACACACACACACACACATATATATATATATATATATATATATATATATATATATATATATATATATATATATATATAACGGTGGGCCCCTATTTTTATTCCGTAAAGAAGCGTTTAAGTATATTTAGAGTCATTGACTGCTTGACCAATGAAAATTCAGGCCATGGAAGTCACTGGTTTATTTACCCACAATGCGATGAAATTGTTTTGTCATGAAGACAATATAAAGAAAACACAGACTAAATTAATAACTTTCATTACATACAAGGAGCATAAACGAAAGTTTTATACAACGAAATGTAAACTTTGCCTCACTGTGTGACAAGACCCTCCAAGATAACTAGATGGAAGTCATTCTTTAATTCCAAAACATCGAGCCTGAATAAATATACACCTATCTCACCATTCCCCCACCACGACCAACTCACATGCATAATTAAGCAGTTCCAAATATATATTGAAAGTTGACTGAACAACGGTTTAAAATGGATTTAAAATTTCACATTGAGCTTATTCTTTCAACAGATTCGTTACTTAAAGTCCATAAAACAATGCCGCCTCATTGAGGTACAAGCTGTAAATTTCAATAACTTATTTGATCAAAGTTTATTTTATTTGTTATCACATTTTCAGTCAACAATATTGAGTAATAAAAGTAATATTTAAGAACACCATTGCTAAGCAAATGCAGGAGTGTTTGTGATTTTAAATTTTTAACGAAGCTGTAATAATAATTTTTTCTAGTCATATCGCTATGATGTTTGCAGTGTGGCAGTTTATGATGATGTCTAGCACTGGAGCATCATAGCACATACATGTAGCACCATGTCCCACTAGGCCACATTATCCTGACACCAGGCCCACTAGTACTAAAATTAACCTCTTAATGCTCAGCGCCAAGCGAGGAAGCTGCTAGTATCATTTGTGTAAGTCTTTGATATGACTCGGGCCTGGATTGGAACCCGCGACCTCCAGCATCCAGATGCTCTAATTACTTTCTGGTTTCTGGTAATATTCGTTACATTGACAAGCTACGGAGTTTATTCTTGCATAGAACGCATCATTTGAATCAACCGTTTATATGTTTCATTAGATCATATTGTATTCATCTAATATTTGATAAAACGTTTTTATAGATAACAAAGATATTACAGACAGAATTTGCCGAGTAGATGTTTTTATACTATAATTATATTCACAAGTGCTTTGTATTTGATATCTCTGCTAGCCACTATTAAGATTATATTATATTGCATTGGTGTGTGTGTGTGTGTTTGTGATTTGGATTTTTAACGTAGCTTTAACAATTCATTGCATTTGACACTGGTATGAAGTAATTCAACATATGCCCTGAATACAAGTTTTCAATGTTTACACAGCATCCTCGCCGTATGCAGTCAGCAGTACAAGTCCAAATCAGGAGTCCCCGGATAATAGTGGAGGTGAGTAGATAACAAGATGGTTTAGGATTTTGGATGCACTGCCCCTCCCCCTCCCCCTGGAAGAGGGAACGGGGTATAAGGTCACACTTTTATAATGTGGATTCTGCCTTATAACCTTAAACCCAACTAACTAATTGAGAAAGGGTACTCATAATTTCGTGTATTGTTTCATGTCATATGCAGACGACAACGAAACATGAGACTGCAAATGCACAGGGGTTGACGGTAAAATGGGGCGGATATTTGTGGTGTCTTCCATCTCTTGTATACACTTGCAACTGTAAACCCATGCAAATAAACACCTGTTTTAAATTGGAAATGGTCGTGTCATGCACGATATACCTGACTGCATCGCTGTAGATCATATTATTTCAAAACGGACGACTTCAAGGCTCAAGGCTCAGCATAAGTCTACAATTATTTTAAATCTCTCTTTTAGTAAAGAAAAGTAAAGTTTTTGAGACAAATCGATACAAGATATATATATATATATATATATATATATATATATATATATATATATATATATATATATATATATGATACAAGCCAAGATTAGCCTCGCATTTGCAAGCAAGAAAGCCAATTTGTCCCTGTTTATGTATTTCGCAATTAAGGGCTTTCGGATGCTTCGACGGTAAGTGTAAATTTCACTCAGTAGATTGGGCAACCCCGCTCTTAGGAGTGTAATATGCTCATCTCTCAACAAGCTGACATCGTTCATAGTAGACACACAGTCATGTCTTATGTTTCTACTACAAGAAGGATGTCAAAGGACTTACGGTAGATTACTACGTCTTGAACTCTAGAAAATTACCTACCAAATAGGAAGGTACATTAAATGTGTCATTAGTGCGCGAATAAAATGTTTGCCATGTTTGCAGAGGAACACAAACTTGTGAGAAAGTGACATAATTCACTAAATATTGCAATAATAATATCGCTTATTTGCGAAAATGTTATGCTTCGAAATGGTGAAATTAATTACCCGCAAAAGAGTAATGATACTTGATTTACAGTACTTTTTCCTTTTTCATTTACAGAAAACAAAAATATTGTCATTATCGGTGTTCTGGTTCCAATTCTATTCCTAATAGTTGTTTCTATTGTTGGAATCATCGTCATTCGGCACAGGTGAGCAGGATATTTTGCTTGTAACAAATTAACTCCCACCCCACCCCAACAAAAAACAACAGATTATGAGAATTCCTTTGGAAAAGCTTACGGATTGAACTTTAGTGTACATATTTAAAACGTATTGAAAGTTTCAAGTTGTGGATAACACCACGCATGGTTCATCTACCTTTCTTTATTATTTTTTTCAGTAATCACTTTAATTTGACATTTTGTGTAGAAATCTGATTTTCTAATCCAGAAATGTGAAATGTTTCTTCAACACTTTAAAATTGTCATAATAAAATCATAAATTGTGTTTATTTTTCATACTTATTATAGTCATCAATGGGAGATAACTCAAAGTAACTTTTAAATCGTTTATTCAAAACTTTACAATTTTATTGGGTCCAGAGTATTTATGGTAGAAAAGAATGAGTAATCAATCTTGATGATACGTATACACAGACAAAATTTAAAACAAAGTATATAAATGAAAAGTACCCAAGTATTAAAGGTAAGGTTCACGACTAGAGGTACAAATTAAGAGACCATGAACAAGGCGGATACAGGTTTATTGATATAAATTTGAGATACTCGAGGATCTTAGCCTAACCTATGTTTTGTTTTAGACATCAACACAGCCTCGTGGTAGAAATTCAGAACCGAGCTATGTGTGATGAATCGGCTATGGGAGACCATAACACAGAGGTGAATGAAACTTTATCCAACTCAGACAGCTCAGAGATATATATTTCCAGTGTGCTATATGTAAATACAGTCGAGGATAAACATTCAAAGAGAAATAGAGCCATTGAAATAGAAACGTCGATAAATGCTTTAGAATTTGAAAGTGAATATCGCTCTGTACAATTAAAGCCACAAAGTTTCTCGAATGATGCAGAAGGAAGGAAAACGACTGACAAAGTTCTGAAGGTCATAAGGTCATCTGATGATTATATTGAGTTCATACACGGTGAATTATACGATAAACCAAAAGAGCCGAAGTCAGTGGACAAAATTGTTATAGCAAACAAACAAAAGCAAAGAATACCAAAGACGGAAAAATCATCTAGTGAAAAATCAAGCGAGGATAATTCTGATGTGTTTGTGTATGATTATGCTAATGCAACGGGTGGAAATGGGTGCCTTCCAGTTGATGAGCATTTGATGGAGGACAACATATACGAGGCATGTGATGATCACGTTACAAGAAGTAGGGATGATTGCGATAAGACAAACAATGAATTTATATATGATTATGCTGAATCTGCATCCATAAAATGCTATCACATATACTCAGTTTCCATGGAAAACAAAAATGTGTCCTTTGACGAAGGCAATGAAATTATACAGCCACCCAAAGTCACTTCAAATTGCCACTGTGTGCCACAAACTGATATTTTACAACCAGAGTCATCATTAGCAGCAACGGCACATTCTTCACTGCAAACCTCATCATTATCATCAAATATACCTACAAACCCCACGTATGTAAATAGTCCCAGACCAAGAGCAGCAAACAAACCCATCACGGCCTCAAAACCCAATGCAACTGATGGATATGCCAACAGTCACAAATTATGGGCCGGCAATAGGAAGCAGGGCCATCTGAACTGATCGTAAATGGGGGTTATTTTAAAAATAAAGGAAATGAGAGACATTCTAATGTGGTAAAATCTATTTTGTCAACTGGTGTGTGCTTTGAAATATGTGTTTGAAAGTCAAGGAAAAACAAATTCATTTACAGATAATGTAGACTCAGAAACCTGAGGATCATATTTCTTGTATGGATGGAGAAGGGAATGGTAAATGTATGTATGTATGTATGTATGTACTGAGGGATGTTTATATGAATGCATGGATGAAGTTATGCTAAAGTTTTGTATGTAGTCGCATTGTCATGTACAGTTGTTAACAAATTAATGTTATTTGGTATGTAGATTTTGGAGTGTACGATAATAATTTAACAAACAACTAAATAAGCTGGCTTGTTCTGCGGGTATTGCCTAGCTTTATCGTTTGGAAAGGATAATACTCGATAAGCCCCCAGTCAGATTTATTAGAGTCGTATCAAACTCATATAGATAAAACAAATCCATCTCTCTACCCAATGTATGTATTTAATTCTTATCCAGAATGGCTTTTAATACAGAAAAAACGACCATTAAATCCAATGCTTTTCCCTTTGTTGTTGAACCTGTATTCGTGGATTATAGACAGCATGGTTAACACGCCCCAGTAAAGCTGACTGCAGAAAAGAGATAGATCTAAGATTCGTCATTTGCACAACGTATGCCTAATAGTCAATACTATTATATATGTCTAAATGGTGTGTATATATACGTTAAAATCAGTTGATAATTCTCACATCTAAATTCGTTTTCATTTAATAAGGTATCCCCATGTTTATGCTTCAAATGCTATTGATTGTAAAAGGAAACTATGATATCCACTGTAAAAAGAAAATATATTCATTGTAAAAGGAGACTATGATATTGATTGCAAAAGGAAATTGTTATATTCATTGTAAAAGAAAACTATTATATTCACTATTAAAGGAAATTGTTATCATTGTAATAGGATACTATTATATTCACTGTAAAATGAACTTGTTATATTTATTGTAAAGGAAAACTATTATGTTCACTGTAAAAGGAAATTGTTATATTCATTGTGAAAGGAAAGTGTTATGTTCATTGTGAAAGGAAACTATTATATTCATTTAAAAGGAACCTATTATATTCATTGCAAAACGAAATTGTTATATTGATTGTGAAAGGAAACTATTATATTCACATAAAAGGAAATTGTTATATTCATTGTAAAAGGAAACTGTTATATTTACTGTAAAAGAAAAGTATTATATTCACTGTAAAAAATTAAAAATTCTTGAGATAAAAGAAAGAAAATTATACAGGCTCGAAAGAAATTCCTATTATTCCCCTCCCAAATTTAAAAAAAAAAAAATACATGTTAAAGATAAAACCAAGCAATGAATACAAGTAATATTGGTTAATAGTCAATTTAAAGAAAGAACCACATTTTTCAGATCAGATAAATGTAAAAAATGCTTTTCCTTTGCATTCATTGGGAATCCATTCAGAAGAACAATTTATAAATACTCACGCGCGCATGGGCAAACACCCTCAAATACGTCATCGAGCTTTTGACATCTTATTCTTTTTAAACAGCAGCATAATTGAGAATAAATATAATTTTTACCCGATTATAGACTTGCAATCAGCGTATAGAATTTACCGCGTCATCTGAAATAATGCAGCAACTACGGTACTGACAAGATCTCACTTTATGCATGCGCACACTCACACGTGGACGTACGCAACAAACATGTACAAATCAAACTGAAAATAGAACCAAACAGTATACAGAAGATATTGAAAACGTGGCAGCTGAACACTGGGAATGTAATAACGATATATTCCAAACAAATCGTCACTGCCACATTTTTCTAGCTAAGGTCATTTACATAGCACACACCCATCTCTCTCTCTCTCTCTCTCTCTCTCTCTCACACACACACACACACACACACACACACACACACACACACAGAATACAACACAATCCCCTCCTAACAGCTACAGCAGATAATTAATTTATGCCCACCAGGTTAATGGGACAATTGCTCTTCACCATTACATCACGTACATCACGTACGAATAAGGGTCCAATATTTTCATTTGTGAAGGTGGGAGGGACGTTGCGTAGTTAGCAGAGCGTAGGATTCGAAATCTAAGGATCGAGAGTGCGATACCTTCCCAAGCCACAGCCCGGGCCGGTTTCCTCATTGTGCCATTGGGAAAGGCACCTAGCTTCCACTTGCTGGTCATTATATAGCCATCAATATATATCAAGTGCTATTAATAAGCCACCCACCTCAACCCCGGCATTTTTTGACAACATTAAATTGTAAGCAACCAGTTCAAATCGCAGTCCTCTCAAGAAATAAATTCTTCTAGTTAATGTTAAACTCCTAATTCATACCTTAGGATACATAACAGCTTCTGCTATTCGTCACTGTATGTGTGTGAATGTATATTTGTGATTTGGATTTTAAAGTAGCTTTAACAATGTTTCAGTCATATCGCTACGATGTCTGCAGTGTGGCAGTTTATAGCGATGTATATCACTGGGGCATCATGCTGCAAACGTGTAGCATGATGTCCCACCCAGTCACATTATCCTGACACCAGGCCAACCAGTCCTAACACTAACCTCTTAATGCTGAGCTCCTAGCGTGGCAGCTGTTAGCACCATTTGTATAAGTCTTTGGTAAGATTCGGCCGGGGTTCGAACTCGCGACCTCCAGCATCCGAGGCGGAACCTCTAACTACTAGTCCACCGGAGCGATTAGAAATATGTAACAAATTCAAAGTAATACAGAAATAATTAAATGGTTTGAAGAAAGTACGAATTAATTAGAGAAGGCAAATTAGACAGAAACCTTCCATATTAAAATGGAAAAGTTATAGAAAAACAATAATAAATAAACAAGGAAAAAAGTTGCAGCTGGGCTCGAACAGCTATTGTCCAAACATATTACCTTACACCATCGGTCTAAATATGCAATGTGATGACAGTTTGCTATATATATATATATATATATATATATATATATATATATATATATATATATATATATATATATATATATATATATATATCAATGACATGGAGAGGTATTCTAGAGTAATATATATTACCAAAGCTTTGCTTATTTATCTTTTTTATATAACAAAAACCCAAAACAACAGATTTTATAGACATCGTTTTTCTAAAAGTAAAAATAAATGTACAACAATCCATTTCTTATATAAATATTTCTTCGAAAATTGCTGCAATTAATAATTTGTGTTATAATGTGCCGATAGCCTACTGCGTGGTTCTATTTTAAATCTTGTCTACAGACCATAATTTAAAGCTAGATAACAAAATCGCATGAAATTAAAACAAATGGACAATGATACTAATGAATATTACATTTTTGTTTAATGTATTCATGATTTTATTGAATGGGTATATTTTACATTAAAATTCATATTATAACCGTGTTTGCCTGAGTACCAGTATATTTGAAATCATAGAAGTGTGGAATATAAATAATAAATGCAACTTAACATGATCTGGAAATGAAAAATGCACGGATATTCTTTTGCGACCATTCCTTTATAATATAAAATTTTAGTCCCATAAATGAAACACCGCAGTGCACTGACAAATATGAAAATATATACTTAATATATACTTCCTGTAAATCAGTGTCGTTAATGCTGTGGCTCGGAGTCGTCGGTGGTTTTTCATTTCCACCGAGACGATGTCAAATTCACTAATGATAATTGTTTCATCATCAATAGCAATCAAGTACAACTTGGTAATTGTATTGAGATTGCTTTGTGTCGCCGCAAGAAGTTCTGAATGGAAACGTATTCGCTAATGCAGTCACAAGGAGATTGTTTGAAAAGCACTGCCTGCGACACCAGTTACTATCGATATACGCCCGACAACAATTTCAGGTAGTGCTGTTATAATAGTGGCTGTGGTTATGATTCCCGCCTCACCCAGTACAACAGCGGTTTCCGCGGAAATACCGCAGATAGCATCTACGAGCAGACAAATGCCACGTTTGTATTTAACTTGTAGCGCGATTTTCTTGGCGATTTCATCTCACAGTTGTGTCCCGCTTTCAGCTTGAGGGTAGGCTTGAATGTGAATGTGATCGTGAAGTATAATTGCTTGGCAGGCTGGTCTTCTTCAGGTGCAATACGCACACGCACATCTAACCAACTATTTTTATTTAATATCATAACTGTCAGACAATCATAGAAAATATGGTTTTGGGGAATATTTAAATTTCTAACGATTGAGCTATATTGAGGCCTTGCAATAATTTCATATAAAACCATACTGTTTACGCCATTGAATTTTTTTCTGGAACGATAGATCTCATCTTCGCCAAAAACTGATTCACGAACAAGTTCTTCTTTGATGCATAGCGGTCGAGAGTTTCCTCTACTTTGTCGAGAAAATGTTCGTGGAAGATAATCAACGGGGAATGCAATGCAACCAGAGTTGATTTGACAGGGAGCACTTCCGTGAGTACTTGTACGCCTAGATGTGCATTCCAGAATTGAAAGTCCCATCCTAATGCAATGATTCCATGCTGGGTTTGAGTTGGTGTTGGTACATTATGGCGGTCGCAACTGTTGATTTCTGTCTCGCCCTTAAAAAGATTATATTTCAGTATAGTCAAGAACATGAGTACGGTATTCACGCAGATATATATATATATATATATATATATATATATATATATATATATATATATATATATATATATATATATATATATATATATATGTGTGTGTGTGTGTGTGTCAAAAGTGGAAAAAAAAATAACTATCGATGTTGGCATCAATATTCTGCTGGTCCAACAAACTGTCAGCAAATTCCGCAACCCCATCAACGCGGTAAGAAACAATCACTTATATGCAACGATAACGATGGTTAAGTTAACCGTCCGGATAGGTGAGGAGTCCTTCAAACTAAATTTCATATAGGGCAACTAATTGTACGGTTATTGCATATGTAAAATAAGTTTTAATAGTATCCCCTCTATTCGCACTCATCATATATGGTGTATCATTCTAGTAATTAACTACCAATATTCCCATTGTACCTCACCCGCTATGAAGCACTCTTACGATGAATAAATATGATCCATGCTCGAGCATCTTTGAGATGTGAGATTTAGTTTGATCAAAACCTCACACCATAAAGAGTTCAATGTAATGTGATTTGAATATTTATTAAGTCATCACTACACAACCCCTCGCTAAGTAACAAGGATCACATTATGGTTAATATTCCGCGAATGCGGCTTATGAATATATTACACGTGATGGTGAGGGCAACTTTGCAATCTTTTCATACATGTATTGCTTCATCGCATCCTTGGCTACATCAATGTAGTTTCTTGATAAATGCAATCGACGTATCAGTCTCTCATCTCCCGTTTTTAGTGAATTCATCCCGGGTTTCGCAGTTTCAAAAGAACATCTTGAATGTCCACAATAGATGTTTGAAGTTTTCTAGTTTAATCTTGGGAAATCACAATCTCGCCCGGGTCGACGTCAACAACAAATCGGCTTGTAAACTTAATGAAATCAACTTTGTTAGCTAACCTGGTCAGATCTGCATCAGCACCTCGTTGGGTAGCTGAGATATCGCGTCCGTAAATGTCAATAGGTATTTCGAGTATTAATAGTACTTTCTAAGTGACAATGTAAAATCAACAAACACTTGCAGAGTTGCAGAATTCTCGAGAGAAGACAAAACTTCAACGGTGAGATGTTCACATATGGGTCCATCTGAGTTTGCAACGACAGCGTTGAATAATATAGCAGTTTGCGTCGAGTGGGAAAGCCACAACAACTTCAAGTGGCTGCGCTATCCAGCACTATGCAAAATACAAATAATGTCGAGATGTAACCATGTATGCGACAAAATGAGTTCGAGCTCCTGTTGATAAATTCAGGTTAACAAACTCGGTTTCCCACTTGGCTGAGATCATAGATGGAAGTTCGTCACTATAAAGACTCATCGGAAATGCTTGATAGACTTTGTCATAGCAAAGAAGTCAATAATGGTCAACGCCGCAGCTATTTGTGAGTCGTACTGGGTAGTCAATAACCTTTCGCCTGAGGATATTCCCGGGTAATCGAAGACCTCTTTCTTTTCTTCCAATCGCCCTTCTATAGACATTAAAGTTGAGGTTCCGACGGCTACTAACGCAGCCGCTTTTGCAACTTCAGGAGGCCCAACCATTACAAACGCTGGAATGACTGCGTGAAATGGAAATATCCCATCGGTCTTTTGCATTTGTGCCACAATATCAACTACTCGCAGCTCGTGCAGCTCGTGAGGTCAGGGCTGCGAGCCCTATTAATGCGCCTGTGAACAATCATTGGACAGCATTTCCAAGGTCATTTCCATAATGTGCCATGAAAACTTGTTTTCTCGAGTTCAAAACACACATGGGTATTACAAGTTCATGGATGACCATCATTATATTTAAATCTGAGATCCATCTTTAATGTATAGTTGTATTTTCTAGGTCTCAGTGCAAGGATACAACAAGTTCCGGTCCTGTTTCATAAAAGTAACACGAAGGTGTGTCAACCGGAGATAATAGCATGGCGGATTCACGAGCACCGCTGAAGTCATCGAGAGCAAAGTACCTTGGGGCGAATTCGTTCAGAACCCAAACCCTGAGAAACTAGGCTTGTGGTAGCTCCACTATCGTAACTTCCACTGATGGCCTCACATGTTAAATTTATCTGCATCGTGGCTGTAATTCTGACAATGTCTGGAGCGCTGTGTTAGACCCACCCCCGCCCCCGGTCCTGCACTTAAAATTCGTTTGTCCTCTTGAACGTCTTATGGCCAACTGAGAACTGGTCTCCTCGACGACTGCGGTATAAACCGCGTACTGTGGATTAAGATGGCAGAGCCGAGTATATACCTGTGCTCGTGAGTAAATATTGATGAGTCACTCAAGACATCTTCCGTCAAATATCTAAACTGACTGAGTTAATGTCGTACGCATCCTTGGGAAATCCAGTAACAAGCCATGTACCTTCTCGACCATATTCTGCCGAAAACACAAACGAGTTATTCGCGGGAGGGCCCTTTAGTGGTTGAGATCGGATATAAGGGCAATTGTAATAATCGAATAACGATGCTAGCTCAATCTCGAGTAAGCTATCTTTGCCTACTTTAATTGGTTTATAGAAAACCATGTTAACTTCTTGTTTTGTTGATGAGATAGTAATTGTTGAGGTAACGCTCGATGTTGCATTTGCATCTACACGGTGAATCGCAACAATTATTTCACAGAAAACAATAAGTTCATCAGAATTCATCATCGGTGTACGCGCTTTCGTCGTATTTATCATCAATTTCGTCAGTAACTCAGAGCTTTAGAGCGTAAGACGTCTCTGGGTCCATGATGTCCTTGATGAGCAACCGCTGAGAAATTAATGCGGCATCATTAATGTGCGTTGTTACTCACTCGTACCTAACTAGGTCATGGGAATCACAAAATCCACCAAGGGCTTCTCATTTCTTTGTTTGCTGTTTGAGTAGATGGTATTTTTTGCAATATAATGCATGTGTTTGTTCCGCCAGCAGACAATTAATTTTTCTTGATCTCATTCAAATTCAACAAATTATTTTTTACCATGTGGGTGCAGTTGTTTGTCTGTTAGCCCGGGTTCATGGGAAAAGTGTGCGGAAATGTTCGGGTAAGAAATCCAGGGCTACGTTGCATATGTTGATGAGACGGGATCATTTTTCGTGCATATGGTTTGTCATAAATCTTGCCATAATTCATAAGCTTCGTCCTGGGTCCCATATTGAAATTCGATAAGGGTTTAATCGAAACAAGATCACGCATCATCCTTAACCCTAGCTTGTGATTTCGCCATAAACTACCCAAATATTTCATTAAGCCATTCATCGGTTATATAGCGAGGATTTATGATCCTTGGCAGTTTAGTCATACATGATTGCGACCTGAGGAGTGCAGCAACAGCGGCATTCATACTATTTTCATGAATCCACGAGTGAGTGACATCATTAATATTGAGGCTTTGGTTTCATTTCTGACCTGCACCCGGACGGGTTAACCTTGTGGCGTATTACGAAGTATCTCTGTTACACTCTGTTCTACTCCCTCAAGCTTCCATGGTAAGAGTTAAAGGGCATAGTATGTACTTCTATTGTTTCTATAAACGTCTCACCTTCCTTAATCTCTTCGTGGTTTCGCGGTGAAAGCGTTTGTTGGACACCCTCTGTGACATGTTCCCGTGCAGTCTGTGCAATATATCTTTGATACGGCAGACTATAATATTACGGATCAGTTATTGGTATTTGCAAGCAGCTTTGCGATGTCGCTCCACATACTCTACAATACACAGTCAAATGAATGCTTGCGGGTCCATGGACTTCAAAGCCACGCAATATCATCAACATGTTACAATTTCCTCGGATTACTTTAGGCACGTGTTCGTATCGTTTTGTTTCATAGATCGTCTATGTTCTTGTGTCTGCTTCGGGAAATTCTCTCGCCGGGTTGTCTGGGTACTCAAGCAGCACAAGATTATTCATACTCCAGATAATACCAGCAACGGCAGGGGTTACATCGATTGCGGAAAAGAAGTCAATATTGGATGATGAAAACGTCTTTGATGAATGAAGCGCTTCCGTAAAAGTCTTGAGTATGTTATTACATGGTTGATCGACTGCGGACGGCTCAGTCAGGTACAAGCGATCCCACGTTAACCGTCTCAGAACAAGATTTAACGACAGTTGCGTTTTTCAGATCAAGCTGGGCCGATTATCCGCGCGCAAACTGAGTTTGGAATCTTGTTACTGTGCTTAGGTGGTCTGGGCTTTGCCTGCGCATTGCACATCTACGGCGAGTTCAAAAACGTAATGGTATAGTCTCCATGACTGGCACTTGTATTCGATGTGAAGGAAAGAAGTTTACGCTTTTTGGAACTTCTAACCATGGACGAAGAAGCACTTACAAACTGTGACTATGATGCATGCTGCCGAATTGATCTATTTTCTATAAAGAATCAATTGTTTTCCGTGCACACCAGCGCGCTGATACAGCTCTCATCCATGACTTGAACACTATTAATCCTAAACTTGGAGGAAGAATTGCAAGATGGATCATCAAAAGAGGTATAAAGACCAAGATTATCATTGGAGGTGAAGCCCATTGATATAATAAACTTAAATGATCTACTGTAGTCTCTGTAGTTACTGGTAAAGTTGCCGATGAATAGTTAACGGTCACGGCAATGATCTCCCTCGAGGTTGCTAGAATGTGGATTGCCAAATATGTGTAGTGGCAAATTTACCTGCGCGTCAAGAAAATTGTCTCGTTAATGGTTTGATATGAAGACTTCTAACGAAGTTTATCAAACTGATATTTCGTTTCTCAAACATGGCTGTGTATGTGTTCGTACATACAAGTGCACGCGAGGTCGAGCCGTTGACGTCTAAAGATTCAGTAAGCGTTACATAACAGATGCGATTACACGTATTTACAAACGTTCACCCCTAACATGGCCACAACTGTTGCAGGTTGACCTATTTGGTGTTTAAGTACGACTTGATGAGTACAGCGTACTATTACAAAACGTGACACTTTTATAACAGGCTGTATTAAAGTTAAGTGTCTTTTACATACGAAAAGGGTATACTATACTGTTAAACAAACGACTTGAATAGTTGGCAGACAAATATCATGTTTATATCGATGTTTAAGCTTGCTTTAGAAATATATGAGTATTGTGGATAATGTGTTCAATTTACATGACCTTATATACCATATAACAAATTGTGTTAGGAAACAATTTTTAGCTTTATTTTCTTTTCCATAGAATTTGACGATGTAGTAATGGCTGTATTACGGTTTACATTCATTCAAGATAAGGTTACATGAAATAATTTGGATTCTATAACATCTAAATATAATTAAGTAAAATCATCAGTTAAACATATGGATCAATTCGTGGAAGAATATTATTACTTTTATAGGATAAGACAGGGCGCTTGCCTATCCCATATCATACTGAAATATGCATACATGATGTGTAAGAAAAACTAAGAAAGAAAAAGGTCTTTATATCCTGAATTTATTTCTTTTTACTATACGTTGCTGATTCTGTATTAATCTCTGTAACTGCAGATAAGTTACAGAAAGGGTTAAATGTCGTATACCAATATTGTTTTTACTGGAAATTGAAAGTTAATACTGAAAACGAAGGTGATTGTATTAAGAAAAGATGGACTCCATAAGATTACTGTAAATTTGTGAAACTGTTACTTTAACGTAGAAACTGTTTCTAAATTTACATTGGTATTGATTTACCACTGGAGGATCTTTTATGGAAGCATACAACTCTAGCAAACCATACTTATAACGCACTTTTCAAGTTAACCACAATGTATGTGTCATTTGTAAATTTATGTTCAAAAGAATATAACTAACAAATTTCAACAGACATAATCTTTCTTTTTATAGCATAATTTTTCTCTCTTACTCTTTTACGTATATAATTTAAGAATTTATGTCTTATGAAGACTTGTGCTTCTTTTGTAGTCTCAGATTGTACTATCAAATCAATACTAATAATTGTCAAAATATTAAGCTGTACTTTCTATATTCCGTAGATGATATTATTTGCTCATTTGTTTCTCATTACATTGTCAGAATCGTGCAGTACTTTTCAATACTGCACTGCTTAATACTGCACGATGTGTGTGTCCAAAAAAAAAATAGCAATGTGTATTAGAAACTAATTTAGATTGTAAACAAACAATGTACGCTCATGAAGCAGGCGCTGGAGCTTTTATTAGATTTGTCTGTGGATGAATTAGATAAGCTGTTTTGTCCATTTGAAAGTAGGGATGATAAAGTTGACGATGTGGATGAGTTCAATGAATTATAAAAGAAACTTTCAACCAAGCAAACGATTGAACGTGATATCTGTATTGTTCGCAACAAGCGTGAGACATGCAGTATTGAAAATACCATTCTGACTATTTTAACACTTATTTGGGAGAAATGTTTATAACTATTCGCAACTCAGATGGTTCAGACCATATGCCGTGCTTTCCCTGGTCTACAAAAATAGCATAGAAAGGCATAATAAGGTCAACGTTTATCCCGTCTTTGTTACAGAGGTTGCATTTACAAGTTAGTCCAGTCACTAAATTCGACAATAATAAAAAATCTGCAACTGAAAAAGGCAGAAATGTAATAGTCTCAGTGCTAATAATCCAAAACGACTAACAGGTCTTATTTCCGCTGGCGAAATGGCTGTTCACACCCCAGCTGCTTTGCAATTTTCCACACTTTACTTTTTTGGAATTGTGTTTGGATTTATAGTACAAGTCATTACAGGTCATGTAGCTGTGGTACCTCCAAAAACATGCATGCAAGTGACAGGGCATAAGAAATATATAATCTATAGCTGATAATAACAATAGTAATAAATATACTTACCTTTTTGCAGCTTGATTTTCTCAGAATATACGTTCTTTGTTATTTATGCAATCAGTTCCAAAAATTCATCCACAGCGCGAAATGGTAAGTTTCGACTACATTTCCAGCACAAATCATATTCCAAAGGAGAATTTACTGCACTATAAATGACATGCATTTGATATTCCCCGACAAACAATATTTAATCCTGTGTTTTCTTGAATGTTTCAATTAAAAGAGTTTCATATGTTTCCACCTTATGATACCAAATTATCGACGCCACATAAACAATGTACATCATATGGTATTGAGACGGTACATCTCTCCAGTCCGTCACAACTATAAATGCAGAATTTGGTTGGATCGACCGAGAAAAAAATTCTTACATTCCAGACCAACAGGAAAAGTTGTTTCAAAGCGCCGTCATTCACAATACACTACCAAGTTAAAAGGTCGCTGGGCGGTGCTATGTGCGCATGAATACTGTTACTCTGTACATGTTTAACTTCACTTTGCATTTAATTTGGAATATATCAGAAATTGCATCTTTAGGACTTTCAAGGAACTTCTTCCAAAGTCTACAGATCCTCCCTAGGTCCTGTAAATGAAGATCAATTTTTAACGAGCTTTGTCGTTTTAGCAAATGTAGGGCCTTTTCAATGGAAGCCCAAAAATTATATTACTGTACTTGATCGCTACGTTTCCACAACCTTCAGCAGACAATACATGTGTTTAGAGGTGGCATGACAGTTCCTATGCCCAACAAGCCCGAAAAATAAAAATAAATAGTTGTTGGACAAGTAAACGTTCATTGAGCAAGACCAATGTTTATAAGGAGCAAAACTCATCCGGGTGACATATTCCTCTCTTTCCCACTTTTGAAAAGACTCTTAGCGAAACAAGATCCGTCCGTAAGCAATGACTCACGGAGTGTCAACCACCACTCACACAAGCATCCCCGGCTCTAAAAGTGCAAATGTGACAAAGCCGATTTTTATTTGAGACACTTACTCTAGGTATAAAAAGCAAATCAAGTTCCTTGAAAATATCTCATATGATCAAAAGATATTTGCTGTCAAAGGCGTAACAGTGACAGACATAATATTTTTGTTTGACAAAATGTGAATAACTCTTACAATACTGATCAGACAGAGCCCATGTTCTTTTACAGGACGCGCTGTATGATGATCCCACAAAACATGCCAAGTTTCATGAAGTTATTCCAAATGGCCCAGGAATAAGTAATCGAGAAAGAGCGGGCCGGATGAACCCAATTTGTAATAAAATAGGGATAACTCTTCAAGACTTCATGTTTTTCGGGACAAATTTCTGGTCATATTAGTTAATTGTACCACGTTTCATGAAGATATTTGGTGTAGGGTTCACACGAATGCTTAATTCCTGGCAAGATAGGCGTCCGAGCGCCTATGATTACACATAAAATCAAAGAAAAATAAACGATTTTTACTCACTTTTTACCTAGTTTCTGAGCAGAATATTAACTCATGTCTTTTTCTCTCTGGTCAAAGAGCAACGTAAAGCCAATTAAACATGCTCTGTAATGCTTTTTGATCAACATTTGGGTCAGATTAATGAATATGTATGTCTGCAATTAATTTTCAAATCTATGCGATTCCTGCTTAAAATTCATATCTAAAGCTTCAAGACGAGTGTGAAATATCTTGAATACTATATATATATATATATATATATATATATATATATATATATATATATATATATATATATATATATATATATATACATATACACATACATACATACATACATAGATAGATAGAGATAGATAGAGTCCTTCTATGAAAGGGCCAATCTACTAATATCATAGGGTATATAGGTATATTTAAATATTCAAGTGCTTTAGAAATGGACCTAGCTACAGTCACGCTCCAGGAAAGGACCCAGCGATTAACTTTCCTTTTGGATACTTATATGCTCTAGATAAAGATCAAGCTTCCATGTCATTCCAGCATTCTGTTATTACAAATGCTGTGTGTAGGTGGTGTTCATCCTTGTGGAAATCGATAGAGATGTAAATTGTACAGAGATGTAAATTGTCAATGCTATCATATTGATCCAGTTAAGATGTGTAGTGCCATAGTCCTCTACCACCACCACCACCACCATGTGACAAACATTCCCGATTTTTGTCAAATAAATTTAAGTTTTATTGCTTCCTCATCATTTTGCTTTTTCTATGTAAGCTTTTAAAATAAATTGAAAAATAGATGTTTTTAGATTTCAAGATTATATTATTCATTTCATCTTAAATAAACACACATCATGTAAAATAATTTGGTGTTTTATTGAAATTCTTATGTGTAATGCCAGAGACTGATTACGTGCCAACATTGCAGTTGGACACAGAACACAATTAATTTTGCTATATATTCTCTACATTTATTTCTCAGTACTGACCTTTCCACTGTGCAAATCATACGTTAATCTAAAATGCCTTCAAAGATGACTTCACGGTGAAGTTCTTGTCAATGGCTGACCCGCTCTTTTTTGAGATGCTGGACTGTCAACATAGTAGCATGTAAACAGAACACAGATTTCACTTCCGGATCATCACCAAGGCCTTATTACTCACTGTGCACTGTCGCCAAAATACACACAGACAACAATACCCTGAGCTCATATTATCAAGAATAAACAGTTATCTTTAAATCCCTACCAAAAATGCATAAATAAAACTCTTCCATCACCACCAAATGAAGGAGGAAAAAAAATGTTCTAAAAATAGACTAGAAGTACATTCGTTGGTACTGAACAGGAAGTATTAATTGTGACGTGATTCCTGACGGGCTCCATGTTTTACGCCAATTTTAGTCAAACTATTATATTTGCATGCTATACCTATTTCAACTTTATACATGAAGTCTTTTTGAATTTCCTTGCAAACAAAACATGTGACACCTGTCAGAAAGTATGTAGTGCTGGTGTTCCACAGGGTGCAAGTTCTGGTCCAAGTGCTCCATGTGCCCTGTCTGAGAGTATGTTTGAAAGTTACAAATATTGATCAATTAAATTTTAATGGCAAATTAAATAAACATTTATTTTTTAAAAACTAAATTTTGTTGAAAACTTAAATTTTCATACAAGTTTTAAAACACAGTTTGACAAATTTGAGACAGAAAAGTTGACTAATGAATGGTATTTAAAAATAAATGGTAGTTTTGGTCCGTACAACTGATAACATGTTTCCCAGGAGTAGTCAATCATCATAGCTCATAGTGATTTTGGCAGCAAACCGCAATATGCCTGTCCAGATGCATATATGTGTACACACTAAAGAAACAATGACAGGTGCTATGTTCGACAATTATTGTGTCAGGTACCTAAGCAGTTGTTTCCATAACTAATAGCACATTCCGATTTAAAGTTATGATGGGACCACTACCATGTTTTATAGCAAAAATGCATTCCATTTCAATGTCGATAACTACAAAAGGTGGCAATGGGATAGGAAAATAGTTTTTAGGGAGGCTCTACCTTACTGAATAATAGTGCTGATCTCTCTCTCTCTCTCTCTCGCGAAAACCTAAGCCATGTCTTTGAAATGCTATATAACAGTGTGGTGATATGAACTAATTATGGTCACTTATGGCAATACACTGCACACGCCCTTATGAAACCTTGCTATCACCACCAGACTACTGGAGAGCTTCCAAGCTGATCCAACTCTAACACTTTGTTCCAGATACCAGGCTAGACCTGAAAAGATACAATATGTTTCACTTAATTCTAGAAAACATTAAGATCTATGTAAATGAAGTTAAAATGTGTTAGATATGGTGATTTCAAAATAACATTAAGGTTGCAAGCATGGGGGGAAATATTAAACTTGACAGAGTGACACTCAGAAATGTGAAGCAATGGCCATGTATTAAAGTGATAAATTCATCCTAAAAATATATGAGGTTTCTAGAAGCATATTTAGCCATTTGCAAGTTAAATAACTAATCAGGTAGACTATGTATCATAAAGTTTAAGGCAATGTTGGGGCGGTGAGGTTTGATCATTGGTGCAAACATTAGTACATACCAGTATACAGGAAAGTCAAGTGACAATGTACTAAATTAGAATATGTTACTATAAGCAATCTTATTCATGATGGAAATAACAATTTTGGATATTGCAAGTGAATACAGCCAAATGTGGTCACACAAATCAACTATAGGTACCACTAAATCCTATATCATCAGCTAAATGTGAAATTCTGATCCCCAAAACTTGTAAACAAGGATGGAAATTTGCATATGTGGGACATAAACAATGTACTTGTTAAGATCAAATGTGCAAACATAATTCAAATTATCTATTTGAACATTTATAGTGTATTTTTAATAATGTTGGTTACCATTTTTTAAGATCATTGATTGAATGGAATCAGATATCAGCTGATGCTTCAACACCGCACTCTGTCAAAGTACTAAATTGAAATATGTTGCCATACATAGGCATATTCATGATGAAAATAACATTTTGGGATATTTTCAGTGCACATAGCCATAAATGTGCCTTACAGATTCACTATAGGTACAATGTCAGCCTATATAATGTACTGAATGTGAAATTTTGATCCCAAACATTTTAAAATGGATGGATATTTGTTCATGTGGGATATGTAACCATGTTAAGATCAGTTGTACAAAGCTCAGTTCAAATAATCTGTTTGAATATTTCTTATGTAATCTTTAGAGTGCCAGTTAACAAATATTATTAGTAATTAATAATGCATAAAGCAAAGATGGATCATTATAATTCCCATAACATCATATAGGCCACAATGCCGCAGTACACCAATCAATATCTTAACCAAACTGAACAATAAAATGGAATGCATTTTGTGTTCAACTTACATCGTTTTGCTGTTTTCTTACATTCAAGGGTAAATATACCTGGGGAAAGCATATTTTATCCCTTTGATCTGTATTTCATTCTCAGACAGTTTAAAATGATTTAGTACAGAACTTGAGTAGGTTCTAGTATAAAGTTTTCATCGCTGTCCTCTCATTAAATACCTTATAACTATGTTTATCAACAATTACTGAAGGCTATACAAGCAGATATGTGTTACCCAGGAAGTGACCCCATTATAAACACATAAATTAACTGCTTGGACCTCTAATAAATAGTCTGAATGGCCAATACAAATTATAATCATGTCTTCGTGTATTTTAAATGAAGGTCTCATTTTGACTTACAAAGATATTTTCTCTGACAAAATGTGACAAAAATCCAAGACTGGAGTTTGTATATGGTGTAGGAATATATACATGCTGATCACATTTAATATGATTCCCAAAAATATTATATATGTGCATTTTAGGGGAATTTTTTTATATTTTTTATATTTTTTAAAATTTTATTAAAATTTTAAAAATAAAAATTAATTTTTTGCTTTTAATTTCATTCTCATTTTTTCTAAGACAATATACAAAACATATTAAAATTTCATGTGTCTATCTTCAATAGTAAAGATTTGATACCAATTTAAACTTTACTCCAATACTGCCCTGACAGGACATAGAACACAATTAATTTTACTAGATGTTCTCTACATTTGTTTTTCAGGACTGACCTTTCCACTGTATGACAATCAATGCAAATAATATATTAATCTAAAATACCTGCAAAGATGACTTCACGGTGAAGTTCTTGTCATAGGTTGACCTGCTCTTTTTTGAGATGCTGGACTGTCAACAGAGCAGCATGTAAACAGAACACAGATTTCACTTCCGGATCATCACCAAGGCCTTATTACTCACTGTGCACTGTCGCCAAAATACAGACAGACAACAACACCCTGAGCTCATATTATCAAGAATAAACAGTTATCTTTAAATCGCTACCAAAAATGCATAAATAAAGCTCTTCTATCTCCACCAAAATGAGAGAGGAAGAAATGTTCTAAAAATAGACTAGAACTACATTCGTGGGTACTGAACTGGAAGTATTAATTGTGACGTAATTCCAGTTACTATCTATCTATCGGGGAATGAAGGAACGGCTGATACAGAACTGTGCTCATAGAATTTACCTGCGCTATACAACGTATGTATGGTTGTACGCACTCGCGCGCGCACGCGCGCAAGCACGCCCGTATGTATGTATGTATATATGTATGTATGACTTTATTTCCTCTTCAAAAGAGATAACATTCAGTTATTCTTATTATTACATAATAGTTGTTGTTGTTGATGTTGTTGTTGTAGGGTTTAACGTTATTTTTCAGCACAAGATAGGCTATACATGGCGGCCAGTATAATTGGTGGAGGAAGAACCCTGGAAAACCCCGGGAAGAACCACCGACCCACTAAAAGCTACTGGCAGGCTTTCTCACGTACCAACCTTAGCCGAGTCTGAGACATCGAACTCACGCAGACAGAGGTGGGATGGCAGTGATCCGTAACGGTGAGCGCTTTAGACCACTCGGCCCCCACTCGGGGCACCATTACATAGTAGTAATAGGAACATTAAGTGACATTAATGAATACACAACACACCAAACATGTAAATATATGTACAAGAAGTACAGTGAGTGTCATTAAGACCTCTCTTAAGATATCCATCTCATCTTCAAAACAAGACCTTTCTTGAATACGTGTGCGTGTATGAAAGTTTAACAGGAATAGTGTGATACGCACTACCGCATGTCGAACGTGGCAATTATCGGAGGCAAGGGAAGCGCGGTGGCTAGCATGCTGGATACGCAACCGACAGGGTCTGGGTTCGAAGACTACCTTCAGATCAGTCTGGGTTGGCTACCGTGGTGTGTCTTTGGGCAAGTAACTTTATTTCGTTTTTCTTCGGCAACAAGTGCACTGTGTTTGTGCCGGGAAAAAAAGAGCAAAGGCGCCGAAACAAAATGGTTTATGATAGCAAATAACCCAGCAGGAGTTATTTCGCTTGAATTACGATTGTTTTATCCTTCATCCTTAATGTGAGCTTCTTTCCTGTTCGTAAGAACTATGAACTGGTTGATCATATTGTAAGTCTATATATTTCTCTCTAATTCAGGGTCGTTGATACCATATGGAATGATTATGTAAAACATATGGACCCACGAATTATTTTACACAATAGATTAGCACGGACCCATCGGTAACCTGTGCATAAGCGTCCGCATAGGAGCACAAGTATTCTAGCTACACCACTGATCTAGTTGTGTATATGTTGCTCGGTCTTAACGTGTAAAATACACACTGTATAGCACGCAAGCAAATACTATGGGCACAGTTCAATATCAGGCTTTCATTCATGCCCCGATAGATAGTCTCTGCGCTGTTTGCACGAAATCAAACGTTATTAAAAACATCGCCGACCCTGATCTACTGGCGTAACGAATCACCGGATGGAAGATATGAGTCTCCGCTCCTGGGGCCCCGAGTGGCCGAGTGGTCTAAAGCGCTCTCCGTCAAGGATCACTGCCATCTCACCTCTGTCTGCGTGGGTTCGAGTCTCGGATTCGGCCAATGTGGGTATGTGAGAAAGCTTGCCAGTAGCTTCTCGTGTGTCGGTGGTTCTTTCCGGGGTTTTCCCGTGTTCTTCCTCCACCATTAATACTGGCCGCCATGTATAGCCTATCGTGTGCTGAAAAATGGAGTTAAACCCTACAACAACAACAACAACAAAGAGCCTCTGCTCCTGGAATGTCGGGCAAGTGTTAAATACGAGTGACAGCGAATATGACCACTGTTTCTTTTAGGTGCATGTATAACATCAACATGTATCACTTGCAGTAACATTCCGTGACACCATGATGTAATTATGATTATTGAAGTTATGGAGGAGCTTAATAATGTCCAGCGTTTGCGAGCCGAGTCTCGCAAAAGCTGTTCTTTATTCAACGAATTTCAGATATTTAATATTAGATCATTACCGTCTGAGATTCTGTTTATCACATAGTTTTCATTTTAATGAAAAGAGGAGTGAAAGAAGAATAGAAAAGCTCATTCTTTCTGACTCAGATGACGCACCTTAGTAGTAAAGTGGGGCACATTAGGGACAATGGGACTTAGCATTAAAAAGACCCCTGGGTCAGATTAGGGACAATGGAAATTTAACATGGAGAAAAATCGTGGGTCACTCTAGCGACAAGGGAAATTAACATGGGAATAAATCGTGGGTCTGTCTTGCGACAAGGGAAATTAACATGGGAATAAATCGTGGGTCAATATACGTACAAGGGGAATTTAACATGGGGAATAGATCGTGGGACTGTCTAGGGACAATGGGAAATTTAACATGGGGAATAGATCGTGGGACTGTCTAGGGACAATGGGAAATTTAACATTACGGAAACCCCTGGGGGATATAGCCTCAAGGGAATTTAACATATTTAAATTGAACATGGTGGATCTGTATAGCGTCAAGGGGAATTGAACATGGTGGGACTATCTAGGGACAATGATGGTCGAGGGTCAAACACAACAGAGACAGAAACATACATACACTAGTACAAGCGTGGGATTTATATATAAAGCATTACCAAGACCTGAAATCTTGCTGGGGTGTTCAAAAATTTGCATAATTGTAATGATGCTATAAATAGCTATAATCAAGGAAATGCTCAACGACAAAAATGGATGTGACTAAAAGTAACGTTAAAATGACGAAATTGTCCCAGAATTTAAAGGAAAATAAACATATCCCCGAAAATTAAGTTACAATGGTTTAGACTAAAATGGATAAAATTAGTAACTACTTACAATATCAACTTCTGTGACGATCGTGGATAAATACCTATGTATCTATAATCAGCTGAAATTCCTATGAAATCCCACTATCTATTTATAGCTCCAACTTGTGGGTTTTTCCTTTGGAAAATCCCACTATCTTTTTATAGCCTCAGCTTGAGTGACGTTCCTGTTTATGAATTCTAGTATATATGTATAGCTACAAAATGTGGAAATCCCCAAGTCGATATTTATAGTCTCAAAATTTCCAGCGTCAGTGACGTCACTGTACTGAACACTAGGGGATAAATGGCAACAGTGTTGCAAGTGGCTGACCTGAATACGCGCTACTGTAGGTAGGTAGGTAGAGTGTATCTGATAGGGATAAAGTGAGTTTTATAGGGACAAACAGAGACCAACACACACACACACACACACACACAACATACGCGCGCAGACATACACACACACACACACAGGGAAGAGGAAAAAACAAACCCCAAAATATACTATCCACACTCGGGAGGAAGAAAAAAAAAAACAACCAAATATACGATCTACACAACGTACGCGAACACACACACACACACACACACACAACATACGCGCGCAGACTCACACACACACACACACACACACACACACACACACAGAGGGAAGAGGAAAAAACAAACCCCAAATATACTATCCACACTCTGGAGGAAGAAAAAAAAAACAACCAAATATACGATCTACACAACGTACGCGAACACACGCACACACACACACACACACACACACACACACACACAGAGGGAAGAGGAAAAAACAAAACCCAAATATACTATCAACACAGAAGGGAGATAATACAAACCCCAAATAAACTATCCACACAAACGTACGCGAACGCATACAAACCCCAAATATACTATCAACACAGAAGGGAGATAATACAAACCCCAAATAAACTATCCACACAAACGTACGCGACCGCATACAAACCCCAAATATACTATCAACACAGAAGGGAGATAATACAAACCCCAAATAAACTATCCACACAAACGTACGCGAACGCATACAAACCCAAAATATACTATCCACACAACGTCGCTAACGCATACAAACTCCAAATATGCTATCCACACTCGGGAGGAAGAAGAAAAAACAACCAAATATACGATCTACACAACGTACGCGAACACACACACACACACACACACACACACACACACACACACACACACAGAGGGAAGAGGAAAAAACAAACCCCAAATATACTATCAACACAGAAGGGAGATAATACAAACCCCAAATAAACTATCCACACAAACGTACGCGAACGCATACAAACCCCAAATACACTATCAACACAGAAGGAGATAATACAAACCCCAAATAAACTATCCACACAAGCGTACGCGAGCGCATACAAATCCCAAATATACTATCCACACAACGTCGCTAACGCATACAAACCGCAAATATACTATCCACACTCGGGAGGAAGAAGAAGAAAAACAACCAAATATGCGATCTACACAACGTACGCGAACACACACACACACACACACACACACCACAGAGGGAAGAAGAAGAAAACCATTATACACTATTCACACGCAGTGAAGAAATAACCCTTTATATATATACTATCAACAGAGAGTGAAGAAAATAACCCATTATATTCCATCAACACAGAGTGAAGAAGAAAAAGTTTTTTGAAAGCACCTAAGCCCTCACCTGCAATGACCAACTCTGCCAAACACCTACACCCCACCCACCCCCACTCCCAACACTACAAAACCCATTTAACCCGTTATTTTATGGCATCAGTGTGTGATTTAGGAAACATCAAGACACAAAATGATGGACGAATAGACTGACTATTGTTTACGGACTTGCATGCCTAAAGAGCGTGCGTGAAGGAAAACATCCTTCCATTTCAATTCTAACTAAAACATGATCCAGAGGGATAGAGAGAGGTGAAAGAGCACAATTTCATAAAGTGTGAGTAAAAACAAAACACGCCATCCTTATTATACAATGTCAAGACCAAGAGACACTTACGTTTTCTTTCTGGTCTATTCTCTTTTAGAATGTAGTATGAAATTTCACATCAGGGCCAACGCATCGGCTCACATTGTCAATTTTTCCATTTCCATGTTTTTACTGGCACAAGTTCTTCATCATCTTCAATTTCTTCTTCTGAATCCCTCTTCTCTGTTTCGTCTTGTTTTTGTTTCTTCTCTTTTCTCGTAGGGCACTCTGAATTTCAGTGTCCTTTCTCCTGACAACGATATTAGGTATCTTGACTTTTGTCTCTCTTTCTTAGACGAAGCAGGTATTCTGGAGACAAATACCCATTTACCTTTGCAGATATAGCAAACTTCATTAGCACTTACACACTTTCGTATGACTCTCATCAAATCAATGACCAAAAGAGTAAGTTTTGTTGCCACTTTCGCCTGTGAATTATGCTTTCGTATGACTTTTAGCAAATATTTGACCAGCAGGTCGATCTGTGCTGACTCTTCCATCTTCTTGATCGTTTGAGAGTGGGATGAATACTCTGACGCTAAGACACTCTCCTTATATACATGGACCTGCTGCGTATGAAACCTAGTCAAATGTAATTTTGCAATAAGATGAAACGATTTCATTGAGGAAGTAAAAAGCAATGATGTACCGTATCGCCTCACACAAAACCTGAAGTTTTAGTTCAAATCCGTGTCAGCGATTTCGAAGACGACATAACTGAGCTTTAATCAATGCTCTCCAATTATGCCACAAAACCACGAGTCCTGATTCACGCCAAAAGAAATTTCTTTCGGTCCATAAAAAATAGTATCACATCTGAGAAACGCAAAAACGAACTTCCAGAAAACTGAGAACGACGGCTTACACCTACAACGTAAATGTGTGAGTTCAAGTAGTGCGTAAAACTTAGTCAAATTACATTTTTATAGTCAAGACGAAACGATCTCTTTTCGAACAAGAAAGCAGACACCAAGCGACAATGGCGATCCGTGTCACACAACACTTTTCAAAATGTATATTATCAGAGGTTTGTTCTAGCGATCTGCACGGTTAAATTAAATGTTGATGTATTTTGCAATAAGACGGACACAATTTCCATGGGATCGCCCATGGTACGATTGTTCGTGCATTAGTTTAATTTTTAAAAATATTTTTTTATATAAATGGCCTATAGGATAGACCCAGTAAAGCATGGCCATTCTCGTCACTGTCTGAATAGCTACTCAAGTCAATTCGAAGCGAACGCGGTAATAAAATAAGTATAGCCAATGAAATGGCTTACAACGGGTGATGCATTGTTTTGTTCTAGGGCCGTGTGGCATAATAATCCCTATGTTCCTGCGTTGTTACCATTACAGTGCAGACAGACTGAAATGTGAACTTACAAGCCCTCTTTGTGTGTGTTGTACCATTTCCTCTTACCACATCAAAATACTGAGCGTCACAGTATTGGTTCACGTTTTCAAGCTGACCATTTTTTTATATCTCACTTAAACATTTCGACATAAACACTCACATCGGTAGAGTCAGAACAGACGTGTTACAGTATTGAGGGGCATGTTATCTTTTCTTTTTCAAACTAATAAATTTGGGGTTTGTATGAAGTAAAGAACCGAAAGTACAGTGAAACTCAAGGATGATGACCCAATCTGTCTGTCTATTGATGCGTGTATTTACTTAAGAAGAAATATGACCTCTAAAACACAAAGAGATACGGCAAGCATGATTAGATTAAACACAACGATGTTTTCCTTCACGCCCGTGTAATTTAGAGTTTCAATCGTCTTTGAAGACAAACTTGGTCTCCTTTTGTAGGGCTTGAAATAATAAAAAAACTGAAAAATCTTAAGCACTTTGCTATAGATAATTTCATCAACAGACCAAACAACATAAATACCGTTACAACAATAGAAAGCCTTAAATCTTCTATCAAAAAGAAATGCATGAAAAAAATTAAAGATTAACGATAACTAACCAATGAAACCGAATTTAACAAAGGCAATGACATGTGAAGAAATGCCTCTCACTTTGGAAAGGTAGGCGAATGTACTCTGTCATGCACCGTCAACTTGAAAAAAATTATAAACAGAGAGAAACCTGAATTCAAAATTCAGTTGTTTCTTTTTCTTCAAAATTATTTCGTTTCTTTTTTCTTTGTTTTTTTTTTGAACAAATCTAAGCACTAATATAGAGTGGAAAGGGAAAATGCACATACAAGCTTTGATATTTCTGAAAAAAGGAGGGGATATTCCTAACGTTCATAACCACCTATATATGCTTGGACTTGTCTGTGACTTATCCACAAAACAAGATATACATATTTCTGGTCAAGCTGCAAGTGTGTGCGTGTTTTTGAAAATGGTAAAAATTGGATATACAATTTTCTCGTGACACTTATAAAGTGAAGAGTCTGTGCAAGTGTCAAAAGCCAAAGTCATATAAGTTTTGTATTTTGTACGGCTTGTAAAGATTTATACTTTAGAAAATGTGAAGTATCACAAGTTATTATCACAAACAGAAGTGGAACATAGGGGTTTGCAAGAAAGAAAATAACCCAGACAGTTGGTGTCATCAAGAGTGCTAGAGACGGTACCCGAACTTGCTTGCCTGCTTACTTGAATTAAAGTGATTTTCGCTCTAATGGAGCATGTATCACTGGTTTAATAACGCACCGCGTGATTTTTAATTACTCCTGGGGAAGGAAAGAGAGCCTCATCCCCCAGGCTTTTATGTACTCACAGACTATTTTTAAATTTAGCCACTCAGGTGTAGGACTAACTAGTCCTTAACAACCTGACTGAAAGACTTTAAACATGAGTGGGAATTGTCTCACCACACACTCATTTTTTCTGTCCGAGCGTGGTAAAGGAGGAAAAAGGTGCTCAGCAAGACAGCCATGGATGTTAAGTACTCACCAAAACGCTAGCCCGTACTTATTTCAAATCAAGTCCCGTTTTTGCTAATGGACAATAAAAGGTACCAATAATGTGTTAACCACCTGTGCAATTAGTTCAAATCTAACGAGTCTGTTAAATTTCCTACTTCCTAACATATCTGTCTAATATTAGTACTTAGTGTACATAAAAATAGCCATACTGATCTTATTTTAAATTATTATGTCTAAGCGACATATACCAGTTTGGTCACTGTTAGGTTTAAAAAGTTAAGTTTGTTGTGGTGTTCCAATGGGTCAAGTTTGTTTCGAGAATAGTTTAGTCAAGGAGGGATACCAAGCCAAATATGGTTCCCTATTTAATAAAAAGCAATCTTTTGGAGCCCTAAAAAAGTCTGCTTTTTCTGTTAGAAGGTAACACGTCTCTCTTTTGCTTTCACGTTCTTTCCCGCACTCCTAGTCTCATGATTCTTGATATCAGGAAATGCGTAGCCATGATGGGCGGTAATGTAAGCAGCGGTTTCTACCAGTTGACTGAGGGGGTATCCAGTGTAGGCTTGTCTGTAGAATTGGGGAAGAACTCTGACCCCTAATCCCCATTGAGAAGGTCTTGGTTTAAAGGTGTCTAGAGATTTGTAGGCAACGTATTGTATGGCTGTAATAAACTGCCCTGCTATGTTGACGTCATACAATGCTTGATCTAGCCCCATTTCGGTGTACTTCTCAACGAGGGTCAGCGTCCCCCTCCTCCTCAACCGCCTCAATTCCCTCTTCTGGTTCTGATACTAATTCTTCAGTTGAGGTAGATAGTTTCAAATCCGCTGCTATGGTGTCTGTCGCTGTTATTGTTGTTGTGGTTGTTCTTTCAGCTGAGATTGCCTGTAGTATCGGAGTGAGAAAAGAACGTAGTGCCTCCGATAATTACATCTGAGTTTGCCATACCGTTTGTGTAACATAATTGGACCTTTGTTTTGCCACCACTCTTTCCGGGACGGGTTGTTTGTTAGGTATAGTCGGCTGTTGACTAGCTGTTATTTGTGTTCTCGAGGTGGGTGGAGTGCTAACTGGCTAGGTCTGCATTTCTTGCTCCCGCTGCTGTTGCGTATATTTCTTCCCTCCACACCGAGTTCTGGACCTAATTCTTTAAATTTCGTTGTACCCGAACTTACATTATCCATATTATCACCAACAAAAGAAAACAAAACGCACAGACCTAAAAGAAACACTCATTCACTTTTTACACAACATTACTATTTTTAAAATTTTGATAAGCGACGGAAACGAACAACTTAGAGTCACACTTTCTAACCAAGATAAAGAAATCATGTGCTGATAGACTCACTTCTGTATTTTTTCTTCTAACTGACTAACGTATCATAGGCAATGGAATGTGATTTCTTTTCGAGAGTATGGGGTAGCCCTGAAATTTTTTTTTGGGAAGTTGAAGCTATGGCGATCGCTTAGGTTATAAGATGACGGCCTCCTCTGACGACAGGCTTTCTCACAGGATAAGGTCTGCTTCTTCGGAAAGAGAAGAAGAACTCTTTGGTGTCGATAAAACTGTTAACAAAGCCTCTGCCAGGTTCATGCTGCTGCTGCTGTTGCTGACACGGATTTGAACTAAAACTTCAGGTTTTGTGTGAGGCGATGCGGTACATCATTGCTTTTTACTTCCTCAATGAAATCGTTTCATCTTATTGCAAAATTACATTTGACTAGGTTTCATACGCAGCAGGTCCATGTATATAAGGAGAGTGTCTTAGCGTCAGAGTATTCATCCCACTCTCAAACGATCAAGAAGATGGAAGAGTCAGCACAGATCGACCTGCTGGTCAAATATTTGCTAAAAGTCATACGAAAGCATAATTCACAGGCGAAAGTGGCAACAAAACTTACTCTTTTGGTCATTGATTTGATGAGAGTCATACGAAAGTGTGTAAGTGCTAATGAAGTTTGCTATATCTGCAAAGGTAAATGGGTATTTGTCTCCAGAATACCTGCTTCGTCTAAGAAAGAGAGACAAAAGTCAAGATACCTAATATCGTTGTCAGGAGAAAGGACACTGAAATTCAGAGTGCCCTACGAGAAAAGAGAAGAAACAAAAACAAGACGAAACAGAGAAGAGGGATTCAGAAGAAGAAATTGAAGATGATGAAGAACTTGTGCCAGTAAAAACATGGAAATGGAAAAATTGACAATGTGAGCCGATGCGTTGGCCCTGATGTGAAATTTCATACTACATTCTAAAAGAGAATAGACCAGAAAGAAAACGTAAGTGTCTCTTGGTCTTGACATTGCATAATAAGGATGGCGTGTTTTGTTTTTACTCACACTTTATGAAATTGTGCTCTTTCACCTCTCTCTATCCCTCTGGATCATGTTTTAGTTAGAATTGAAATGGAAGGATGTTTTCCTTCACGCACGCTCTTTAGGTATGCAAGTCCGTAAACAATAGTCAGTCTATTCGTCCATCATTTTGTGTCTTGATGTTTCCTAAATCACACACTGATGCCATAAAATAACGGGTTAAATGGGTTTTGTAGTGTTGGGAGTGGGGGTGGGTGGGGTGTAGGTGTTTGGCAGAGTTGGTCATTGCAGGTGAGGGCTTAGGTGCTTTCAAAAAACTTTTTCTTCTTCACTCTGTGTTGATGGAATATAATGGGTTATTTTCTTCACTCTCTGTTGATAGTATATATATAAAGGGTTATTTCTTCACTGCGTGTGAATAGTGTATAATGGTTTTCTTCTTCTTCCCTCTGTGGTGTGTGTGTGTGTATGTGTGTGTGTGTGTTCGCGTACGTTGTGTAGATCGCATATTTGGTTGTTTTTCTTCTTCTTCCTCCCGAGTGTGGATAGTATATTTGCGGTTTGTATGCGTTAGCGACGTTGTGTGGATAGTATATTTTGGGTTTGTATGAGTTCGCGTACGTTTGTATGGATAGTTTATTTGGGGTTTGTATTATCTCCTTCTGTGTTGATAGTATATTTGGGGTTTGTATGCGTTCGCGTACGTTTGTGTGGATAGTTTATTTGGGGTTTGTATTATCTCCCTTCTGTGTTGATAGTATATTTCGGGTTTGTATGCGTTCGCGTACGTTTGTGTGGATAGTTTATTTGGGGTTTGTATTATCTCCCTTCTGTGTTGATAGTATATTTGGGGTTTGTATGCGTTCGCGTACGTTTGTGTGGATAGTTTATTTGGGGTTTGTATTATCTCCCTTCTGTGTTGATAGTATATTTGGGGTTTGTTTTTTCCTCTTCCCTCTGTGTGTGTGTGTGTGTGTGTGTGTGTGTGTGTGTGTGTTCGCGTACGTTGTGTAGATCGTATATTTGGTTGTTTTTTCTTCTTCCTCCCGAGTGTGGATAGCATATTTGGAGTTTGTATGCGTTAGCGACGTTGTGTGGATAGTATATTTTGGGTTTGTATGCGTTCGCGTACGTTTGTGTGGATAGTTTATTTGGGGTTTGTATTATCTCCCTTCTGTGTTGATAGTATATTTGGGGTTTGTATGCGTTCGCGTACGTTTGTGTGGATAGTTTATTTGGGGTTTGTATTATCTCCCTTCTGTGTTGATAGTATATTTCGGGTTTGTATGCGTTCGCGTACGTTTGTGTGGATAGTTTATTTGGGGTTTGTATTATCTCCCTTCTGTGTTGATAGTATATTTGGGGTTTGTATGCGTTCGCGTACGTTTGTGTGGATAGTTTATTTGGGGTTTGTATTATCTCCCTTCTGTGTTGATAGTATATTTGGGGTTTGTTTTTTCCTCTTCCCTCTGTGTGTGTGTGTGTGTGTGTGTGTTCGCGTACGTTGTGTAGATCGTATATTTGGTTGTTTTTTTTCTTCCTCCAGAGTGTGGATAGTATATTTGGGGTTTGTTTTTTCCTCTTCCCTCTGTGTGTGTGTGTGTGTGTGTGTGTGTGAGTCTGCGCGCGTATGTTGTGTGTGTGTGTGTGTGTGTTTGTTCGCGTACGTTGTGTAGATCGTATATTTGGTTTTTTTTTTTCTTCCTCCCGAGTGTGGATAGTATATTTGGGGTTTGTTTTTTCCTCTTCCCTCTGTGTGTGTGTGTGTGTGTGTGTGAGTCTGCGCGCGTATGTTGTGTGTGTGTGTGTGTGTGTGTGTGTGTTTGTTCGCGTGCGTTGTGTAGATCGTATATTTGGTTGTTTTTTTTTTCTTCCTCCCGAGTGTGGATAGTATATTTTGGGGTTTGTTTTTTCCTCTTCCCTGTGTGTGTGTGTGTGTGTGTGTGTGTGAGTCTGCGCGCGTATGTTGTGTGTGTGTGTGTGTGTGTGTTGGTCTCTGTTTGTCCCTATAAAACTCACTTTATCCCTATCAGATACACTCTACCTACCTACCTACAGTAGCGCGTATTCAGGTCAGCCACTTGCAACACTGTTGCCATTTATCCCCTAGTTTTCAGTACAGTGACGTCACTGACGCTGGAAATTTTGAGACTATAAATATCGACTTGGGGATTTCCACATTTTGTAGCTATACATATATACTAGAATTCATAAACAGGAACGTCACTCAAGCTGAGGCTATAAAAAGATAGTGGGATTTTCCAAAGGAAAAACCCACAAGTTGGAGCTATAAATAGATAGTGGGATTTCATAGGAATTTCAGCTGATTATAGATACATAGGTATTTATCCACGATCGTCACAGAAGTTGATATTGTAAGTAGTTACTAATTTTATCCATTTTAGTCTAAACCATTGTAACTTAATTTTCGGGGATATGTTTATTTTCCTTTAAATTCTGGGACAATTTCGTCATTTTAACGTTACTTTTAGTCACATCCATTTTGTCGTTGAGCATTTCCTTGATTATAGCTATTTATAGCATCATTACAATTATGCAAATTTTTGAACACCCCAGCAAGATTTCAGGTCTTGGTAATGCTTTATATATAAATCCCACGCTTGTACTAGTGTATGTATGTTTCTGTCTCTGTTGTGTTTGACCCTCGACCATCATTGTCCCTAGATAGTCCCACCATGTTCAATTCCCCTTGACGCTATACAGATCCACCATGTTCAATTTCCATATGTTAAATTCCCTTGAGGCTATATCCCCCAGGGGTTTCCGTAATGTTAAATTTCCCATTGTCCCTAGACAGTCCCACGATCTATTCCCCATGTTAAATTTCCCATTGTCCCTAGACAGTCCCACGATCTATTCCCCATGTTAAATTCCCCTTGTACGTATATTGACCCACGATTTATTCCCATGTTAATTTCCCTTGTCGCTAGACAGACCCACGATTTATTCCCATGTTAATTTCCCTTGTCGCTAGAGTGACCCACGATTTTTCTCCATGTTAAATTTCCATTGTCCCTAATCTGACCCAGGGGTCTTTTTAATGCTAAGTCCCATTGTCCCTAATGTACCCCACTTTACTACTCACCTTTCATTTGTTACGCATGAAAAATAGTCCGTGGAATTTTGTGAATTGTTCTATAACTATTAAAATGTATTAGGTTTATTTTTACCAGTTATAATTCAAAGAGCAATAATTGTCTCAGACAACATATTTTGTCAACACAGAATGTATATACAAGTTCAGTATTTGGACCAATCAGAATCGCATATAACGATATCTAACATGTTTTCATATCAAAACTATGAAACTACATATGCTATATGTGAAGTATATCGAATATGTGATATAATGTAAATGCGTAATAAACAAGGCATTGAAATACATTCCACACACTGTTTTTCTGTTTTGTAAAATAAAATAATGATTAATAGAACCGCAACCGAAGGGGTGTGGGTTCGCAGACCACAATCAGATCAGCCTGTGTTGGATACCGTGGCGTGTCCTTGGGTAAGTAACATTAGTCAACTAGTCAACCGCTAGCAAGCTAGTAACTGCGCTACTCCTACCTCCAGTAGTCGCCATGCTCGACATGCACTAGCGCTCATCAAGTCTCTATACCTTATTGCTAGATACAATAAAATAGTAAACCAAAATAATGGATTTATATGACTTTGTGCCTCTCCGAATTTAGACTATTTTTTAAAAAATGTGCAAACTGTACACAAAGTAAAGAAAGACAAATTAAGTAAACTCCGAGGGGGACTGGTGAGATGGGGTGAGGCGATTCGAACAGTCTGGCAAAGGAGAGAGAGAGAGAGACAGACAGACAGAGAGAGACAGAGAGAGAGAGAGACAGAGAGAGAGAGTATGTATGTGTGTGTGTTTAAAGTTTAACGGCTCGTCACCAAAATAATACCTATGCAGTGTCGATTAAATGTCGAATTCTAAGGTTACAAAACTGCACAAAATAATTTAAACTCAAAGCAAATTCAAATAAACGTAAACATTAAGTACTATATGATGAAAGTCTAAGAGATACCTACGTTTAAATTATCCACATGTATAGAAAATAAGGCAAAAGATATTCAACCCTTAAAATCTTAGGATGAAAATTTTTTTTGTATAAACTGCATTCCCTCAAAAGAATAGCATTTTCCTGGGTGGTACATAATCATAGTTTCCTTAATTACGTTAACATTTGTATTTTTTCTGCCTCATAGTATATTATGATATAAACAAACCACTGAAGAGGTCAGCATGACACATGTAACTACACACATCCCACCCATAATAATTCAAGGGTCGGTTAAGCCAATAGTACCGGTAGGTCATGTGCTCTCATGATCTCCTTGGCAGTGACACTCACTATCAAATGATTTACGATTGACCTAAACCTGCTCTTCGTGCCAAAGGCTTGTTCGACTCGAACGATAACCAAAGATATCACCTGATCACCGTTTATGTTTATTTGTTGGGGATTGTGTCGTTTTCAGTCTCGTACTAAGGGTAATTAGCGCCGGGGTGAGTGGGTGGGGGCGATGATGGCCCAAAGGGGTTTTGGCGCCCGAAAGACCTCTGGCTCTCCGTCTTCCCCCCCCCCCACCTTTAGAACGCCACTGGTCTCGTTCCAGCAACTGTCACACTGCCTATGAGGCGCCGTACCGTACAAAAGCTGGTCCAGTGTAAACATAGCAGCCGAAAGTTCAATGCAGTATGTCCATATTACATGTTGAATCAGTTGTTAGTGCTGAAAGTTCCATTTTATATCTAGCGTTTTTCAATATTGTAGGTTGTATTCCACAGCGGTGATTGAAAATCCCATTTTCTAGATAGAGGTTTCATATTTTATCGTTGAATTCCACTGAGGTCGTTGCAATTTCATTATTGTCTATCAAGAATTCTAATTTCATATTTTGAATCTGTTTGAGTCCAAAGTTCGACTTCATCTGTCGAGTTTTACATTTACTGCGTTGAATCACACAACGATTTAAAAAAAATGCCATTACGTACGTCGACCTTTTAGGTTTTAACATAAGCTTTACACAGTGGCGGTTGAAATTTTAATGTTATATTCCAATTTAATATCTTGAATTCAATTGTTTGTGTTTGAATTCCATTTCATATGGTAAAGCTTTTAGATTTTGTCTCTAGAACTGCAGTCATTTATTATTTTATTGATTGTTCCAAAGCATTTGACTTTGCAGTAAGAAATATGGTTTAAATTGTTTCATTGTGGAGTTCGCCTTTCCAAGTCACTGAAATCTTTGATCTCTTGAGTTCGAGTCTCTGGCTTTGCCAACGTGGGTATGTGAGACAACTTACCAGAAGCTTTCCCGTGTTCTTCCTCCACCATTAATACTGGCTGCCATGTATAGCCTATCTTGTGCTGAAAAATGGCGTTAAACCCTATAACAACAACAACTTCCCGTGGGTCGGTGGGTTTTCCCAAACTATATATCCTGACCGCCATATATAGCCTATAATGTGTTGAAACATATCGTCACGCCTACAAAACCACAAACAATAATCAGTGTGCAGTTAGGTGAAATATTTTGAATGTGATAACATTTATACATCATGAAACAAAATCTTGAGTTAACGATAACAATAGTTTGATGAAAAATAGTATTCTTTGTTTGGGATACGACAGTGGAATTGCATACCTCCTTTCCTGCCTGTAAGTATACATAAAATAAAAAAAAAAAGAAAATTGAATTAATTTTCTTTGCTATATATTGATCACACTGTATTAATCTCTCGAACTGCAACTGATTTAAACAAAGTGATAAATTTCTTGTACCAGTAGTGTTATCGCTGTAAAAGTTAACATAGAGCAGACGATAGTAATGGTTTTAGAAAAGATGAAACACTATAGGACTGTTGTAATTTTAAAGATGGTTATATTAACTTATAAATGATTTCTATATTGAAATATCTTGGTATTAATTTAGAATTGGCAGATCTTTCATGGAAACATTTAGAGCTCGAGAGAGCCATGCCTTTCGTCTGATTAGCCTAGAACGAAGACGATCACTTGACACTTTCTTTTTATCACGACAGCATGAAACCACCCGTTTGGACCGAGTTTAGCAGGCCAGCGGATTTGACACCTTCCGAAGTCATCGACAATATTCAACACGTTCAGCTATGCCACGGTGATTTCTCAGAATTTCCCAGGGTAAGATGGATAAGTTTTTTTTAACGCAGCTAAAATCATTTTTATGCAAGTGGATCAAGTGCAGTTTCAAGATTCGATGAGCTACTTGGCCATGCCTTTGAGTCGACTGCCTAAAATGTTTGGAATGACAGTAATGGAAAAAAGCTATTTTCCGCATTTTGTCAATACCGAAGCCAATCAACACGTCGTTTTACCGCACATGCCTGATGCTCATTACTACGACCACGAGAACATGCTCACCGAACAACCAGAAGCTTTCTACGCATGGCACCAAGCACAAGATTTGGACCCCTTTGACGATCAGAAAGAAATGTTAAAGTACTGTCGTTCAGACGTGGACATTTCACGACGTTGCTGTGAATTATTCATGGAGCACGGAGGGAGAGAGGCTGTACCATTGCCAAAGCGTGTTCCTTAGTATACCACAAACGATTCATGTCCTAGAAGATCCTGGCTGTCATCTGACCTCAAACAACCAATTTAGTCAAACGTCAATACTCGGTCAAAACCCTGCGCTGGCTACATTACGTGTTCGACAACGAAGGCAAATACATCCAACATGCCAGAAAGGGAAGAGGCGAAAAGACTGTTGGAAATTATTAAGTGGATGGATGGGACTTAGAAACCTCAAAATCGTGTACGAGTTTAATGGTTGCTTATTTCACGGATGTCCGATTTGTTACCCTCAACGCGACACCTAAAATCAGCTTTTACTTCTTACCACAGAAGACTTGTACGAGGCATTTCTCAGCACCACTTAAATTTAGAACAGCAAGGATACCAAGTCGTGGTAATGTGGGAATACAAGTACAATCACCGTTTAAACGTCGATCCTAAATTTAAACAGATCGTGCAAAGTTACAAGCTGATGGACCCTCTGAACCCGCGAGATTGTGTGGAGGATAGACGAATGCCACATGTTTGCTGTACGACGCCGACAAGGAGAAAGAAGAAGAAATCGAATACATGGACGTCTGTTCGCTGTATCCTTACGTGTGCAAATATCGTCACTCTCACGCAGGGCACCCTCAGTTTCAGTTGCTGACGGAACACATCGACGTGGACAACATTCCACAATACAAAGTATTGATCACGTGCAAAGTCTTGCCTTCCACAGACATGTATCATCCCGTTTTACCTTACTGATGTTTCCATTGTGTCACACTTGTGCCGAAATGTGTAACCAAAGTCAACCCTGTCATTACACTAAGGAAGAACGAGTATTGACGTGGACATGGTTCACAGTAGAAATGTTTAAAGCTATGGACCAGAAACACTAGCTGTTAGAAGTGTACCAAATTTACCATATTCCCAAGACTGAATAGTACCACAAGGGCGATAAGACACACAAAAGCATTTATGCGGACTACGTGGATGCCTTTTTGAAACTGAAGCAAGAGGATTGCGTCTATTCTTCCTGGTGCCACACACCTGAAGACCAACATAAATTCAAAGAGAAATACTTTGAGCAGGAGGGCATCACTTTAGACCACGTCGAGGAAACGAAGAAAGGCGAAAGTGATGTTGAATTGTGTGTGGAAAAATGGCACTACGACCGTGTGTACCTAAGAAGGAGTATTTGTCTGAACATACCCGCTACTTCCAGGTGATTCATGACAAAACCAAATACACGAAATGCCTGGATGTCATTTGTGAAGCCTTGATCTTAGTCAGTTATGAAGAAGAACTTGAGTTTGTACCAGTCGACGATTTGGGAAATGTCGTTATTGCAGCCTAAGTGACAGCCCATGCTTACTTAAAATTGTACGAAGCCTTACACCTGTTAGGAGATCATGTGCTGTATTTTTATACGGAAAGTTGCATCTACATCGATCGCCTTGGTCACCGTCACCTTGAAATCGAAGTTATAATTTGGATAGAAATTGTTACCACACCTTCTATCTCAATTCCGATTGGATGTTGCCGACCAGATCCAATCAAACATAGCGGCCAATCTCCTTCATGCTGTCTGTCCACGACAGGACGAGTTTTGAACAATCAGTTTCTCTAATCTTATGACAAAGCTGTAACAGTTAGGTGGGATGTTGCGCTATCTAACGCCCGTGCCGAGTCAAGATGCCTGATCTTCTCTCAGGTCACGGTAGCTTGCGGCAATGTTGAGACACAACCATGGCTTGTACTAAGCGAGATCGGGCTTGTTACAGAGTTTACTTGATTTATCCAAGCAGTTACTCTCCCGATGTCACCTATCAGAAGCGCACACGACCACCATCGTCGTTCTCCTGTCGAGAAAGGAAAAAGGAAAGGACAGTCTCTTCGTTTGACCCAACATCAGAAAAAACGTCTAGCCCGACATCATTCACCGAAGAAAAGACCCGGTCGTCCAAACAAAACGAGGAACTACCAAAGGGCTGATTGTTTGGCGATGCAATAGTAAAAGAGTTCGTCAAAAAGACTGGTCTAAAACCTTTCGACCTACGCCAAAAATACAGCCCCAAAAATAAGATAAAAGGACGCGTGTCAAGTCTTCTACTACAGTGTATTTTGTATCTGCTCCGGAACAAACAAAGATGTCACCTCCAAGAAGCCATCACTTTTGCCAAACATTGGGACGTGTTGTCCGTCCTGTCGAAAGCCCCTCCACCCATGTGGAAACAACGCATTGAAACAGCTTTGAAAGACATCGTAAATACCGTGTGCAAATGATGCATGAATGTCTTAAAAGGAACGATACCTTTCTCGGAACATTAGAAAGAACACTCAGCCAACCATCGACACGTTCTTTGCCAAATTTTGAAAAAGAAAATCCCCATTCGTCAAAAGAAAACAATGTTGGTGCGACCTGGAGGAATTTGGCCCATGATTATAGAACTCTTGGTGACAGGAGTACTGGGGCCAATGCTGGGAGGACTCATGGAAGCACATGCTTCATCCAGTGGTCCAAGATAAAACAAGACCAAGAAGATAAAGAGACCTCTTTGGTGAAAAGATCTCATACGTGTACTTTGGAATCTGATGGAAGGACGAATGCTGGCATTAGAGCCTTACAAATGCTGGATGGAATTCCATCGTTGGCAGGAACAACACACTCCGCATTTACCTCCCAATCGTCATTTCACCGAGATGTCCCAGTTAGAACACGAACTGTAATCGTTGATAGATCTCAGCGACTTGTCAGAAATGGAAACATCGCAACGGTTCGGACGAGTGTTACAACGTCTGTAACATGTTCAGCAGAAGCTTTAGACGAGACAGCTCAACGGACTCTGCGAGATTTTAAGACCCTAATGAAACGTACATCACCGCCACCACCCCCAGTGACTAAGAGACACAGTCCAACGGAGACCATACCATCCTGTATCGTGCTGCCAAAACAAAACTGGAAAGTGTCCGTTTAACTCAAGTGCAACTATGGTTACTAGAAAAAGCAACGTACACCTTACACAAGCCCATTCCACGAAAACTTTCCAGAAGCCTCACTCACCCGAATGGAGGGCATCGATCATAAATAGCAAGCCAATTTAGCCGATGTCTCTCATTTGGCCAGTCTTGTGTCATTTTTTTGTTCTTCAAATTTGACTGGGTCGTGCCATTGACTTCCAAATCGAGATTTGAGTTAATGCAAGGTTAAAATTGGTTTTGAAACAAAGCGTTCGTTACCGTCTTTTCAAAAAGAATTGAAGAATAGAGATATTCATTTCTTCACCACCGAGAATCCCGAAACCAAAGCCAGCATCATGGAACGTTTTAAACGAACCTTGAAAGAATTCATGTGGAAATATTTTACGCATCTATACATTCTTAAGTAAATCGACGTTGTACCGCACCTACTGAAAGCGTACAACTAATCTTACCATCAGAGCATAGGATGCGCACCCGAAGAAGTGACTCCCGACAACGAAGTGACCGGATGTGAACGCCTGTTTGGTACGTCACCGACTTTGTCTGTTCCCAAGAAAGGCGGAGTGTTGACCAATGGAGATTAGGTGCGCATTGGCAAAATCAGACACAATTTAGACAAAGGTTACTTACTCAACTGGACCACCGAATTGTTTCGTGTCAATGGACGAGTCTGTGGCCGTCATCCTGACGTCTATAAATTGTAAGAAAAGAACAGGGAAATGTTAAAATGAACTTTCTACCTGCCCGAGTTGCAACGAGTGACGAAAAAGGAAGACGAGGTGTACGACATTGAGAACATTCTCGATCGAGGAACCCGTAAATTAGGCCAACGATGTGTCAAGGAAGTGAATGTGCGCTGAAAAGGATATCCGCCCAGTTTTGATTCTTGGATCGAATCTTCGCAAGTTATCGACTATAAAAAGAAGTTACATCATGCCATTCAATACAGCCTCAGCAATTACAGCAACCAATCTTTCTCCGAATTCTTCTCTGCAAGATCGACAAAACCAACCCAACGTGTGCCTAAAACGTAAATCGCCTTTGTCTGCAAAATCTTTGTTGTGTATTGTGTCCTCGGTGCTGACATTGATAATTTGAGTTTGCAACAAGGAAACAAACAATTGTGGACCAATTTACTGAACAGTTTAATCGGTTACCGTCTACCCAATCCTTGCTTGAAATATTCCGTAACAACGGGACCCTTGTGGCCAATGGCAGTAACCCTCCCAACAGTCACCACCACTACAACAGCAGCTCACATTTGGACACTTATTCGACCTCAAGTGACCCTTCGGAAAACAGAGTTTCGGAATTATGAACAACAAATTTTACCTACCTTTCCCCAATGACAGTTCAATGCATGTGTTTCTCCACAGCACTTTGTGTTGTTTCACGGCCAAATTACCTCAGACCATCCATTTGGACCACGAAGTGCATTGGGAAATGTCTTTGGTTGAAATGATACACCCCACACAAATCATAAACCTCGCCGAAAATCAAACTAAGTTTTGGTTCGAAATCCGTAATATACAAGATCAAGAAAACTTGAATGTCAAAGAACCTAGTTTTTATAAATCCAAATAGCACTCACAAATAAATTCTCTCCTAAGCCTCTACGATAGGAAAATTCATGCAGAGTATTATTTCAACAGTCAACATTTGGCGTAAACGATTATTTGGCAAAGACCTGAACGAAAAGAACAAAACTGTCACAATTGAGTACCATTAAGCCGCTCATAATTTACTGATGAAATTTACAGATGCCCTAATGTTTTCCATTCCTTTTATTTCTAGTTTGTTTGGCATGTCGGGTGGAGAGAAGATCACATTGTCTGATGGGAAGATTTCCCCTGACATCAGCATTTCCAGCAACAGCCGATTTTTAAATTTATTTTATTATTCGGTTGAACTGAACGAACGATTGAATTTGATCTTTGTATACTCATTTATGGTGAAGTACAACGTGGTGGGACACACATCCGCACCGTTACTGCTAGCCATTGCTTTCAAAGTTGATTCTGTCGTTTCTACTAATAAGGAAAGTGTAAACACCTATCATGTTCACCGCGAATATGTACATACTCGTTATTTTCCCGTCAATAAGTAGTATTTCGATACTGTCAACATTGGTATAAAAGGAGATCTGGGACAAAATATTCCATTTTCATAACGAAAAGCCATGGTGACGTTACATTTTCAAAATAGATTTTCTAACGACTGTAAGTCATGTATCCTGTCCACCGTGAATTCCCTCGACAGCGAGGTCATGGTTTAGGAGATATGCTGTAACCTGCGTTTCGTTTATTGGCCCCTGTCTTGGAACCGACGGTGCCGTAAAGATTGCACGCCTTGAAAGATGCCGCTTTGATGCACGGAAAAGGATTTCTCCAAAATGTCATCATCGACAAACAAAACCCCGACGAAGCCTTCTTGAGAGGGGGCAAAAATGTATTGCTTCAAACTGGAAAAGACATTTCGGGCCGACGAGAAACTCCAATAACTAGCTTGAGTGCGGCCGAGCCTGGCATTTCTGCTTCCCTCACACAACAGCAAGGACAAGGCAAATAAAGACGACTAAGACACCCCTCCAGAGGACTTCACACACACGTTGCCAGAACGACCAGGAAAAGATGAACTGTCGGAGAATCAGACGTCTTTAATTATTAAACAGAATAAATGATGCACTGAGAGTCTTGCGAATGTTCCAAGTCAGATTTGGATCTGTGTGCCATACCACCCACTATGATAACGATGCAAGAATTCCAATGGGTAGAGTGTTCTTTGACGGACCCACATCGAATTTGAAGTCAAAACAGGGCCGACTGAAGATCACATCGATCTGAATAGCAGTTATTTGTACTGTAAAGTCAAAGTTCAAACAACGGGCTTCGATACCGCTCTACCTGTTGATGCCAGGATAGCTCCCGTTAACAATGACATGTATTCCTTGTATTTGCATTTGAATAACAAACTGGCCAGCAGTAGCATGAACACTTACCCTTATCAAGCGTACCTAGAAAATCTCGATGTACGGAAAAGAAGGCAAGAACACCCATCTGAATGATTGCGTGGTATAGAAATCTGACACAGCGGTCGGCACCAAGTTCAGCCACACTACGGTTACTGCAAACGACCAAAATGTGGGATGTACCGATCGTCGAAACAACATCAAAGAGGGCCGAAGTTTAGAACTGACGGATCCTTTGCATTTGGACATGTGGTTGCAAGACAAGTATTTGATTAACGAAGTAGATGTCCGCTTGAGACTGAATCTCAGAAGTGCCACTTTCCAATTGATGGCTCATACCAACGAGAACAAAACTACCATCCAAGAAGACAGACTCGTGGAAGTGTTACATGAAGTGGGAAACGACATCACCCACACTTTAAGCAGAACGACCTGCAAGTGTCCCATTCGACGCGTGGAAGTGAAAACCTTTACCTTTGAAGCTGGACTCCGATCCTAGATTGAATATCATATGTTCCAAGACCAGTTACCCAAGGTTTAATCACTGTCATCGTCATCAGTTCAACCCACGATCAAAATCATTTCGAATCTTAGCATTGCAAAGTGAGCAAGTCGAAGTCAGGCGAGATGGCAAGACCTTGTTTAACAGACCCTTCGAACCTGACTTTCCTCCCGATAAGAAAAATTACTTGTGGTCGTTCTTGTCCCTGTACGATGCCATGGGACAGTTAGGGACCATCACGAGCCTCATCATTTCGTACGACGATTATGCAGGAGGCTACCCTTTGTGCTCCTTTGATTTCACTCCAGACCATTGATGAGACGAGGGATATATCCACCCTATAAAATCTGGCCAACTGTGTGTGGAACTTCTGTTTGCAGAAACTCTACCCGTTGACCGCACGCTAGACGTCATCTGTTATGCCAAATTCGACAATACAATAGAAATCAACAGCTTGAGAGAAGTAATTATAGACTATTAGAAGCTATGTAAGAGTCTTTGAACGGTGGAGTCTCTATGGAAATGGAAACCGAGAATTTCTTGGACATCGAACCACCCTCAAAAGAGAAACGAAGAAGAGAGCAATGTGATGGCGTGCTCGCCAGAACAAGAAGAACATTTTGTGTCCTGTTTTGCTAGACATCTGGCTAAAAATATTACAGCGTTGACCCACAAAGATTGTTATGGATGTCAAAACGATCATCCCAGTCAAATTCAATGATGATGAGCCAAGAAGAAAAATTGGATGAGTATCTGGATGAAGCTTGTGGTCATGTCTTGGCATAAGCAGTGTTGCATCAGTGGTATAAAGACTTGCGTTACTATTCCTCCCCTCCATTGACTATTCTGGAGATCTAAAACATGGAATAGCTGCGAAGAGCTATACACGTCACAGACGTTTACAAGCAAACGTCAGGATTGAAGTGATGACTTATCACTACCTGTAAAACAAGGAAAAATCCCAAAAATGGATCCCTGGGAACTTTGTCATCTTTTGAACAACAGTTCGTACAACGCTTCTTGGAATCCTGTAGTGTGTGCTAAAGATGAAATGTCTCGTCACAAACCTAAATACCATCAGGTTTATGTGATCAACACCGATGAAAGTCATCTTCCAGGAAATCATTGGGCAGCCGTCTATTTTCCCCACGATCACCGTGTGGAGTATTTCGATTCGTATGCATTATCGCCTTTTGAAGACGAAATCCTCGATTTTATGAAAAGAAATGCAGAGACGACACGATTCAAGAACGTGAAATTACAAGGTACGTGCTCCATGATGTTTTGACAATATTGTGTGCATTTTCTTCATCAACGCAGTTTTGAATATCCGTAAGAACATTTGATAACTTATTTTGATCATGAATTTTCTAGAAACGATAATAAAGTATATAGAAAGTTTTGTGACCATTATGGATATATCTTGTCTTAGCTAGGTAACGTAGTGTACATCAGTGGCCTCATGACCTCAATCAGTGGAAGTCCAACATGACTTCACAAAATTTTCAACCATGTAAAGAAGTTATTGTTTGAAAAATAAATTGATATTATATTGATTGTTATTTATTTGTTGGTTGGTTGTTGGTTGAATAAAAATGTTGTATTTTGGAAAAATGTGTGTGATTTGGTTTTTTTTTATAAAACAAAATGAATATTGTATAAAGATATGTTCTTTCACTTCTCTCTATCCGTCTGGGTTAGGTGAGCTATAGCGTTCCTTCTAAAAACCGCAGGTATGTTTTCTATCGCGTCCGCGCTTTAGGTTTGCAAGTGGGAAACATGTGTAAGTTTGTTCATCCATCATTGTTGTGTTTTGATTACTTAAACTTTAGATAAATATTCATCTAAGCAGACACTTACACCATAGTTTAATGGGTAGATTAGTTTTTAATAGTGTTTGAAACGGGTGTTGGATAGTGAGATAGTTTATGTTATTCGTGATGTGTTAAATAATATTTCTGAGGTTTAAGGGATAGCATATTTTTGTTTTCTTTCAGCTCCTTCTCTTACACTCTAAGCTAACATGGGACGTAATTTTATATAATTTTCTTTCAGCTCCTTCTCTTACACTCTAAGCTAACATGGGACGTAATTTTATAGTTTGTGTGGAAAGAGATAGTATACAAGGTATGTGGAAGCATGTTTTGTGGGATCGCATCTCCTTCTCTTATATTCCACGCGAACACAGGACTTTTTTTAGGATAGTGAGTGTTATATATTTGGATGATTAGTGGTTGTGATGGATAGTAAAGGGATAGTATAATTTTTAAGATCATATCTCCTTCTTTTACATTTTAAGCTAAAAGATGGTGTTTGGCTAGTGAGTAGGATATAATGGATGGTATAGTGGGTGTAATAGATGGTATTTTTGTGAGATTTTATCTCCCAATCTTACATTCCAAGGTAACACAAGACATTTTGGATCGAAAAGATATATGATATGATATGATATGATATGATATGATATGATATGATATGATATGATGTGATTTGACGTGACGTGACGTGACGTGACATGACATGACATGACATGATCTGATATGATGGATGGTATATCTAGTGTGATGGAAAGTATTTTTTTTGTTTAAAGGGATAGTATATTTTGTGAGAATGCATCGCCTTCTCCAACATTCTAAGCTAACACAGGACTTTTTGGTATGATGTGTTAGGTGATAGATGGTGTAGTTGGTGTAATGGATAATATTGTATGGGATGTTGAATGGTATATCAGTTGTGTATGTTTTGTTTCCCTTAATCTCATTCTCTTTTACTCCAAGCTAACACCAGGTGTTGTGTGTGTGTGTGTGTGTGTGTGTGTGTGTGTGTGTGTGTGTGTAAGGAGTGAGGGATGGTATAGGTGATGTTTTGGATATTATGTTTGTGAGATTTCTTCGCCTTCTCTTACATTCTAAGCTAACAAATGGCGCTTTGGATAAGGTGCGTAAAGGGTTATTGGATGGTAAGGTATGTGAGAGTATTTCTGTGGGATTTCATCTTCTTCTTTTAAAATCTAAACTAACAATAACCACTTGTGATAGTGTGCATATGGGATGTTGAATAGAATAGGGATAATGGTTGATATAGTGGTGTGATGGATGGTGTTTATTTGGGGAAAGGGATGGTATATTTTGTGAGATTTCATCTCCTTCTAAGCTAACACATAACGTTGGAGTGTGTGTGTGTGTGTGTGTGTGTGTGTATTGGTCTTTGTTTGTCCCTATAAACCTCCCTTTCTCCCTATCAAATTCATCTCCCCTGCCTACCTACCTTAAATAGTGCATATTCAGGTCAGCCACTTGCAACACTAACCCATGACAAGGGATTGGGGCCTATATAGCGACAAGGGAAAATTGAACATAGCTACAAGGGATTGGGTCTGTATAGCGAGCAACAAGGGGAATATGTATGTGATGTCTATGTTATGTTTGTCCCTGCCTACTGTAGCGCGTATTCAGGTCAGCCATTTGCAACATTTTTACTAACTGCTCCGCCCGATTGAGGTCAGCCACCTGCAATATTGGTGGCTGTCACCCCTATCCAATTCCCCTTGTCGCTATACAGACCCAATCCCTTGTCGCTATGTACGATTCCCCTTGCCACCAAAGAGACCCACCCTTGTTAAACTCCCCGTGTCGCTATACGGTTCCATTCATAGTAAAATTTCCTTTGTCACTATACAGTCACAATCCATAGTCTCTATGTTAAATTCCCCTTGTCGCTATACAGTCCCACTCATGCTGAATTCCCTTTGTCGTCAAAAAGCAAACAATCTATTTTGACATAGAAGTCTACCCGACGCTATAAATCTTGAGGCTACGGTACAAACCCTTAAATTTAACCTTGAGACTATATAATACTTCGGTGCCGCCCCCCCACCCCACCCCCATTCTACTGACGGCATCCCTCAAACACATATACATAGTACAATGAAAGCTTTCTTAGTAGAATCTTAACTCGTGTCTTTTTCATTCTGGTCAAAGAGCAACGTAAAGCCTTTTAAACACAGCGCTTTCACGCATTTTAATCAACATATGGGTCAATTTAATGATTAGGTATGTCTGCAATTGCGTTTCGATCTATGCAATGTGTGTGTGTATTTGTCTTTTTATGAAAGGGTCGATTTAATAATAAAATAGTGCATGTAAGTATAGTTACGTGCCCTAGCCATGGCCCTAGCTACTACCAGCACCGTCTCAAGGTATATAGTCACGTGCTGCAGAAAAAAACCTAGAGATTAGCTTCCCTGGGTATGCTTATATGCCCTGGAAAAGGACGTAGCTTCCATTTCATTCCGGCATTCCTTTATTACAAATGATGTGTGTATGTGGTGGCGGGCCTTGTGGAAATCGGTAGAGATGTATATTGTCAATGTTATAATATTGATTCAGTCTAGATGTGTAGAGCTATAGTCTTCTACCACCACCATCACCACATCACCACGTGACAATGTATGTTTTCCTTTATCCCTACAAACCTTGAGTGCTGTAGTAATAATGATTATCATCATCATCGCGTCAGACCAGTAGTTTCCTAATGAAACATACCATTTTCAATCATGCAATGACAAAAGTACAAAATCAAGACGATTTGATAACCATTAATTCTGAATTTTAAAAATTATTATTAAAATTATATATAAATTGCACATCGCGTATAAGAAATCTTGGGACGACAGGTAAATTGTATGATTTGTCCTAGATTCGGATTAAAATCTCGCGTGACTCGTCATCATACAGCCTGAAAGCATCTCTGCCCTTGCCGACCAAGTGGGCCAATATTGGAAGTTAGGTCAATTACATTTCAATGAAAGTTTCATTGTCAATTGGCAGAAAACCGTGGTAGCTAAGGTGGTTGAGTGTTCGACTCCTACCTTTCCTTCATATGATTGTGGCGTGTCGGGGGTTTGTTATGCCGTCACTGTGCTAGGTGTGGGGTGGGGTGCTTCCAATATTGATTTAAATTATTATAGAAGTCCCACCCACGCTCGATTTTGGTTGGAAGTTAAATAAGTGAAAGATAGATGTAAAGATCCAAGCCCCCAGCCAGCAATGCCGACAGTTAAATGATTGAATATACAAACAAGCGAAATCCATCTAATAACAATTTAATGACAATTCAATAATCAAATGATTAAAATTTCCCAAGTACTCTCCTTCCGATCGACCCTGTTATAGCCTATTACATCGTTTGATTTGTAGTGTGAGATAGCTTTCCATCTGTCCTTGTATTCTACTCATATGTGTATTCTTCTATCCTATCCCGCCAAGTACTTCTCTTCCTCCCGACTTTCTCCAAATTCCTTCTCTGCCCCGACTCCTCGATACCTCTCCTCCTTCTCCACTTCCTCCTCCTCAACTCCTTTTCTCCTCCTTCCTGACTCTCTCCCGACTAGACTTGTTGACTCCGACTGCTCTGCTAGTCTTACTTCCGTCTCCCCTCTTAGAGACTCGGGACTGACTGAACCGGAAGTTCTGTCCCCCAAAAAGCTACCGGCGAAAACACAAGGACCATACACTCTTTTCCTAAACGCTCTCATCTCATACTACACCCAGCCTATCATCAGATGGCTATTAAATTTCTTCGATCATGCATTCATTCACATCGAAATACTCATACGTTTTTTTTCTGGTAAAACAACATCGTAATAAAAGCACGATATCAATTACTTCTAATACACACATTACTTCTCATACATACATCAATAAATTGCGTCACATCAATACATATTCTTAATCCCATTATACTAAACAAAATAAAAACAATCAGACGCATTTCTTTACATTATAACGCATAAAAAGTACACAAATAGACAAATACCTATGCATCCATATTAACTAATCTTACACACTTCAACCATTTCCCAAATTCACAACTCAAACATGTGTAAATTCTAACATATCACATGAATAAGTGCACTAGTTTACTACGAAGTAAAATACTAGCAAATGATAAATTAATTCTTACCACAAGCTAACAATCTACATAATTCTCTCCTTATATTCAAACTCATTTCTCATAAACGCATGCAAATTAAATGCTATAAAGGTAATTCTACTTACTAAACGATCCTAGTAATTAAATATACATACTACACATAATTACAATTACAATGCCGTAATATTCTGCAAAAATCGAGCAAATAACTTACACACCTTTACGAAGCTTTGTTTTTCCTTAGAATCTCCTAAGTTTTCCCGCCAAATTACGAGTGGCTTTCCCGGAGTAATCCTATTTGCTCAGCAATCTTCCGAGGAGAACTAAATGTTCCCTTGCTAGTTAGAAGTTATCATTCGGATCGAAAATGTTATCACACCCTCCGTCTCAAGTACGATTTGATGTCGCTTTGATTCGATCCAATCAAACGTAGCGGACGATGTCCTTCTCACTATCTGTCCACGTGGGGACGGATTTAGAACACGCCTCGGTCCCTCGCGGTTCCTCAGATCTAGGACAAAGCTGTAACACGTAGGTGGGAAGTCGCTCAATCTAACGCCTATGCCGATTCAAGATGCCGGATCTTCTCTCAGATCACGGTAGCTTTGCGTAAGAGATTAACTCTAGCCTGTGGCATGTTCAGACGTCAAACATGGCTTGTAATAATAATACCTTAGTTTTAACACGACTTATGAACTGGGGTTGAACAAACGTGGCAATGATAATGCCAATATTTTATTGAAAGTGACGATAAACACCAACCAAACAAACTTTCCCACTTTTTGTCAAATAAATTAAAAAATTTTATTGCTCGCTCAACATTTTGCTTTTTTCCGTGTAAGGTTATAAGGTAAATAGTAAAACAGATGTTTCTAAATTTCAAGATTATATTATTCATTTCAGCTGAAATAATACACATCATGTAACACAATTTCGTGTTATATGCACATCCGTGCAAATTCTTATGTATAATGATAGAGACTGCAAGCTCCTCAACCGCCTCTGAGTTTTCTATGAGTAGACTAAGGAAAAAAGGTAGGGTACATTAGGCAACTCTTAATAAAGTTTTCTTACAGCACCTGATGTTATGTTGATTGAGCTTAATAAATATTTTTTTTTATTTATAAAAGACACTAAAAGCCATCGTTTAAATACCAAACCCATGTTCAAATAAACCGCGTTGACCAAAAACATTCCAAAACTGTTGAAAACTGATCATGAATTCTGTTTCTACTAGCACCGGCCTCAAAAAACTTAGAGAACGAAGCTTCCTATTTATTGCTATGCTTGTATTAATTTACGTTAATGGAACCGAATAGCCGTGATTTCAGGGTCCAGTATAGCTTGTGCCCAGTTATATTATAATGTCGTACTGGATTACCAGCTACTGGATTTTGGTAGCCATGTGATTTACTTAGTGATATAATGAGCTGCTCCGCACGTTTACTAATACAATTAATGAAAAAAAATTGTCACAAGGGAGAACAGGCATAACTGATTCAAAACAATAAATATGAAGAGCAAATACCAAACTGTTGTATGCTGTTCTAATTATCACCCAGTCGGTACACTTTACATACAGTGTGTAGAGTCTCAAATTAGGAAACTCGTTGAATAATGTGCAGCTTTTGCTCGCCTTTTATTACTGATATGAGATCCTCTATATAGTGTTGTCTGAATTAGTGAACTTGAGCTGGGCTTGTAAGTTCGCTTCCTGGTAGACAAGAAGACAATCGTTGGATTTTCAGATCTCTCAGACCCTGGATTTGTTTGTCTTCCCTACATACGTGTAAGGAAATTCATGTATCCCTGTAATGTATTTATATAAAAAAAACCGAAATAAATGCTCCTACTTGAAATAGCTAAAATAGAAATTAAAAGATTTCCATACTATGAACGACCCACCCCCACCCCCATAAAAGTATTGTTGCTGCTATTGGGGGCGGTTATGAGTTATAGTTTTGTCTTCCGATCTGTTTGACAATGTAAATTTTAATTTCGGATACATACATTTTAACCAAATTTGGGACACATTTCAGACAAGTTGTGGAGAGAGACCTTTGGATAGATGTATTTAAACTTTTCCAGTGCAGCTTAATAACTGGATTACAGCCTTCTAGCTCGGACAACCAAAATAGCACTGTTTATTTTTTGGGCTGAAGATGATAAGGATGGTTTTATTAATTAATAACTAAGTTACTTTTTTATTTATTTATTTATTTGTTATTTATTTATTATTGTTATTATTATTATTGTTACCATTGTTATTATTATTATTATTATTATAGGTTGAGTTGCTTTTAGCTTATTTAATGAGACTCTAGGTCTTTCTCATTGCATGATGCCAAGCGCATTTATCAGATATTGCCTGCAAGTTACAGGTCACGTGACAGGTCGTTAGAAACAAAAAAGCAGACGTCTGTATGTGTTTATCTTGTTAGTTATCAGTATCCTCTGCATACAAAATATCATGAAAATAAAACAAAACAAAATAATTATTTTAAAAATTATATTTTAATCTGATCCCAATTTAGTTAGCTGCCTTAATTCGACCTCACATATTTCCAAACTGCGGGCGATGTATTTATTGGAAAGCACAGATAACACTGTTGATGTTGTTGTTTGGGGTTTAACACCATTTTCAGCACAAGATAGGCTATACATAGCGGCCAGCATAACTGGTGCAGGAAGAACACTGTGAAAACCCTGGTAAGAACCACCGACCCATGGGAAGTCACTCACAGCTTTCTCACATACACACTTGGCCGAGCCCGAGACTAGAACAACGATAACAGTGGTGAGACGGCAGTGACGGTTAAAAGCGAACACTTTAGATCACTAGACCAAGTCACTGTTGCCGAGAACATTAATTTATTCGTGGTGTTGTGTGATTCGTATGTATTGTTTGAATATCAGGAATGACATAATCCTGCAAGTACAGCGGTAATCTTTTTCTCTGATATTTCATCCCCACTACGTGTAGGATTCGGTCAATGTGGGTATGTGAGAAAGCTTGCCACTAGTTTCTCGTGGGTCGGTGGTTCTTCCCGGGGTTTTACAGGTTCTTCCTCCACCATTAATACTGGCCGCCATGCATAACCTATCGTGTGCTGAAAAATGGCGTTAAACGCAACAACAACAACGTCTTTAAATATTATCAGTCATTGACCATATTAGAACCAGAGGTACGAGTTAACGAAAATGCAATTAAAATTGTCGGTACCGCGATATTTGCGCTATTTCTACCTATCTGTGGTTTTTTTTTTTTTTGGTCGAATATTACGATCAACGATTTGTCTTCTTATAATGTACATACTGTAACTGAATTATCTGTACGTTGTAGTGGTGTCGTATTTTAATATTAATATATCAGTCCCGTTGCAGCGAGTAGTATTTCCCATGGTGAATGTTTTAGGTCTGTCAGACAAATGGACACGTTTAGGTTTATTCACAGTATTGACAGTAGGAACTCAATTTCCTGTTTTTTCCTCTACCTGCCGAAGTATAATTTCAGCTGTGGATCTGGAATTTCCGGGCTTGGCCAATTAATAACTGAAGACTTTAGTCAGACTTCTTCATCACACTTGAAACAGTGTTAAACGAATCTAAAGTTTAATACTAATTTTAAGATGAACCATGATTTTACGAGTCATTCCATTTTGAAATCCGCGTGAAAATCAAGGTTACATGCCAACATTAAAAAAATTAATACTCTCATGCTTTACGTTCATTTGGGGGAAGGGGATCTGGTCATAGTCGGGAATGCAGTTTCAAAATGGGGGAATCTGGTTATGAACGGGAATTCAGCTTTAAATACAGGAAAATTTGGCAGTGGGCGGGAAGGTAGTTTTGTAAAGGGGAAATCTGGTCATGGGCGGGAATGCATTTTTGAATACGGGGAAACTTGGTCGGGAGATGCAGTTTTTAAGAAGAGGAAATCATGGAGAGAATGCAGTTTTGATAAGGATAAAATGTGTTCATGGGCGGGAATGCAGTTTTGAAAAATGAAAAACAGGCCTCAATGAAGAGCAATATGGTAAAAAAAGCTTTCGTTTGAAAATTACCAATGCATTCATCGGTTTGTAGATTACATAATCATCGTCATCATCATTATCCCCTTACGTACAAGATTACATTATAATCAATAATATTTCAAGTACAATGACAATGTGAAAACAATGTGAAAACTCTGATAAGGTAAAAAATAAAACAAATCCAAAATAATAGTACATACAAATAACGAAAGACATAGGCACATTATACACGATGGATATAAAGAATGTCTAATTATTTAAATATGAAATTTTATACGACTATCGTCCGACTGTAATTATGACCAAATTCGCATACATATGCATTTAGCGATTCGAAATAATCTGACGTATATTATGATCCTAGGGTCTATAATTACGTGATCAGAATACTTTTCATAGACACAGTTAGACTACTTTACATAAAACACGGTGTTAGTGTAGAGAAGTGAAAGTATTACTGAGGTGGCAGGAACTAGTTTCGTAAATTGGCCCCTGGCAAATTTCTTAAATTAAGGCTATGGTGTGACTTTCTCAGCTATTATTGTTTACTAATTAAAATTATGCATGTATTTGTAAACTAAGTGTTTCACGCTTGTGTTATTCTTAAAATTAATATCAGGCATGTACACCTTCCAGGACACACGGTACTACTTATACGAAGAACTGTGAACCAGAGTATTTACGGGTTTGGTTGTCCATAATTGGTTAATAATGAAAATTAAAATTTTAGTAAAAATATCTTTTGAGAGCTTATGCTACATGTAATTTTAAAAAAATATAGACAAATTTCTACTGACGCAATTTTAGTATTTTTACAGGCTTGACTCAGGAGTACACAATAATGAAAGTAGCACCTGATTCATTTGGTGCAGAATCAATAACATGTGTTTCATGCACATGTAAATAAACAAAATGCCGCGGCTCATATGGTGTTCTCCACACATAAGCTTGCACCAAGGTTAGATGTGCATGGAGAATTATAGGTCTCATCATCAGCTCTCAGAAATTTTAAGTTATTGAATTTTGAATATGATAGTGTTTCCATATGTTTACTATTGGAGTTGAATTAATACCGTGAGTCCTCCATAGTTACTCTGCAGTATTTTGATAGTGAAATACCAATACTCGGCTAGGAAGAAGAGCTAGCCTCCTATAGCAGTAAACACGTGGGTTTGGGACAAGTAGAATATCTCAAAAACGGCTTGGATGGTAACTATTTTCAATTGTATCACCCTGTTTAGCAAACACTGTTTGGTACACTTGTCATATAGGGAAAGGGCTTGTGTTTGCACTGTGAGCATCACATTGTGTAAAAAATGGCCTTCGGACATGAAAATTGCCGGTAGAAATTTGGGATTGGGGTGCATAAACTTCTTCTGCTATCAATTGCCATTGACTTCTTTGGTCAAGTGGATAATATATTTATGCTTTGTTTTAATATAGGTATCTACAAATATGGACCTTTTTGACCTCACTTGTGTATTTGATTTTTTTATGAATTTTTATACTAGGTCGGTGATTGCGGCATTACATTTGTACATAAAAACTGGCCCCTGCCCCCTTAAGGAAAATTTATCTTTTTAAAGATGCAGTCAGCCACATCTATTATACGTTTTTGTTTCTTTGTGGATATTTAAATATTTTTTATGCATTAGCTTCATTATATTTCCTTCCTTTCTCCACATATCAATTAGTGTTGTATGTAATGCTCTTTGGAGAGGGAGGTAACTGTGTTTTTTTTTTTTTTATCTCAATGTGAGAACTGTCTACATCATGACAGAGAAACATATTTTGGACTGAACTTGCTAAATATGGGAACAAAATGGTGACCATGATGTATTGTCTTGCTCTTTCTGTGGCTGTCAAGGTTTGCACCCCTATTTAAAAAAAAAAATATTATTCACATTTCAATACAGACACACAGAAACAATTGCATAGCATGTCAACATGCATTCTTAAAAGTAATTTAACTCCACAAGAGCAGATATACTTCAGAGGAATCATACATAATCATACTACTGTTGTGAATGTTGAATGTCACCAGTGGAACGGTCTTAGAAATAGTGATGCGTATCGCATATTGCTTGCTATATTTAGGTGAGAAGAATGAAAGTTTTAGCACATCGACATAGTTTCTACCTTTATGACCCAACTGTGAAGTTGACATAAGAGATTCATATCTCACACTTGGGTGAAGATAGGAAATATTTCAATGTTATGTATATATCTTGAATTTTCTATGTTCAGTTAACAAAGGGGGAAAAGCTTAAAATTAAGTGGCAGTTTCATGCATTTGACAATACACATACAGTTTCTCTTTTGAAATTCTTATGTTTTCATTCACTGAATGTGAAAATTACATGAATATCACTTGTTTCTTTTCTTTTTGCAGGCCTCAGTCTGCAGGGCAAAAGATTAGGATTAATCGGTTAGTCATGTTGAAAGAAACAATAGCTTCAATCTCATCCAGATACGCATTCTGATCTAACTGCACAAGAGAGTGACTATGACGGACAGATTTAGCTTCTGCAATAGTTGTTTTATGGTACGTGCTTATTAAAAACCAAGTAGGTGAAATGCTTATTACTTTGAACTGAATTTTCCACTGTAAATATTTGTTCTATACCTTATCTTAGTATTTACTATCATTTTATAAACTCCAGAAATCAATAAAGTCAGTTGTAAGTGAATTGGAGTCTGATAAGAAATTTATGTTAAATTGTATTGAGTAATTGTATATGTATCGCCGATTTCATTGGCTAAGTATCAATGAATTTATTTGATATGTCACTTCCTAAGTTTAACAGGGTTCCACACATCATTATATCAGTATTTCTAAAGCACATGATTTACTTAAATATGTGATTTCTTTAAGTTTGCTAGATGAGTTTACAGAAACATTTTCCTTCTGTCACTGACAACTGACATAGCATTTCTCTCATTCCCTCCTAATATTTATAACTTCTAAATCTCTTCTTGACATTCATGAAACATTGTAAAGGAAATTTGATTCTGTCCTGGGGCTATGGTGGTAAACAAAGTAGGATGCAAACAATTTGAATTCTTTCAACAAATGCAGTCAGTCATAACTCACAATGTAAATAGTGCAGTGTTTTTTGCCGCAAAGTAGTCACTTTTCTAAAAGCTTAATACCATTTTTAGTTTTGCGCACAAAACGTTTTTCTTTATACCATTTTACTAGATAATGTCTAAATATGGCATATGTACACAACTTTTGACATAAACCATTTTCAGCCAAATTCTTAAGGTGGCAGGGTCCAGTTTCGTACATTGGCCCCTGCCAAATTTCTTAACTTAAGGCTATGGTGTGACTTTTTCAGGTATTATTGTTTACTATTTAAAGATATGGATATATTTGTGAACTAGGTATTTCGGGTTGTCTTGTTCTTGAAACTGATGTCAGGCATGTACACCTTCCATAGTTACTCTGCAGTATGTTGATAGTGAAATACCAAAAGTCGGCTAGGAAGAAGAGCTAGCCTCCCATAACAGTAAACACATGGGTTTGGGGCAAGTACAATTTTAGTTGTATCAGTCTTTTCAGTACTCAGTGTTTTGCAGAACTGTCATCTAGGAAAAGAGCCTGTGTTTGCACTGTGAGCATCAAGTGATGTGATTTGTATTTTTAACGTAGCTTTAACAATTTTTCAGTCATATCGCTACGATGTCTGCAGTGTGACAGTTTATAGTGATGTCTAGCACTGGGGCATCATGCCGCAGACATGTAGCATGATGTCCCACCTAGTCACATTATCCTGACACCAGGCCGACCAGTCCTAACACTAACCTCTTAATGCTGAGAGCCAAGCGAGGTGGCTGTTAGTACCATTTTTGTAAGTCTTTGGTATGACTCGGCCGATGATCGAACCCACGACCTCCCGTATCCGAGGCGGATGCTCTAACCACTAGGCCACCGGAGCGGTCAAATGGTGTCAAAAATGACCTTCGGACATGCAAATTGTCGGTAGAAATTTGGGGCTGGGGTGCAAAAACGTCTTCTGCTATGAACTGCCATTGACTTCTCTGGTCAAGTGGATAATATTCTTGTGCGTTGTTTTAATATAAGTATCTACAAATATGGACCCTTTTGACCTAACGTGTATTTGATTTTTTATTTTGTTTTGTTTGTACTAGGTCGCTGATTGCGGCATTTAATTTGTACGTAAAAGCTGGTCCCTGCCCTTTTAGCACACACTGTTTTGCAGAATTATCATGACGGGAAAAGGCTTGTGTTTGCTCTGTGAGCAATTTGTTGTGGCATTAAATTTATGCATTAAAAGTGTCCCCTGAAAGGCGCAATACACACAAATTTCCTATTCATGGTCAATGATATTTATGCTATAAAAAAAACACGTTGAAACAGGCGCATGCTTTTCTAGAAGAACATCATTGCATGGCTAAGTCACGGTCGAGCAATGTAAGGTAAAACGGATTTCCACTCATGTATACAAAGCTGACCTAGAAAATTGTCAGCCAATCCAAATTTTCACTGGGTCGTTTAACAATAGTGTATAGTACAGTTCAAGCAGAGCCCAGTGTCAACAATGATGTAGGCGTGTCTGATTGGAGGAGATATGTCATTTCATTCTGTGGATTCTAGCCATTGATCTGTCCCATTTAGGGTCAGTGACATTTTACTTAAAAGAAAGTTAAGGTATTTTGCAATGTTGACTACTCAGTGATCATGATGTGGAAAGTACTTCTTGGTAAGTGGCAACATTTTTATATACATCTGTGGGTTAAGTGATAATTATGTGCTTTTATAGTTGGGATAGGTTTATGGTGTTTTTGATAAGTATTGGACCTTTTGATTTCCGATCGAATCACACGTGTCAGTTCAGATTGATCACGTTGATTTGTGCTTATATTCTCAGTCAATTCTGATTCCGTATGTATGTATGTATGTATGTATGTATATACGTATGTATGTATGTATGTATGTATGTATGTATGTATGTATGTATGTATGTAACAATGGTGGCTATATGGTTCCAGCTAAAGAAAAAGGTCAAAACTTGTAAGATTAAATTGCACGCATATATAGGAAGAAAGGAGTATTAAAGAAGCTACCTTATATATCACGAATGAGAAAATTAACAATGCGCACGATCTACCACGAATAGAAAATTTACAATACACACGCTGTACCACGAATGAGAAAATTAACAATGTGCACCATCTACCACGAATAGAAAATTGACATTATGCATGATTTGCTTCAAAAGCACATGAGAACATTAAAGATCTGAAAAAGTAAGTTTGTTCAACACTTGATGAGATACATATACATGTATGATCCCTTATAAACATACAAATTGTGCTGAAAGAAGTGAAATTACTTTCCTCTAAACTAGAGAAATAAATAATTATCGCTATGCATAAAACGTTTTGCTCTGTATTTTTCATGTAAAAATGAGTACTACTGTGAAGTGTGTACACATAATCTACAAGCTTGTTGTGTCCTTGTGCAAGGCACTTTACTTGATTTACCTGATAAAATGTGGTCTTCATGTTTTGATATGTCTTAAAACACCGAAAGGAAACCTATCAGATTTGTTAGCAATTCAATATCGCTAAGTAAATTCTACACTTAGTTGGTATGTTTGGCAGACATATTGCAGTTTATTTTAGCATTTTTATATAACAGTCTCTTAGACTATCATTTTCAGTAGAAGACAACGTTTGATTTACTCGCATCTCATTTTTTGTCTTGAAAGTCCTCAGTTCTGTTATCATTCATTTCCCGAAAGTCAAATTTGCAAATTGCTGGGAATAAATATGAATGAGTACTTAATCTAAAACAAAAATGGCAGCGAAGACGTACTTTATTCACCATCAAAGTCAGGGGCCTAAAGTGACAATCAAGTCAATCGCCTCTTCGAAAGTCAGACATCTTCTATATCTGTACTGGTTTCCTCGTGATTATGATTAAAAGACAATACATGTTATGTGCAAGTCTTTTTATAAAAATAATATTCTTAAGATAAAACCACCTCACAAATACCAGAGTTTTAAATTTCAGTGACTTGAAAGCCGATGAATACCTAATAATAGAAGGAAACACTCTTAAATATTGAAATCACGTTTCATAACGAGCGATCTCCATTCTATCATTTTATCAGATTGTTTGAGCAAATTCGAAACTGCTTTAAATATGCCAATGATTGTAACATTTTAAGTTTTGTTTGACATCCTAATGTAAATGATACAAAATATTATGTTTATTACTAGGAATGAAAGGACACGATCAGCTGCCGTGAGCGTTGTATTTGTTTCTTTAAAAGGATATAATTTGTCATAGAAGTTTTGTTCTTCAGAACTGGATAAAGTTGCACAGGCATGTTACACGAAGAGAATCTCCAGGGCAAATTGGTGACCGAATAACAGTATTTATGCACTGGATATACAACCCACCCCCCGGCATCATCAGTCAAGTAGGTCCATCGCCCAGGATATATAACCTCGTATTGCAGGGCGATATGAAACCTCTCAATTGCTAAGTGGTGACCACGCGTATTTTATAAGGCCCTTTTATAAGTCTGAAATAGAGACAAAGTGAATACTTAGAGGAAATAGGAACACCTGTCCTTTTCATTGTATTTTTCACGCCTTTCATCCCTCGGCTCGATATCTTTTCAATTACTTTATATATTGTGAAGGCAAACACAAGTAATGGACATAGAAATGGGAGAAAACTGTCTGAAAAAGTCATTTCCATCACGAGGTTTGTTTACACATTTTCATTTGCTGTCTGTACATCAGCAACAATAGCTAAGGTTATGTAAAATTCGAAAACGTCAGCAAACCTGTTCAGCCAGAATGCATTTATTTTATTTGTTTCAAAAGATGTTTCTACTGAGAGTTACAGTCTTGTATCTGCGGTATCTATTGCGTCGTCATTTGGAATGCAACTTTAGAACTCTACACGCTGTTAAAGCTTGTGATTACAATTTTAATGAATGATACTTGTAAAACGTGAAAACTTACTCGAGTCTAAACGTAACTAAGTACCAAGGAATAAAAAGAAGGCGGTACAACTGAGACTAAAACATATAAAATTAATATATATTGATTTACTCAGAAATTATCTTGGATTACGACAAATGTACACGAAGTCAAAAAAGATAAGTAGGTATCAGTCAAACTTATTTATGAACATAGCTGTTGAAACAAAATTCATATTCTAAAGGCACAACAGATCATCGTCTTTTGTGTAATTTATGTGAGCTGAAGGAAAATATCATTGGATCATGTCTTAAAGATTAAAGTGACAGCCGTTTTTGTTTTTGTAACTTCAATCGACTGTGCCTATGCGTCACAGCCAAACTGTTTATATAATCCTATATGTATCTGTAGGACCTATGCAATTCTTGGTATTGCTAGTAACGCTAAATGATGTTAGTAACGCTTGTTGGTTATAGGAGTGCTAGAATATCTTAACAAAAGTTGGCATTTGCAAAACTAGTCACTTGCACTGATTCCTGATGTTTGCATGTTGAATTTGGAGCGCGCAAGTTTACGACTTTCAAAAGCAACGACGTTTTGTATTTCACTTGTCAAGTTTAGTATTAATAATTAATTGTAATGATTGTCATATTAAATATCCGTTCAGATGATTAACGGATGAATACGTCATTTACCGTTTGGTCATTTTGCTCTAGGTTTTGATTTATTACTGTGACTGGCATCTCTTTAAAAATTTATGATTTTGAAAGTAAATATTAAGATCTCACGTGCGCTGAGGTGTATTAACAGTCAACCAGTGATAAGGTCGTTCAGATCACAGAGATGGGGGTGAGGGATAACTCAAAGTGCGAATCTACAATTTGATTTTTTCCACGTTTTTTCTATCATAAGGACTTAAATGTAGAGAACTTATGGCTAGATAAATGGGTAAATGTGAGCAATAACTCGTGTTTGCATTGTCACGTCAATTAGGATTGGAAGACCGAGAAAGCCACTGGTGTTATTACTAAATAATTGGTCTACCCTAAGTAAAAATGTGTGTGAGTGTGTGTGTGTGTGATTTGGATTTTTAAGGTAGCTTTAACAATTTTCAGTCATCATTGTGGCAGTTTACTGTGATGTCTAGCACTGGGGCATCATGCCGCAGACACGTAGCATGATGTCCCACCCAGTCACATTATCCTGACACCAGGCCGACCAGTTCTAACACTACCCTCTTAATGCTGAGCGCCGAGTGAGGCAGCTGTGAGTACCATTTTTATAAGTCTTTGGTATGACTCGACCGGGGATCGAACCCACGACCTCCCGCATCCGTGGCGGACGCAAGTAAAAATGTTGTTGTTTGAATGTAACGCATTTAACAACATATTAACACAATTCGGACTACATAGTGTCACTTAAAATTGTAATTCTTTAAATGGAAAAGTGAGAAGAAAAAAAAAGAACTTTTCAAAGATAAATCGTTTCAAATATAACTTATCCCCCTCCCGCCCCGAAACAAAGAAAGATATAAAAAAAAAACTATGTGCGTGTACAATGTCACGATTTTCTTATTAAAACAGCAGCTTGATATGATCGATAACATACTGTGCAAGTGAGAAAATAAAGCAACGGCCAGTGTATTCCTAACCTGATACCAGTTTTACAATATACTGTTACCGTGTAGGTGGATTACGCCCGTTTTGGAAGATACGGTTACCCTGCGTGTAGATAACGCCCAAGGACAAGTATAACCGTATTCTTTTTATCTGGTGTCACATTGCTTCGATATTTGGTTTATTGTAACCGTACATAAAGACAGGCTTGTATACACACACGACGAGAACGATGAACGGGTCCACATGTCCGAAAATAAAAATATCAGGCTAATTTACTTTGTTCCTTGACTGCGGCCACTTGCCCACTATTTCTTACGTATCACCCTATCAGTTCCTTTCTTAAAGCAATTAGCGCAGATGATTTAATTCTGTATCGTTGTCTTGGGTGCCAGCAATGTTATATCAGACCTCGATTTCGTAAAAGTTCTGCCAAACAATTTTAATCGGTACTTAAACACTTAAACTGAGTCTAAAATTTATGTCCGACTAGAGTTGGGCCACTCACGTAAGCATAGACTTGACCTTCATTTGCTAGATGTATTGATCATACCGGGGCCAAAATGTGTATGAACAGAAATTTTACTGTATCGAAGGCAAAAGTCACACGTTCTGATATTTTCAAAACCGATCACTGACCATTGAAACTGCAGTGCAAGAACTACACACACACACCTGAAAATGAAGATTTTACAACACAAGTACATGGACAGTGTTTCGTTTTGTAAAGCGTGTGTTAACACATTATGCTTTCAAGCAAGCACGCGGATAGCGTGATATAGCACATACATTCGTTTGCAAGCACGTATAATGGTCTAAATGGTGTATTGTCCATCAAGTCATTATGCATTAGAAACACGAAACTAAAGGTAGTTGCCAAAACTTACAGAATTTTTTAAAACCGCTCTGGTGACCTATTGGTTAGAGCTACCGCCTCGAATGAGGGAGGTCTTGGGTTCGATTCTCGGCCGAGTCATACCCAAAACGTAACAAATCGGCACTACATGTCTGCGGTATAATGCCCGTGTGCTAGACATCACTATAAACTGCCACACTGCAGACATCGTAGCGATGTGACTGAAAATCGTTAAGGCTACATTAAAAAATTCAACACACACACACACACACACACACACATAATTATATTCCGCCCTTGATGTTGAAAATAGTGGTATAGTTGATTTTATATGAAGTTCAAAAGAACGTCTTAGTTGTTCCCTTACATATCTCAGATATGGCATGCGTGATTAATGACCAAAGTCTCATTACATATCAGACCGAGAACCCTGGTTAAAGCCTGGGGAATCGTTTTCTACCTCCAGCCGCGCTATTTCACCCTTGGGTCAAAACATATCAATCCGTTTACATCACCATACTAATACCATTGACGGACATACTGGGCGTGTGATAACAAATTTATAGATGCCTTTGACAGTGACCGGGATTCTATCGCTAACCAGCTGAATTCTGCTCCGTGGTCACAACTTGCAAACTATCGTTATCCCCACCCTATAACTATATATGCATTAAACTGGCATGTAAAACCATAATTATACGTACAACTGACATTGGCTTTAGGGTTCATCTCCAGGATCCAAAGTACTTGGGTCATTGCTGGGAAACAATTAACCATATACATGCTTATTGGGCACGAGGCGATCACGTGTTCAACTGATATTTTCCCCCGGGACCTACTCATTATCGAAAAGGAATAAGACCATGAGGTCTCACTGGACAGTTTATTTGGTGAATTTTCATCCGACGATGACCAATTACAGAAAAATGAGAATAATTTTACACTGAAGATACAAATCAAAACAAACTAATGATTTTTGTAGAAAGCATACATGTGAGATTTTGACTGCAGTAATCAGGTCAAATCCTGATGCAGCTGGTGGTTTTTATACTGAACCAACACTGCCACCAACCCCTAAATTTTACATTCATTTTTGACAAGAAATAACTATTTTGAATATTTTTCTGTGACAAGGCAGCTAAAAGAATCAGTATGTGCCTTATGCATGAATAAAGTTCACTAGTACTATAACAAATTAGCATACTTTTCATCACCCCTCAACCATCTAGATTTTTAGATATTTACCTCTGTAGCAGACACACATAAATACGTAAGCCAAGTTGACAGCTCATTTGCAGCCCAAGTTACGCATTTGATCTCCAATGCAAATCTAACTGTGACAGGCAGTCACCAACAAACCAACCTATTTCCAAGCCTAACTCAAAGTAAATCTGAACCACATTATAGATTTAGCTTATGTGTAAATTTATAAATGCTAGGCTTGTGACAATTAGGTTCATGCCTTCTACCTTAAAAATTAGGGGGGTGTCAAAATACGAAACTATCCAGTGAGACCTGAGATCTTATGTTTATTTGAGAGGCCTATTAACGTTATTGAAGCCATGGACGTACCTGTTTGCGATATTGCTAAAAATGGGGTCTCTTATGAGAAAATGGAGACCAGCTGAAGTACCTACCTGTGACGAGTTGTCGGTGATTTATGAAAGTGTTGTTCATTTGGCTGTTCATTTAGGGGTCAGTAATACATTGACAAGATCTTAAAGCACTTTGTTTTTGGCCGCAAATTACAAGTGATGTTTGTAAATAATATAGATCTTGTCACACTTGTCCAATGGTAAGAGAGCACAACCTGAAGATACCTACGGCTCATCTGCAACCCACTCCTGCACTTGACAAACCATTTAGCAGAATAATGGTAGACTGTGTTGGTATCTTACCAAAGACCGAGTCAAGCAGCCAATACTTGTTGACCATAATGTGTGCGTCCTCAATATTCCCAGGTGCAATTACTTTGGAGAATATTAAAACTAAAATCATGGTCAAAGCTTTGATAAAGTTTCTTACACAATTTGGCCTTTCCAAACCTGTCCAAACATATCAAAGGTCAAACGTTATGTCCTGAATTACCCAGCAAGCTATGCACGAATTAAGCTTGCAGCAATTCAAGTCTGCTTCCTACAGCCCTAAAAACAAGGGTATTTAGAAAGATTTAATCGTATGATTCGGTCACATTGCTCTGATAGTAGAAAAGATTGGGACTAAAGTGTGGATTTATTGTTGTGTTAGGGAATCAGTTTTGTAATCTCTACGATTTAGTCTCTTTGAACTAGTATTTGGATATACTTTCCGTGGACCATTGAAGTTACTGAAAGAGAAATTCTTTCCATTGAATATTCAGAAATTAGTTTTTCTTGATTATATTCCTAATTTCAAACATAAGATGACAGAAGCTTCTGAAGTTGCAAGAACTAATTTGCACTCTACTCAGTAAAACATGACATCAGGTTATTTCACAATCACAAAGAAATGGAGTTTTTAGCCTGTTGATGAAGGTCTGACTTTTCTGCCCATGCGTCAAGATCCTCTTCTGGCTAATTACTATGGTCCTTATACAGTTGAAAAGAAAGTAAGTGATTTAAATTATATCGTCAATACTCCTGCAAGGTTAAAATAAAAACAGTTTTGCCATATAAATATGTTAAAGGAATATGCTGATGATGATAGTTATGTTAATGTTGCAATTTAGTTGTTCCACACAGAGAGGATTTAAGCAATGGACTGCAATCAGACTATAGTGACTTTGGTGTAACCAGTCTTCGGAATTCAGAAAGTTTGAATAATCTGGACCAGAAAGTTTCACATTTACAGCCACAAGAAACTAGTGAACTTAAGCAGATTTGTTGAATGTTTCCAGATGTTCCAACAGGAGCAAACAAAATCCGCCATGACGTTGAAATGTTAGATTTCACACCTGTGAAACAGCATCCATACAGGTTGAACCCTCTCAAACAGGAGTCATTGAAATAAGAAATTCAGTATTTGCTGGAGAATGATTTCATGGAATCAAGTAAAAGTGACTGGAGTACTCCATGTATTCTTGTGCTGAAGCCTGATAATACTTTCCGTATGTGTGCCGACTATTGAAAAATAAATAGCATGTCCAAATGAGATTCATTGCCATTGCCAAGAATCGACTGCATGCAAAATTGGAAATGCAAAATATGTCACCAGATTTGACCTTTTGAAAGGATTCTGGTAACTTCTAATGACGGAAAGGGCAAGACGAAATTCGGGATTCATAACTGTAGATAGAGTTTATCAATATAAAGTTATGATGTTTGGGATGAAATGTTCGCCTTGTGATTTTCAAACTTTATTCAACATCACCTCTGATTTAGATAATTATGAGTGTTACATTGATGGCATCATCCACAACGATACCTGGAAAGATTACTTGCAAACCATATGGAAATTCTTTGATAGACTCAGAGATGCAAATTTGACAATTTAAGTTTAAACAAAAGTCATTTTCTTCTCGTGGGTCGATGGTTCTATCCGAGGTTTTCCAGGGTTCTTCCTCCGCCATTTATACTGGCTGCCATGTATAGCCTATCCTGTACTGGAAATTGGCGTTACATCCTACAACAACAACAACAAAGTCAGTTTTATCGTGCTTGTGTTACCTATCTAGTACCTGTCGTGGGACACGGGCAAATTGAACTTATAGAAGTTAATGTCAAGGCTATATCTGAATTCCCGGTGTCTATCAGTAATTGGAGCAATGCGACCTTTGTGATATGGCTGGTTATTATCGGAAAGTTTGCTCTAATGTTTCTATAAATGCTGAACTCCTGACGAACTTGTTGATTTCGAAAACTATGCTTCATTGATCTGTCAGGAGGCGTTTTGATAAATTAAAGACAATACCTCAGAGTTTATAAATTTTACTGCTCCAAATTTCAGTCATTTAAAACGTCTCTTGTTACAATGGATGTTGGGGTTGGTTGAGTATTGATTGAAGAAGACATAAATGGTGTCGATCATCCAGTGTATTGTTTTTCTAAAACATTAAACACCAGAGAAATCATTCCACAATCGAGAAGAAATGTATGTAGTATAGAAGAATGACTTACAGTTAAATGAAGCTTTAGTGTGTAAATCTTTCCTTTTATGAGGGCAGGTGTTATTTATATTTACTTTGTATTGTTAGTTTTCTCTCCACAATTATATGTTATGTATAATTGTATTTTAGACACGTTCTTCTCCAAAAATCAAGTTCACTGTGTACCTGACCAGTAATGTTTATTTTGTAAACATATACATAATTAATATTTGTACATGAGTGTCGGTTAAACATTAGGACCGTTATCGATATAGATAAATATGTTTATTTGGGCCTGGATCAAGAACATTGGAATTCCCCTATAAAAACTGGTCTACTTGATGTGCACCACGTTTTTTATTTTAATGTTAGTTACAGATTTTATCTTATTGAAAACAAGTTTCTAGAATTGAACTTGTGACCGTCGTCCTGGTTTCCTCTTTTGTGTCTTATGTTTTTTATATTATATAATCGTCTTTACTTGAGAAGTTGATCATTCATAGTCAGAATCAGTCTTATTGTTGTGTTACGTATTTCATGTAGGTGGAAACATTCATTCAAATAACTATTCACTGTAAATACAAAGTGCTCATCTATAATATTCTTGGACTGGAACATTAATTTGGAATTATAACGATTTTGGAACATTTTTGGATTCTATTATTATGTTGCATCATTATAATTCAGATCATTGACACATTGACACATTCTAGACTACATGCACATCAATGCTAATTGAACTTATTTGTAATACCACTGGAACTCAGTTGGAATTTTATGCATTTGGATTTGTGATGAATGTTTTAGGAATATCTGGGATTCGCATTACTATACGTTCTTTTTAAATTTTCACTTTGTATGGTAGGGAAATACATTATGTGTTCAGTTGTACAAAACATGTTGGTTTGTGCTCTTTTCTGTTACTTAGCATAATACCATAGAGTCATAATACTAAGTCAGTGAGTTCTAATCTTGATCGCACAGTACACCACCCATACGACAAGACGTAATACGCAGTTCTAATCTTGATCGAAAAGTACACGATGCATATAACGACAAGACACAATATGCAGTGAGTCAATGAGTTTTAATCGTTACGACACAGTACACCTTACATTCTAAGACAAGACACAAAAGACAATACACACTGAATTCTAATCGTTATCACATTGAAAGTTCTACTTGATTGTAAGTATACGTTGATATAGTGAAGATTTGTATATAAAAAAAGAGTTTGTGATAGAGATTTGGTGTGATAAGTTTACGATTTCTTAAGATCTGTACAACATATCAAGAGGTAAACTTGAAATATAAGCTTGAATCGCTGAACTGGATAAAAGGCATTTTTTTAATTAAAAGTTGTGTATTTAACCACATTTTGTTTTCTCTTTTATGTTTTTTTTCTTCTAATTTACATGAGAAAGTGGAGACATGAAGTTTTTCTCAAAATATATTTCTTGCGTTTCTTTCTATCTTTACTTCAGAACTAAAATGCAATTAGTTGCGTGATGCCGATCTTTTATCTTGAATTTGATACCTAGTTACAATAAATCATGGTGGTGCAATGAAACATGACAATGTGATTAGAAGATCTTTCAACTTGCTTTTATATGATCTTTCACTCAGAATGTGACACAAGAAGATAAATCATTTTTGAAAGGGTAAAATGACCTTTATGTCACGCTTCCAAGTATCCTGTTTACCTTGCATGCTTGTATCAACCGACCCCGATTACCCAGACGACATGATTGACTGAATAATAGCGTCTTCTCTCTAATGTTTCTAAACTGATTCAACATTGATACAGCTTGGACGTATCTAAGACAAAAATCTAACTTTTATTCTTATTATTTGTATATAGAGTGGTAGGCATAGAGTCGATACGTATTAGAGTAGGGTTACATTTGTTCATGGAAGAAGTACTCAATTTCAATAAAAGTGGTATTTTGGCAATTTACCGCATTAGCTAGATATTTAAAAATAATTATATTATTCATATATACACAGTAATATTATGACAGTATTATACTGCATAAGCATAATACAGATATTTAATCGAACAAAGGCAGATAGAGTATGGCAGACACATAACACAGTGTATGACAAAGGCAGATAGAGTATGACAGATTTAAAACAGTGTATGACAAAGGCAAATTCAATGTGACAAGGTAATATATAATTATTTTATATAATAATACTGTTATTGAGAAACACATAATAATATGAAATTAATATATTTTATACGTTTAATATGTATAATAACAGTTATATATATATATATATATATATATATATATATATATATATATATATATATATATATATATATATATATATATATATATATATATAATGATATCAGTACTATACCAGAGGCAGATACAAAGATCACAAATATGCAGATCAATACAGCTTATTCCGCATATGTATTGCATTAATTGTATACATTTAATATAATGTAAGTTCAGTTTAAACATTGCCGATATGTAGGAAAAACTTATCTCAGCTTTGTACACAGACTTCAAACGGTCTCGAATGAGGAAGTTCTTACAACGATGTGTCGATAAGGGCAAACGAAAGGCGCAGTTACGACTGATATGGCCAAAAAGAAATAGTAAATGAACTTTTATAATTTTTTCGAAGTATTACTAAAGTTGTACTTCGACAAATGAACGACAAGATCCCAACGAGTACCATTGATAGAATGGAAATGATTGACATGATTTTCGGAGCAAACGGTGTTGCAGCGGCAAACGAGTCTGCGACCTTTGATGAGCGAAATATCAAACTTAAAATGAATCTTGAAGAACTAGGTCCTAGTGATTTCCTACAGTAGTATGCTAGGCGTGCATATAATAAATTGGAAAGCACATACAATCTCTTTTTGGTTTTTGATAAATATTTTCCGAGTGGGTTGATATTTTGGTCATATATTGAATACATGGTGTCGATCTTTGGTGGTGTAGCAGTTAAAGCAGTTAATGCTTGCTGGTTTGGGTCCTATAAACCTTCCAAAACTGCTTGCTAGTTTAGTTTTTCCAGTTATTATCCTGTTTATGGTTTTTTGTTCTAAATAGGTACCCTCAGGTAGCTGTATGTTCCTATTTACGTTTTTTTTTTTTTGGATGGGGGGTTGATATTGCTTTTTACCTTTTGTGTAGGAGTTCCAAAAATCTTGCCACGTTTGGTCTATATATGTTTGTGCGAAGCTTAGTGCTTCTGTAGAGCTATAGATAAGCTTGATAGAGTTTTGATCTCCTAGCTTGATTTGTGCAACTTTGTCTGCTGTTTCGTTGCCAGAGATTCCAATGTGCGACGGTATCCACATGAGCTCGACTAATTGATGTGCTGTGGTGATATCGTAGATTAATTGGCATGCTCTGTCAAGGAATTGTTCCCTAGAGTGTGTATTGCGATTTTGGATTGATTTGATAACGCTTAGGGAATAGATTATAATGACTGCTTTAGGTATTTGGTTGTCTTTGATCCATTGTAGTGGTTCAAGTATAGCCCAGAATTCAGTGGTGTAAATGGAGCAATAGTCAGGTAATCTGGATCCCGTTTGTATATTGAATTCAGGGATGACTATTGCTGCTGCTGTTCTTGGTGGGTTGTTTGTTTTTGATCCATCGGTATATATTTTAACGTAGTCCGTGTATTTATGGTTGATTTCGTTTACCAATACAGGTTTTAGTAAGTTTTCTTGTCCTTCTTTATTGCCTTATTTGGTAGCTTCAGTGTTAATCCTTGGTGGTTTTTGTAACCATGGTGATTTGTTCTGGTCTGTATTGTTTGTTACCTGTTTTTTTTTTAGTAGAGGTATCTTTTCTCTTAGTTCAAGGATTACTTTGCCACTTGGTGTGGTGGGTATGATTTTGGGTTTGAAGACAACTTTACACTTATTTATAGCTATTTTGGTGGGATGGTTGTCTGGGTGGGTATCTAATCGAATGGAGTATCGGAGGAGCAGTTCTTGCCTACGTAATTTTAAGGGTAGTTCTCCTGTTAGTGTTTGTAGTTCTTCTAATGATGTTGAGGGGAGTGTTCCTGTGCATAATAGTAAGGCTTTTCTCTGGATAGTGTCAAGTTTTTGTAGTACAGGTTGCTTAGCCGAGTTATATGCTTGGCAACCGTAATCCAGTTTTGACCTAATTAGGGTTTTATATATCGTGAGGAGGGTTTCCTGGTTGGATCCCCAGTCAGTCCCTGTGATGTTCCTGAGTAAATTGAGATCTTTGTTACAATTCTGGGTGAGTTGTTCAATGTGCTGTTTCCATGTGAGGAGGTTGTCAAAGAACATTCCTAGGAATTTGACTACTGTTACGTATTTGATTAATTTATTTTGTATATAGAAGTTTGGATAGACTAGGTTGTTATTTCGTTTGGGGGTGAATATGATTGCCACAGTTTTTTCATGAGATATTTTGAAACCCTATTTGTCCGCCCATCTCCCTATGTTGTCTAGGCTCTGCTGGGTTTCTTTAACTACCGTGTTATTGTCAGGATTTCCATTCCTCCATATGCCACTATCATCTGCAAATTGTGACAAGTTTATTTTTGCGGAGGCTGCATTGAGGTCAAGGTCGTTTACCATTCGGTTAAATAGTAGGGGACTTATTACACTCCCTTGCGGTATTCCATTTTCAAGTGAAAATTCTTCCGAATGGGTGTTGCCTATTCTTGTGGTAATTTTCCGGCCTGTGAGGAAATCGCCAATTCAGTTGAACAAGCGTCCAGTTATTACAAACTGGATTAATCTGGCCATTGGTCCATTGGTCCATACTAGGTCGAACGCTTTTTCTAGTTCTAGAAAAACCGCTATGAGGTTGCGATCGGTTTTCCTATTTGCATTAAAAGCGAGTTTGATGTCTGTTTCCAATCTGAGAAGTTGTGACCTCAGGGTGTCGGTTTGCGAAAAAAATCTCGTTTATCAACGATGTCATAATCGTAGTTTGCCACGGCGAGATTTACGCTGACGGCCCAAAACGGGCGTTTGTTAGATCTACGTAAAGAAGAGCTGACGGTCAGTTTATATAAAGGAAACAAACACGAGTGAACGACAACTGAAAGACTTTGTTAAAAAAAGAGGAAAAACATAATGGTATCCGCTAGTCGATACAAAATATCTCTTTTGGAGAGATAGATTTATTTTACTTAACAGATACAACAAGCTTTCGCAAATATCGTGCTCTTGAATCTGCACTTTTTCGTGATTCATATTCATCATTCGTGACAGATCAGATCTGACTCGTTCGAGTGCAGTTGCAAGTGGAATAAACATCGATATATCATTGTCGGTGTCATCGTTGAGGATAGCCAACGAAACTGTCGTCGCGGACTGAAGTAGCTTAACGAAATTTTTATTCGACCGGCAACGTATATCTATCTGATCGTGGCGTTCATCATGTGCCTCAAATTCATCGACTATGGCATCGCTGTCGAGGGCAGGATAAAGAGTAACGTGAGACTGTAAATGTCGTATCTCAGAAACAATCATGTCATTGTTTTCCCGGTTCACGTTTTTTACCTTGTTGAATTGGAATCCTTTAAATAATTAGTTAGCTGATCAAGGATATCATAATTGGGCGGGCTAATGTGTAAGAGGTTTGGTCAGCGATTATTTGACCAACAATTTAAAGTAGTACATGCGCAATATATTTATAGGCGCGATTGAAATTCTCCATTGTTACTAGTGAAATATATTTTTAATACAAAGTAACCTACTTACCACAATGCCGTGTTAAGTACCGCAGAAAGAGGGTTCAGTAATATTTGAAGATTTCAGCACAGGAACAGGTTAATTTATTGATTATAAGATAATGTTTTAAAAATAAAAACTAAATATATAACATAAAACAAACTCTCGTAGTTTCTTTATGCATATAAATATTGGTTAGTTTAATTGGATTCAACATTAAATATGTTATATTTTACTGTTTATATTTAATACGAAGACTGAAAATAAAATGTGACCTTATTATAAAAGAGGTAATCAAAAAGTGACAAATTTTTATCCCTTTAATAACCTTTTTAAGCAAATGAAAATCAATGAACCTTACTCTTCATGCTTTTACTTTGAATTTAAATTCTTTTAGCATACTCCATTTATTGTTCTCATGATTATTAAATGTTTCGATTCACGTAATGTTGCTTGTAAGGTAGAGAAACACGGCCAAAACTGGCTGCCCGAAACACGTAATAACTCCCGGAAAGCACCTTGAAATTTTATAGAACAACATTAAGGGATATTTCACCCTGCTACCACGTGGTAAAACAGCACAACCTGTGACACGTTGTAATTAGGGACCTGGAGTTCAAACTTTTTGATTACACTGGTCATTACTAACCCATCTGACTTTTTTTATTTAGGCCCCTGAATTTCACACCTGCAATTTACCTTTGATGTTTCACCACATCTAAAGAACTTAGTATATGTATAAAACAAAAATTACATGGAAATTCATATGTAGCAACTATGCTATGTAATATGATGTGCCAAGTTCAATTCTAATATAATATTATTATGTTATCCTATGCACGTGACGGTCAAATTGGTCATTTACTATAATCTAATAACAATGATCACATTATTTACAATTGATAAAGCTTATAAACACGTTTTCACCGTGTCCTCTATACTTTTAAATAAAGCTATTTATGCGAGTTAGGAAACGTTGTTTATAATAATAATAATAATAATAATAATAATAACAATCTACTCATTTGTTAAACATTAAAAATATAGACGTCGATTGTGCCCTATTAATGCTTGATTGTAAAAGCTTGCATTATACTGGTCAAATGTAGGATTTTCAAGCTCGATTGGAGAAAATGGTAGTAGAATTAGTAGAATGCAGTATTTTCATAGTCGATTCTCGTGGTTTACGGTCAAAACATAAATATTTAAATATATATTGGTCTATTGTGGCCTTTTCGCGCTTAATAGTAGTAGACTCCGAAAAATTGTTGTGGATTGTGGTAGATCGTAGTAGATTGTGGTAGATTATAATGGACTGTGGTAAACTGTAGTGGATTGTGGTAGATTGTAGTGCGGTGCGGTAAACTGTAGTGGAGTGGTAGATTCTAGTGGACTGTGGTAAAATGTAGTGGAGTGGTAGATCCTAGTGGACTGTGGTAAAATGTAGTGGAGTGGTAGATCCTAGTGGACTGTGGGAAATTGAAGTGGAGTGGTAGATCCTAGTGGACTGTGGTAAAATGTAGTGGAGTGGTAGATTCTAGTGGACTGTGGTAAAATGTAGTGGAGTGGTAGATTCTAGTGGACTGTGGTAAATTGTAGTGGAGTGGTAGATTCTAGTGGACTGTGGTAAAATGTAGTGGAGTGGTAGATTCTAGTGGACTGTGGTAAATTGTAGTGGAGTGGTAGATTCTAGTGGACTGTGGTAAAATGTAGTGGAGTGGTAGATTCTAGTGGACTGTGGTAAATTGAAGTGGAGTGGTAGATTGTAGTGGACTGTGGTAAATTGTAGTGGAGTGTTAGATTCTAATGGGCTGTGGTAAATTGAAGTGGAGTGGTAGATTCTAATGGACTGTCGTAGATTGTAGTAAATTGTGTTACTGGTATAGATGTATCCAACTTTAAAACTTTATTTAGTATTCATATAAAGTAGCTCAGTTTTTAGGCGGTATTTGAGTGATATGCAGTCAGTCGGGGAGGGTGATTGTGAGGGTGGGATCTAGAAGGCAAGACAGAATGCATAATGAGAGAAGGCAGGGGTTCCCCAACATTTATATCTATCTAGAGAAATACTAGAAATCTGTACTAATGAAGCATTAGAGATCCCCCAGTCCCCTAATCATCCATATCGTCTTAAGTATTCAATAGGTTATCTTTCGTCCTATTATTGAGAAAGCAATATAATTACTTCAGGCAACACGGTTGAAAAACATCCACTATCAAAGGAAGAGTCTTACTAATCCCAATGCAATTTGGACTCCTGAAAACGTTTTTTTGTCGTGCTTAACATTTTTATATTATATACATGGTTGGCCAGCTTTGATCGTACCATTTTCGTTCTTCTTTTCTCTTTTTTCTGACCGATTTGTCTCCAGTATAGACGGCTAGACAATTTATTAGCTATGGTAACTTCATTCTTGGTATGTTTAAACAGCAACTTAACGGATGGCATTCTGCAAGAAAACATACCAGTGTAAACTTTCAGAATTGACACCTCACTGTTTCATGGACAAAAGGAATCCAAACTGTAAACATATGCTTGTTGCTGGAAGTGGGTTACTTCTGATTCATTTAATCTGTTCATGTCATAATCATAGGAAGCCAGACTCAGCACATGCGGAACAATAAGCTACCATACATGCATTTTTTGTTGCAGGTGCAGTGTGGTGCGTCCAGATTTGTCAGGTACATGCGATTCGTGCTTCAGCATGTTATGGAACTACTCTGCCATGTGACTTTTACAGTATCAGCTGTTATAACAGAAGTCTTATACAAGTGGATAGACTTCAGTATGGAATGCACCAAGGGCGCTGCCAGAGTAAAAATTATACAAGATGCAAAGTGGAAGAAATTGGCTGTTGTGCCAGCAACTCTAATGACTGCTTTGAGGATTTTAACCAAGGCCATACAAATTTAGTGCTAGATAAATGCTCAGGGCACTCGTCATGTGGACCGATGCAAGCTGTCCAAACACGCCTAACACAGCCACATAATTGCTCCAGCCTATTCTCCAACTATGTTATTGTTGACTATAGCTGCGTGAACGGTATGTGCACACGAAAAAAAAAAAACCACCTGTACAACTGTAGCTAGAATAACCCCAGTCAAGTAAATACACGCGCTATATAGATATAAAATAGATATTGTTTTAAACATAATTTAATATATATCGTTTTGATTTTTACACAAAGCCATTGTTTTAGAATTAGTAAAAGATGTATATTTTAAGAATAAATGTTCAGTGATGTAAATCTTGTACAGGGTTTAGCAAATTGCTGGTTGTTATGCTCTTATTTTGTTTTCCTCTGTTTGTATCAATTTTATTCCACACCAAATTATTGATGAAAATAAAACAACTTGAAGAGATGCAGTGGTAATAGCCTGAAAAGGTACCAAACGTTTATTCAAAATATATAAAGAAAATTTGATGAGAGAGAAGCATGCTGACCCATTTCTCATATTTGTCGCATGATGGCGCAGCCGCGCAGGTGTAGGATACGATTTCCTGACTGGTGATCTGTATAGATGGCTTTGCTCACAAGCAAAAGGGCATAGGCAAGGAACCAAAAGATACACAGCAAACAAGTGACACCTGGAAGAGTAATATAGATGACTCGAGTTGATTTAAGCGATTCATACGCACATACTTAACTGCATGCTTAGTCTCTGATACACATATAGGACCTTATCTGCTGCCCATTAAATGCAAAACGTATTTCTTCACTTTACTTGCCAAAGTATTATTAATGAAAATAGATCAGTAAATAAATTATATTATCTGAGATATTTTTCAGGTACTTCTCTGTTAAATCTTGGTAGTGATTTAACGCTAACTGGACCGGAAGTAAACGTCATCTTCAATTCTGCCGCCAACGACACCATATATAGAAACCATTCAACCAACTATACGTGCACAATAGTGCAGACTGGGTACCAATCTGTTAAACTGGAACTTGTGGATATTCGGCTTCAAAAACCTGGAGTCGCTCAGTCTTGTTCATCAGTCAAAATATCCATTCCCACCGCAAACATCAGCGCAAAATGTTCAGAAGAAAATAAGCAACAAAATATTATATACATGCGTCGATATGTAATGAACCTACATAAGGACGAGGCAGCGAGATTTAGTATCAATGACATGTTCAGTCTCAACAGTGGAGATTATCCTGTAATGATTTGGATTAAATTTGGAGGTAAGCTGAGAGAGAGAGAGAGAGAGAGATAGAGAGAGATCGCTAGCTTTTAAGGAAGCTAGAGAGCAGTACACATGATAATGCTATTTTTATCAAACTTGCTGTATTAAGCAAGCTGTAACGTCTGTACAGCGCTTTTACTCAAGAAGCAAAAGCTTATTAGAGATGAATGCTTCACCTTTTGGAATAGAACAAGTTATATACCGTAGATACATATTTAAGTATTTGACTTCTTCAACAATGAATATTCAGACCATGCAGCGCACGGGTGTATTTACCCACAATGCATTGCAGTTGTTGTCAAGAAGATGGCATAAGAACTAATGATTTAATATGCAGCTTGTTTTACCGTATAAGCATGCAAGGAAATAAACGAAAAGTTTATACTGCTAGATTTATAAACCTTGCTTAACAGTATGAACTGGTTCTCCAAGATAATTAAATTGTATTAAGTCTTTAATTCCAAAACATGGAAGATTAATAATTATATGCGTCCCTTCTTTTCCCACTACCAAACACTTAACACATATTTAGTGATAAAAGAAGATCTAAAATATATGGAATCTGATTGAGGAACTATCTGAAACAAAGTAAAAAAAATTCCATTGAGCTCTATGTTTCTGCAAATTAATTAATTATATATTCTGATATAGGTACAAGCTGTAAATTTACGTAACTTATTTGATAATTTTATTTTTATTTTTTGCTGTCACATTTTCAAATGAGTAATAAGAATAATATTTTGAAGCACCACTGTGAAGTAAATTTCTAAAACGTTCTAGAAAGTAAATCTGTTTTTGTATATTTCAGATAATATTCCATACTTTTCCAAGTTACTGATTTTATTCTTTCATTGAAAACATCATTTTCATCATCCTTTTTATTTTATGTTTCATTAGAACACTTTTTTTGTCTAACATTTGCAAACAATAATACTATTTAAGTTACAGTTAATTTGCTGGAAAGCGTTTATTGATAAAAGAAACATTCACTGTTTTCTCCCCACTTTGCTGTGTAACTGTTTTTATACTTTGTAAGTATACGTGGTTAGTGTTTGACAGCGCCGTTAACCACAGGTAAGACTTTGATTATATTTTCGAAACTCGAAGGAAATAAATAACAATTGCCCTTAATAAAAGTGTTTAATATTTACACAGTATACCCGCCATATACAGTCAGTGTTACATGTCGAGATCAGAAGTTCCCGGATGACAGTGGAGGTGAGCCGCAGACGACCACCAGAGGTATCTGTATGAAACTATCGTGCACAGAGGTGCCTGGGATTGCATTAGCATCTACTAAACTTCACCAAATTAGGCGTATGGCTGGGATAAAATTTACGTATTTGCGAAAGTATATTCTCTTTAAAGCATTTGTCCAGTACGGTTTATCCCATACTTATTACTTAAACCTTAGGATTTCACTCAAGGAAAAGAGTGAGAAACCGTCAAATTTTGAGTCACCTTCACTAGCAGGATATACACATAATTTCTCTAAAGAGAAACTGAATCAGATATGTGGATTTGTTTCATCACAGAATTTTTTAAATAACTGTATTAGTAGTATATACATTCTGGGATATACTGTGATAGAACAAATCCGTCCGTCCGTTTTTGCATCCTTCCCCCGCCACTCATTTCTTGTAAACTGAACTCCATCTATCTGAAATGAGAAAGAAATATCATATTTGGTATGGCATTTGAAGAGGACGAGTAGATTAAATGAAGGATTATGAAAATCCTTAAATTATTCTACTCATCGTCTTCAAAAGCCATACTTTTTCATTTCAGGTAGATGGAGTTCAGTTTATATGCAATTCTTCGCTCCCCATTTCAATGAGGGGATACTATATAGGGCCAAAATTTATAGGTAATATATATTCTACCTTGTAACATGACCTCTAATTCAATGATTTTGAAAGAGTGCTCATTGATATAACATTGGAGTGGTGTGGCATATACAAATGGCAATTTAGGGTAGTAGTGGGAAATGGGGTCGTCTGAGGTAGTGGTAAAACATAGCGAATATCTGTGATTGATTAAATCTCTTGTAAAGCTATTAAATTTTAAACCATTGCACACGATACATGCTTAAAATGTGACACAGTATAATTATACCAAATATACCTGATTGCATCGCTTCACATCCCCTTCATACTATTTCAACCCTTAAAGCTTCGAACCTCAGCGTAAATCGGCAATTGGTGTAATAAGCTAGAACGTTTGGAGACAAATCCATACGAGCACAGACATATCTAACATAATGTTGTAGATGTCTCTGTTGCCAGCCAAGTCTTGTTTCTGCAAGTGAGAATAACGCATACGTCTTTGTTTATGTATTTTTCACATTTATGAACCTTTTTAGCATTAAATAGTACTTGTAATCACTCTGTATATTGGGTTAACCTCGTTCATAGGAGCGCACTGTAACCTACACTATGTCGTATCTGTGCTTACTTTATGTCTCACCATAAGCTTACATACTTCATACTAGACATTTGATATGTATTTTCTTTTTACTATGTAAAGGATATTAAAGAAGATAAGGTTGATAGCAACGTCTTAAACTCTGTAACAATAATACCTACCTGACATGAAAGTACCTATAATTTATGGCAGTTATCTCGAGACGCATAAAGACTCTCACAGGAGTGATAGGCAATCAAGGCTCATCTACCCTTTAACGTCTGTAAATTATGGCTGACACTAAGAAGGTGAATTTAAAAGTAGACGTTTCTCTTTATTTTACTTTAACTGCCCTGCCACATTGGTAAGCATCTCATTTCTGTAATCTTGATGATAGTTTCCGATTAAACATCTGGTTATACGTTCTGCGAGGATGCAAGGTCGTGGATTATGCTTGATATAACGGGGTTAGTACCATGAACTTGGCATTTGCAATTGGTTAATTTTTTATGAGCCTGCATTTGCAGTTGGATTTTTGGTTAATTTGTATGAACATGCAGTTGCAATTGGTTAATTTTTTATGAGCTGCATTTGCAATTGTTTAATTTGTATAAACCAGTGGTAACAGCGAGATACAGGTATCAGTGTTATTACGTTGACTGCAGCATCGTTGTCAGTAGCATTAATTGATTGTTTTGAACCTTTTGCAAGATATATACTGGGGTTGGGTGGTCAGTAAGTTAGTTTATTTCAAGCATGGGACTAGTTGCATAGCTTCACATTGGCTTTTCGTAGCTCAATCAAGTAATGATATGTAGGTCCTATTGATTGCTTTGAAACAAATCAAACATAATTTTACTCTCTTGCATGCAAACAAAATGAAAATGGAAAAATATTTTGAAAAAAAGAAAATATCCCGTGAAAGTGAGTGCTAAATTCCCCGTGAAAGTGAGTGCTAAATTCCCTGAGTGCTAAATTCCCCGTGAAAGTGAGTGCTAAATTCCCCGTGAAAGCGAGTGCTATATTCCCTTTGAAAGTGCGTTTTAAATTCCCTGTTAAAGCGTGTGCTAAAATTGTTTAATAATTATTTAGCATACACTAACCAATTTAATTACAAGAAATCAAACTTGTTTCATTCACTGTTCGATTAAGTATCAAATTCACAATTGTCTCGCGTGAGGATTGTTTAATTTTTTTCTCCTTAAATCTGCAATAAGCTAGATACAAAATGTCTGAGTTTTACGAGCCGCTATTCGCTGTACTTCATTAGAAAAATCAAAAGAACCAAGAAACGCATATTCAAACTTCGTTATAAACGCAAAGTTTTCTGTTTTCAGCAAACTGTAGAATGTAATTAAGACGAATATTTTAAAACTACAATTCATTTACGAAAATGGAATTTAGAGATAACACATTTACGATAATGTTAGTTGGCACATGCCACAAAGCACACACACCCCGCCCCCAATTAACCCCATCAAGACGAAGGTAAAACAAGCTCAGCACATCAGGTGTCACCATGTTATAATTTACATATAGTCCTGAGTCAGACTGGTTAGCAGTCCATTGTGATCTCAACAAAATATCTGAATCGCTATATGTGTTTGATATGTGGGCATTGACCATTTGACTGACTGTCAGCTTATGCGGATATGTGGGTATTGGCCATTTGACTGACATTCAGCTTGTGTTTGATAAGTGGGTATTGGCCATTTGACTGACTGGCAGCTGGTGATTCATATGAGGTTGTCGGACTTTTGACCGACTGGCAGCTGGTACTTGATATGTGGGCATTGTCCATTTGATTGACTGACAGCTGGTGATTCATATGTGGATATTGGCCATTTGACTGACATTCAGCTTCTGTTTGATATGTGAGTATTGGCCATGTTTACTGATTGGCAGCTGGTACTTGATATGTGGGCGTTGTCCATTTGACCGACTGGCAGCTGGTACTTGATATGTTGGCATTGTCCATTTGATTGATTGACATCTGGTGATTCATATGTGGGTATTGGCAATTTAACTGACTGGAAGATAGTGCTTGAGATGCGGGTACTGGCCATTTGATTGACTGGAACATAGCGCTTGAGGTGTGGGTACTGGCCATTTAACTGACTGGAAGATAGTGCTTTAGATGTGGGTACTGGCCATTTGATTGACTGGCAGATAGTGCTTGAGATGTGGGTACTGGCAATTTGATTGACTGGCAGATAGTGCTTGAGGTGTGGGTACTGGCCATTTGATTGACTGAAAGATAGTGCTTGAGATGTGGATACTGGCCATTTGACTGACTGGCAGATAGTGCTTGAGGTGTGGGTACTGGCAATTTGATTGACTGGCAGATAGTGCTTGAGATGTGGGTTATGGTCATTTGATTGATTGGCAGATAATGTTTGAGGTGTGGGTACTGGCCATTTGATTGACTGGCAGATAGTGCTTGAGATGTGGGTACTGGCCATTTGATTGACTGGCAGATAGAGCTTGAGATGTGGGTACTGGCCATTTGATTGACTGGCAGATAGAGCTTGAGATGTGGGTACTGGCCATTTGATTGACTGGCAGATAGAGCTTGAGATGTGGGTACTGGCCATTTGATTGACTGGCAGATAGAGCTTGAGATGTGGGTACTGGTCATTTGATTGACTGGCAGATAGTGCTTGAAATGTGCGTACTGGTCATTTGATTGACTGGCAGATAGAGCTTGAGATGTGGGTACTGGTCATTTGATTGACTGGCAGATAGAGCTTGAGATGTGGGTACTGGTCATTTGATTGACTGGCAGATAGAGCTTGAGATGTGGGTACTGGTCATTTGATTGACTGGCAGATAGAGCTTGAGATGTGGGTACTAGTCTTTTGATTGACTGGCAGATAGTGCTTGAGATGTGGGTACTGGTCATTTTATTGACTGGCAGATAGAGCTTGAGATGTGGGTACTGGTCATTTGATTGACTGGCAGATAGTGCTTGAGATGTGGGTACTGGTCATTTGATTGATTGGCAGATAATGCTTGAGGTGTGGGTACTGGCCATTTGATTGACTGGCAGATAGTGCTTGAGATGTGGGTACTGGCCATTTGATTGACTGGCAGATAGTGCTTGAGATGTGGGTACTGGCCATTTGATTGACTGGCAGATAGAGCTTGAGATGTGGGTACTGGCGATTTGATTGACTGGCAGATAGAGCTTGAGATGTGGGTACTGGCCGTTTGATTGACTGGCAGATAGAGCTTGAGATGTGGGTACTGGCCATTTGATTGACTGGCAGATAGAGCTTGAGATGTGGGTACTGGTCTTTTGATTGACTGGCAGATAGAGCTTGAGATGTGGGTACTGGCCATTTGATTGATTGGCAGATAATGCTTGAGGTGTGGGTACTGGCCATTTGATTGACTGGCAGATAGTGCTTGAGATGTGGGTACTGGCCATTTGATTGACTGGCAGATAGAGCTTGAGATGTGGGTACTGGCCATTTGATTGACTGGCAGATAGAGCTTGAGATGTGGGTACTGGCCATTTGATTGACTGGCAGATAGAGCTTGAGATGTGGGTACTGGTCATTTGATTGACTGGCAGATAGTGCTTGAGATGTGGGTACTGGCCATTTGATTGACTGGCAGATAGAGCTTGAGATGTGGGTACTGGCCATTTGATTGACTGGCAGATAGAGCTTGAGATGTGGGTACTGGCCATTTGATTGACTGGCAGATAGAGCTTGAGATGTGGGTACTGGTCATTTGATTGACTGGCAGATAGTGCTTGAGATGTGGGTACTGGCCATTTGATTGACTGGCAGATAGAGCTTGAGATGTGGGTACTGGCCATTTCATTGACTGGCAGATAGAGCTTGAGATGTGGGTACTGGTCATTTGATTGACTGGCAGACAGAGCTTGAGATGTGGGTACTGGCCATTTGATTGACTGGCAGATAGAGCTTGAGATGTGGGTACTGGCCATTTGATTGACTGGCAGATAGAGCTTGAGATGTGGGTACTGGCCATTTGATTGACTGAAAGATAGTGCTTGAGATGTGGGTACTGGCAATTTGATTGACTAGCAGATAGAGCTTGAGATGTGGGTACTGGTCATTTGATTGACTGGCAGATAGTGCTTGAGGTGTGGGTACTGGCCATTTGATTGACTGAAAGATAGTGCTTGAAATGTGGGTACTGGCCATTTGATTGACTGGCAGATAGAGCTTGAGATGTGGGTACTGGCCAAAATTTGATTGACTGGCAGATAGAGCTTGAGATGTGGGTACTGGCCATTTGATTGACTGGCAGATAGAGCTTGAGATGTGGGTACTGGCGATTTGATTGACTGGCAGATAGTGCTTGAGATGTGGGTACTGGCCATTTGATTGACTGGCAGATAGAGTTTGAGATGTGGGTACTGGCCATTTGATTGACTGGCAGATAGAGCTTGAGATGTGGGTACTGGCTATTTGATTGACTGGCAGATAGAGCTTGAGATGTGGGTACTGGCCATTTGATTGACTGGCAGATAGAGCTTGAGATGTGGGTACTGGTCATTTGATTGACTGGCAGATAGTGCTTGAGATGTGGGTACTGGCCATTTGATTGACTGGCAGATAGAGCTTGAGATGTGGGTACTGGCCATTTGATTGACTGGCAGATAGAGCTTGAGATGTGGGTACTGGCCATTTGATTGACTGGCAGATAGAGCTTGAGATGTGGGTACTGGCCATTTGATTGACTGGCAAATAGAGCTTGAGATTTAGGTACTGGTCATTTGATTGACTGGCAGATAGAGCTTGAGGTGTGGGTACTGGCCATTTGATTGACTGGCAGATAGTGCTTGAGATGTGGGTACTGGCCATTTGATTGACTGGCAGATAGAGCTTGAGATGTGGGTACTGGACATTTGATTGACTGGCAGATAGAGCTTGAGAGTTGGGTACTGGCCATTTGATTGACTGGCAGATAGAGCTTGAGATGTGGGTACTGGTCATTTGATTGACTGGCAGATAGTGCTTGAGATGTGGGTACTGGCCATTTGATTGACTGGCAGATAGTGCTTGAGATGTGGGTACTGGCCATTTGATTGACTGGCAGATAGAGCTTGAGATGTGGGTACTGTTCATTTGATCGACTGGCAGATAGAGCTTGAGATGTGGGTACTGGCCATTTGATTGACTGGCAGATAGAGCTTGAGATGTGGGTACTGGCCATTTGATTGACTGGCAGATAGAGCTTGAGATGTGGGTACTGGCCATTTGATTGACTGAAAGATAGTGCTTGAGATGTGGGTACTGGCAATTTGATTGACTAGCAGATAGAGCTTGAGATGTGGGTACTGGTCATTTGATTGATTGGCTGATAGTGCTTGAGGTGTGGGTACTGGCCATTTGATTGACTGGCAGATAGTGCTTGAAATGTGGGTACTGACCATTTGATTGACTGGCAGATAGAGCTTGAGATGTGGGTACTGGCCATTTGATTGACTGGCAGATAGAGCTTGAGAGGTGGGTACTGGCCATTTGATTGACTGGCAGATAGAGCTTGAGATGTGGGTACTGGCGATTTGATTGACTGGCAGATAGTGCTTGAGATGTGGGTACTGGCCATTTGATTGACTGGCAGATAGAGTTTGAGATGTGGGTACTGGCCATTTGATTGACTGGCAGATAGAGCTTGAGATGTGGGTACTGGCCATTTGATTGACTGGCAGATAGAGCTTGAGATGTGGGTACTGGTCATTTGATTGACTGGCAGATAGTGATTGAGATGTGGGTACTGGTCATTTGATTGACTGGCAGATAGAGCTTGAGATGTGGGTACTGGTCATTTGATTGACTGGCAGATAGAGCTTGAGATGTGGGTACTGGTCATTTGATTGACTGGCAGATAGTGCTTGAGATGTGGGTACTGGTCATTTGATTATTGGCAGATAATGCTTGAGATGTGGGTACTGGCAATTTGATTGACTGGCAGATAGAGTTTGAGATGTGGGTACTGGACATTTGATTGACTGGCAGATAGAGCTTGAGATGTGGGTACTGGACATTTGATTGACTGGCAGATAGAGCTTGAGATGTGGGTACTGGACATTTGATTGACTGGCAGATAGAGCTTGAGATGTGGGTACTGGACATTTGATTGACTGGCAGATAGAGCTTGAGATGTGGGTACTGGCCATTTGATTGACTGGCAGATAGAGCTTGAGATGTGGGTACTGGCCATTTGATTGACTGGCAGATAGAGCTTGAGATGTGGGTACTGGCCATTTGATTGACTGGCAGATAGAGCTTGAGATGTGGGTACTGGCCATTTGATTGACTGAAAGATAGTGCTTGAGATGTGGGTACTGGCAATTTGATTGACTGGCAGATAGAGCTTGAGATGTGGGTACTGGTCATTTGATTGATTGGCAGAAAATGCTTGAGGTGTGGGTACTGGCCATTTGATTGACTGGCAGATAGAGCTTGAGATGTGGGTACTGGCCATTTGATTGACTGGCAGATAGAGCTTGAGATGTGGGTAATGGCCATTTGATTGACTGTTAGATAGAGCTTGAGATGTGGGTACTGGCCATTTGATTGACTGGCAGATAGAGCTTGAGATGTGGGTACTGGTCATTTGATTGACTGGCAGATAGTGATTGAGATGTGGGTACTGGTCATTTGATTGACTGGCAGATAGAGCTTGAGATGTGGGTACTGGTCATTTGATTGACTGGCAGATAGAGCTTGAGATGTGGGTACTGGTCATTTGATTGACTGGCAGATAGTGCTTGAGATGTGGGTACTGGTCATTTGATTGACTGGCAGATAGAGCTTGAGATGTGGGTACTGGTCATTTGATTGACTGGCAGATAGAGCTTGAGATGTGGGTACTGGTCTTTTGATTGACTGGCAGATAGTGCTTGAGATGTGGGTACTGGTCATTTGATTGACTGGCAGATAGTGATTGAGATGTGGGTACTGGTCATTTGATTTTCATGTGCAGCTGATGCTTGATAAGTATTGATTACTTGACAATGATACAAAGACGAATAATCGATTTCGTTGGTAAAACTTATTTTATTGTACTATATTCGTAAGATTAGCTTTCAACTTTTCAAGGACTTCTCATGAATGCTTTCATTGACAATTTATTAAGGGTTCCGTAGAATGTTTTTGTTCACCTTTATTCGTGTTAGGGTCTTGTACAAAACTGTTTTCGCTGTGTGGATTCCGACGCCAACGACATTATCATCGATATTTCTCTCATTTGTATCTAAAATAGATGAGGCAGTCTAAAAACCTTTAATTTCATTACGTCATTATCTACCCAATGAGCATATTTTTTAAAAATAATTACGACATGAAATTGGATGAAGCAAATAAGTTCTGTTCATTAAGACGTTCTGTTGTTGTTGTTGTGGTGGTGGTAGGGTTTAACGCCATTTTTCAGCACACGATAGGCTATACATGGCGGCCAGTATTAATGGTGGAGGAAGAACCCGGGAAAACCCCCAGAAAGAATCACCGGCCCACGAGAAGCTACTGGCAAGCTTTCTCGCATACCCACATTGGCTGAATCCGAGACTCAACCCACGCAGACAGAGGTGAGATGGCAGTGATCCGTAACGGAGGGCGCTTTAGACTACTCGGCCACTCGGGGCCCCAAGACGTTCTATTTGCTATGCATATTGCTATTGTTGTAAACAAAAAAGACAATATGTAAAATTGGCAAATTTGTAATGTAAGCTCCTGCTTTTATGATGCAGGCATCGCAAAGCTCTTTGTATCCTTATAACATCACAGGAAAAAATATATGTCAACGATTCTTTTGCTTTCTTAAGAAAGTATATTGGATCCAGCATGAAGAAAATATGTGTACGTTGACACGTGTCATATCTTCTAAGGCGGTGCTTCCAATTATCTCGGTACGACTCCCAAATTTATAAAGCTATGAGGATTCTGGATGGAATTGTTGTTTTGATTCCAACAGGATGACATAAATAAATAAACCTTTCCTTACTTTGTCATCTGTTTAGCCAACAAGCACAAAATAAGACGTGTCTGTACGTCATATATAAGTATCATTCGATCTCAAATGTAAACTTGAAGTGAAACTGAACGATTGCCAGCAAATTTTTGTCTATATATCAGGTGCAGTGATTTACTGACTGATATGGAGGAGATTTTTTCCTGCCTTCATATGGAGTTCCTTTTTCATCTCTACGCGCAGTGTCCCATCGCCTGCGATTACTTTAATAGTAAAACAGTATAACAGGGATACAATGTTTGCAACTTTTGCAGAAGAAACTAATCTGTGAAAATGTTACAAGAAGAACTAAATAATATAACATGAATGTTACTTATTCGCTAAAATGTAATGACGTTTGAAACTCATAATTTGCTTTACCTTTTCCTTTTCCAGATACTTCAAACAATAATACTGGTGTCATTATCGGTGTTCTGATTCCCGTTCTATTCCTAATTGTTGCTGCTATTGTTGGAGTCTTCATCTTTCGTCGCAGGTAAATAGGAAATTGTGAATATAACAAATTTTAAAAAATATATTATGGCAATTACATTAAAACAGCCCACAGAATGAGCTGTTATGTACATATATAAAACTTTATATAAAGTTAAAGTTGTGGAGAGTACGCAACATGGTTCAGATACATTTGCTGGTTACTTTCTTCAATGATCGCTGTCATTTAAACGTTTGTTAGCAATCTGATTTCATTTTCGCTAAGTTTATAAGTTTGCTTAAATAACTTGCAATTTCACTGTGCATGAAAACTGGTAAAATAATACATTGCGTTTACCTTTGATGCTACTTTTAGTAATCACGTGGGTTCATGTCTCGGGTTCGGCCAATGTGGGCATGTGAGAAAGCTTGCCAGTAGCGTACAATGACTATATGGTTCTTCCCGGTTTTTCTCAGGTTTCTCCTACACCTCTTATACTGGCCACCACGTATGGCCTATCACGTGATCAGATATGGCTTTAAATATACAACAATAGCAAGTCATCTATGAAAGGTAACTCATAGTAAATTTTTAAATAGCATATTCATGCTTTACTTTTTTAAAGGGTCCAGAGCATCTGAGGTAGAAAAGAATGAGATATTAATCTTGATGGTAGGCATATATTGACAATATTTAAAGCCAAGTATATAGATGAAAGTACCCAATATTAAAATAATGATCCACAACTAGGAGTACAAAATTGAGAGACCATTAAGAAGGTTAATACAGGTTATTGATATAAAATCTAGATACTCCACGCTCGTTTATCCATGCCTTTCTTTTTTTAGACATAGGCACATTATTGAAAAGAAAGCCGTGGTGGAATTTCAGAACAGAGCTAGATATGACGAACTGCCGATGGGAAAGCCTAAATTAGAGGTGACTTTATCCAACTCAGTCTACAGCGATATAGATGAATCGAAGATAGTAAATACAGTTTCCACAACGTCGAGCGAATGTTCTCATTGCTCCGATCAGCAAGAAGAATATGTGGTACCTTCACAGATTCCAGAAGAAAGAGCTCCAAGACTAGATCGCAGCTCTTCATGCAGTAACAGTGGTTTTGATCAAAATCTGAAAGATAAAAGTGGTACAAAACTTAAAACGGACAACTCTGTTTCTAATATCTCCAGTGTGCAATATGTCAGTACAGTGGAGGATAAATGTCCAAAGAGAAAGAAAGCCAGTAAAATTGAAAAGTTGATGAATACTTTAGCATTTGGAATTAAAGATATTTCTGTAGAATCAATGACAGAAAGTGGTTCGAAAGATGCAGATGTAAAGAAAACTACCGACAAGGTTCTTAAGGTCAAACGATTGGCTGATGACTATATTGAGTTCGAACACGGCGATTTATACGATAAACCACAAGCGGAGCCGAAGGTAGTGGATAAAAATGACATAGGAAACAAACAGAAAAACTCATTACCAAACACGTCCAAATCCTCTGGTGAAAAGTCAAATAAGGACAATCCCGTTGTGTTTGTGTATGATTATGCAGATCCAGACGGAGGAACCGGGTTCCTTCCAGCTGAGGGGCATTTCATGGAGGACAACATGTACGAGGCAGTTGACGATGACCATACAGGAGGTAGTGATGACTGCGATATGGCAAACGAAGTATTTATATATGATTATGCTGACCAGGGATCTACACCCTTAAGGTGCTATCGCACTGATTCAATAACTGTGGGAAACAAAATTCCGCCCTTTGACAAAAGCCATGAAAATATACAGTCACCCAAAGACTCTTCAAGTTGCCGTGTTGTACCACAAAATTATATTTCACCACCAACGTTATCACCATCATCATCATTATCACCTGTTTCACATCCATTATCATCATTGTCATCAAACATACCGACAAGTAGCTCCGCTTATGTAAATAGTCCCAGAGTAAGGTCAGCGAATAAACCTATCACGGCTTCAAAACCGAATTCAACCGATGGATATGCCAACAGTCCCAAACTAAGGGATGGTAACAGGGAATCAAGGTCATCTGAACTGACCGTAAATGGGGGTGATTTTAAAGACAAAGGAAATGAGAGCCAGTCTAACGTAGCAAAAGGTGTTTTGTCTGTTGATGCGTTGAAACACGTGTTTGAAAACCAAGGAAAAACAAACTCCATTAATCTAAGCTCAGAAGCTTGAGGATCGTATAGAATGCATGAATCTATGAATGTATAGAGGAGTGGATATATAGATGAATACCATGAACGTATAGATGAATACAGTGGATATATAGATGAATACAATGGATGTATAGATGAATACAGTGGATGTATAGATGAATCCAGTGGATGTATAGATGAATACAATGGATGTATAGATGAATCCAGTGGATGTATAGATGAATACAATGTTGTTGTTATTGTTGTTATAGGGTGTAACGCCATTTTTCATCACAAGATAGGTTATACATGGCGGCCAGTTTTAATGGTGGAGGAAGAACCCGGGAAAACCCCGGAAAGAACCACCAACCCACGAGAAGCTACCGGCAAGCTTTCTCACATATCCACACTGGCCGAGCCCGAGACTCGAACCCACGCAGACAGAGGTGAGATGGCAGTGATCCGTGACGGAGAGCACTTTAGACCACTCGGCCACTCGGGGCCCCGATGAATACAATGAATGTATAGATTAATACAATGGATGTATAAATGAATACAATGGATGGATGGATGTATAGATGGATACAATGGATATATAGATGAATACAATGGATATATAGTTGAATACAATGGATATATAGATGAATACAATGGATATATAGATGAATACAGTGGATATATAGATGAATACAATTGATATATAGATGAATACAATGTATATATAGATGAATACAGTGGATATATAGATGAATACAGTGGATATATAGATGAATACATTTGATATATAGATGAATACAATGGATATATAGATGAATACAATGGATGTATAGATGAATACATTGGATGTATAAATGAATACAGAGGATGTATAGATGAATACAATGGATGTATAGATGAATACAATGAATGTATCGATGAATGCAATGGATGGATGGATGGATGAATAGATGGATGCAATGGATGTATAGATGAATACAATGAATGTATAGATTAATACAGTGGATGTATAGATGAATCCAGTGGATGTATAGATGAATACAATGGATGTATAGATGAATACAGTTGATGTATAGATGAATACAGTGGATGTATAGATGAACACAATGGATATATAGATGAATACAATGGATGTATAGATGAATACAGTGGATGTATAGATGAATACAATGGATATATAGATGAATACAGTGGATGTATAGATGAATACAATGGATGTATAGATGAATCCAGTGGATGTATAGATGAATACAATGGATGTATAGATGAATACAATGAATGCATAGATTAATACAATAGATGTATATATGAATACAATGGATGGATGGATATATAGATGGATACAATGGATATATAGATGGATACAATGGATGTATAGATGGATGCAATGGATGTATAGATGAATACAATGAATATATATATGAATGCAACGAATGGATGGATGTATAGATTTATGCAATGGATGTATAGATGGATACAATGGATGTATAGATGAATGCAATGGATGGATGGATGTATAGATGGATACAATGGATGCATAGATGGATACAATGGATGTATAGATGGATACAGTGGATGTATAGATGAATACAGTGGATGTATAGATGAATACAATGGATATATAGATGAATACAGTGGATGTATAGATGAATACAATGGATGTATAGATGAATCCAGTGGATGTATAGATGAATACAATGGATGCATAGATGAATACAATGAATGCATAGATTAATACAATGGATGTATAAATGAATACAATGGATGGATGGATGTATAGATAGGTACAATGGATATATAGATGGATACAGTGGATGTATAGATGGATACAATGGATGTATAGATGGATACAATGGATGTATAGATGGATACAATGGATGCATAGATTGATACAATGGCTATATAGATGGATACAATGGATGCATAGATGAATACAATGAATGTATAGATTAATACAATGGATGTATAAATGAATACACTGGATGGATGAATGTATAGATGGATACAATGGATGTATAGATGAATACAGTGGATGGATGGATGGATGTATAGATGGATACAATGGATATATAGATAGATACAATGGATGTATAGATGAATACAATGAATGTATAGATTAATACAATGGATCTATAGATGAATGCAATGAATGGATGGATGTATAGATGGATGCAATGGATGTATAGATGGATACAATGGATGGATGTATAGATGGATACAATGGATGTATAGATGAATACAATGGATGGATGGATGTATAGATGGATACAATGGATATGTAGATGGATACAATGGATGTATAGATGAATACAATGGATGGATGGATGGATTTACAGATGGATATAATGGATGTATAGATGAATACAATGAATGTATAGATTAATACAATGGATCTATAGATGAATGCAATGAATGGATGGATGTATAGATGGATACAATGGATGTATAGATGGATACAGTGGATGTATAGGTGAATACAATGGATGGATGGATGTATAGATTGATACAATGGATACATAGATGGATACAATGGATGTATAGATGAATACAATGGATGGATGGATGGATTTATAGATGGATACAATGGATGTATAGATGAATGCAATGAATGTATAGATTAATACAATGGATATATAGATGGATACAATGGATGGATGGATATATAGATGAATGCAATGAATGTATAGATTAATACAATGGATATATAGATGAATACAATAACTGTATAGATGAATACAATGGATGTGTATAGATGAATGCAATGAATGGATGGATGTATAGATGGATACAATGGATATATAGATGAATACAATGAATGAATGGATTAATACAATGGATGTATACATGAATGCAATGAATGTATAGATTAATACAATGGATGTATAGATGAATGCAATGAATGGATGTATGTATAGATGGATACAATGGATGTATAGATGAATACAATGAATGTATAGATTAATACAATGGATGTATCGATGAATGCAATGAATGGATGGATGTATAGATGGATACAATGGATGTGTAGATGAATACAATGAATGTATGGATTAATACAATGGATGTATACATGAATGCAATGAATGGATGGATGTATAGATGGATACAATAGATGTTTAGATGGATACAATGGATGGATAGATGGATGTATAGATGGATACAATGGATGTATAGATAAATACAATGGATATGTAGATGAATACAATGGATGTATAGATGAATGCAATGGATGTATAGATGAATACAATGGATGTATAGATGGATACAATGGATGGATAAATACAATGGATATATAGATAAATACAATGGATGTATAGATGAATACAATGAATGTATAGATGGATTCATGAATCTATTGATGAATAAATTGGCGAATATGTGGATGATTGGATGAATATATAGATGTATGTATGAACCTTTGATTGATGACTGTATATATGTATAGATGAATATATGGATGCAAAGAGCGATGAATGTAAGGATATATATATATATATATATATATATATATATATATATATATATATATATATATATATATATATATATATATATGTATGTATGTATGTATGTATGTATGAGCTTTGATTTCCTGAAGTACCTAGATGCTATATGGCCTTACTGTTTCGAAATTTAGAGTTGCACAATCAAAAGCGTGTATATCGTCACATCAGCTTGAAATACTGAAATTGCTGGATTGGCGAATTTTCCAATTGCTTTTGAAAGTAGACAATAGAAACGTATGTCCGCCCTTTTTGTGTACATGTAGGAAAGAACCTATACCAAATAGATTTTGGATGCTCCATAGTATATATGCATTGGAAGGAGTTTTTACATTTCACAATGCAGATGTCTTAAAGTAAGCCGATATTTATATCTTTAAAAAGCATTCATAGATATGCTATTGTTTTCAACAGGCATATTGTTTTACGTATATGAATATAAATTGTCTCGCTTACTCTGACCATTATGTACGTAAATCTGTCTTATTAAGATTTCTACATGTATACACTCAAGTTGTATTTAGTAGCCAATACTAGCAATTGCCATATAAATATAAGAAACATTTTGTTTATATCATAATATATTACCAGTATTGTTTTATTCTTTTTACAGTGTATAACCTATTGATATTTTGTGTGTCGCCATCATATAGTTTTTAATTTCTTTTTATTTGTTTCGTAATGGCAACAAATTTCCTGTTCGTGATGATAAAAGTATCTATCTATACATGCAAAATGAAGACACACTCGTCTGATAAATACTATTTTAAAATAATTTTCTTGCGTTAACAACAATAAAAATGTTTGTGAAGTTTTTGTCTAGCAGGTTTGAACATGCATCAGCCAGATCGGATCAAAAAGAGTCTATTTATTATCTTTAACTAGCAACAAATCCATAATTTTGAGCCTCATTATAAGTTTGATCAATATATATATATATATATATATATATATATATATATATATATATATATATATATATATATATATATATATCCGGTTTACATTTATAATGTTGCTCAAAATTAATGTTGCAGTGTTATTGATTTCGTGAATGACCGTATCTTAATAAAGATTGTTTTGTGTATTTGTATCACATGTAAGATATTTATAAAGATTTACGATGTACGGGAAATCAATTAATTGATTTTTATGTACAGGTCAATAAAGAGAACTTTATGTAACCTATAGAATATGACATTGTATAATGAACTATTTTTAAAGCTCTCCCTTAAACGGTAGAAACTAATTTGTATCTGATTTGGATTTTCCAAAAGAAATAATTTTTGCATAACTTTTCTATGATTTATATTGTCACTATTGATGTGGAGAGTATGATGCATTGTACAATGATCTTTTCAGCCATTTTAATCAGAGTAAACTCCAATGCTTTTAAATATTTCTGCCAGATGATCTACACTATTTTGTATGCTATGTAATTTAGTCACTATATCCATTTTACGTTCAGGTTAATAAATCCATTTAAATCCTCTTTGCATGAATTTCAATGGTACTTGTAGCATTAATGAGTATTCTTTTCGTCATATCTCTGAGAGTTTTGAAGACCTATGAGATCTTGCTCTTCTGCATGGGAGCTTCCGTGTTTGTGTTTTTGTGTGCGTTTATAATGTGCAACTTCTCTTACACCACGGAAGCTAGAAATAAATCATATTGTGTTTGAAGAAGAGTCTAGCTCATGGGTTATAATTTGGAAATGGCTGTGATCACTGTCCCATCATTACACAAACACTGACTGTAACTGGAAAGACACATTAAGATATGATCTGTCTTCACCTCCACCCACCCTGATACTCGGCCCCAAGGCACATATGCGGGTGGTAGAAATTAGTCATGAGGTCGTAGATATGTATTGTTAAAACACTAATTACAATATGGAATTTTGGTTGACATGTGAGTCTTAATTTCGGAGTTTATCTTATTTACGTCCTCACTGAGCTGTTCTTGTAAAGATAGAAACCATGGTGTCATACTGCTCATGCCCTGAACACGTTTTAGAGCAGGGATCGGCACCCTACGGCACGCATGCCACTTGGTGGCTCGTCGAACGATTTTGTGCGACACGCGAAGGGCAGCCAAAAGTCTCTATTCTAACAGTGTTAATCTGTTACTGGTGGCACGCGCGCCTTCATTTTGTAATTAATCCGAAAAAAAGTGGCACGCTATGTGAACAGGGTTGCCGACCATTGTTTTAGATCTGTATCTTTCAATCGATTTCATTGATACATCTGTTATCTTGATACGAACACAAAACTAACATTCAAATTACAAAGGTACCATGGTAATAACACAGTGAACACAAAAATTTAAAATTTTATCCACGGTCTTGCTGATAGCACAAAGATGCATCAGACTGAATTGAACTGTTTTCAAGGGGATCCATACGTATAATATGAAAACAATGTATCAAGAAATAATGTCTATTTTTTGCTGTGCTGAAAAAAAACCACAATGTTTAACACATTATTAATGCATAATGGTTGATTTAATACACCAAAAAAGATTGATTTCAGTGTTTATAAAAACATACAAAAGTACTGATTACTTTAAGTGATTATAACATTGATATATGTTTCAATATCCCCGACAAAAACCTAGTTTAACTAGAATGAGTAAATTACGTATTTAATTTAGATAAATACAAAAATTGTATTCAGTTAAATATACCATACAACTTTGAAGATTTCTCATACCTGAAAATATCAATCAACAGCGATTTAACAAATGCGGAAATATACTTTTGAATGACTAAATTAAATTTAAAACAGCACATGGTGAATCAGAATATGAAATGATTGATTTAGAATGAGTCATAAGAAATGTCGATTATCCCCGTCCACTGGCTAGTAATGGCTCCATCAACCATCCTACAAAAGATAAAAAGAGATACAACACAGATAATACAAAGAAACGACATATCAATGTATCATCACACCAAAACATTGTACAGCTATAAGAAGTTAAGATCATGTACTAATTTTTAAAAAAAGCCCAAAGCTGGTTTCTAGAATCGACCAAGCTAACATGCTTTGAAGTCAACATATCATTTTGTTTTATAAATTGAATATATCAGAAGTGTATAATTATGAACATATAAATGGTGTTTTATTTTGCACCTAAATATGTAATACTATCCACACTGTAAAATCAAGTTCAAATTCAAATCTGACATGTAAAATTCCACATAGTATTCACAGGCTCTGTATATATAAAAACATTTTTAAAGGAAATTCACAAACGGACAAGACCCAAATAGATGCGTGAGGTTTTATGATCTGCTTTACAAACAGGCAGTTATAACTTGCAGACATTATACTGGAAGGGCCAGATATCACAACATATTAAATTATTCTTACCTTTGAAAGGCTTCAGAAAATGTTGGAAACTGCTGAAAATATTGGTTCTTGTTGTAGACGGTGATTCTGCTGGCTTGTTGATAACACATATGGACAACGTGTCAGTAAAATATGTTCTCTGGATGCTTTAAGTCGTTTCAGTGACTGACAAAGAACCGTATTTAAGACATCGTTACTGCGATCGGAAATGGCTGTTGCTTACATAGATGTAAATAAATGAGGGAACAAACTAAACTCGACAAAAACTTAAAGCATGGTTAACAAAACAGTCTACCTACACATTCCATGAGCAAGAGCGAAGTAAATTTCTCTGCAAAAGAGTTTAAGTCACATTGATAACCAGTGGCAGGCAGATATAGTTTAGAAAGAAGCTAAAAATAATGACAACAATGGATGTAAATATATTTTTACAGTGCTAGACCTTCACTAAAATCCACATAAGAAACGAGTTTAGCAACAAAAAAAGTAAAGACTTGCTGGAGAAGTAAAACATTGATTTTCAACATGCGGACAGAAATTGAATGGCCTAAAGGACTTTTAAAAATAGAATGTGAAAGCAAGCAAAATAAAACCAGAAGCTGCACTGATGTTTAAAAAATTAAATGACTGTTACAGCAATACTCTTCAGAGATATAAGAATTTGATTCCGGTTGAAGCAAGCAGCGAGAAGGAAATCAAAGTATGAATAAACCTATTTGGTCACATGACAAAAGATACATTTGGAATACCTTAGTTGAAAACAATTAAATAGTGTAAATTTCAAAAGACAAAACAAGCTTTGCAAAGGGGAATCTCCCCAACGTTAGTGAGGAAACATCTCGGCAAGAAATATTTGGTGATGCAGTCGCTTATAAACTGGAATACTTGAAGTGTGAGATACAGAGGGCATGTTTTTCAGAAAAGAGTTACTCTAAAGCTATGTATAATGAACAGAATGACATACACAAATATTAAATGATTTAAAACAAAACGAATGAACAGTACAGATTGAATAGATACAAATCGCATAATTGTTTTGAATCAGATGAAACATTAGGACATTGAAATAATTAATTCTTTGAGTTGATTTTTTGTTTGTTAAGGACAATGTTGACGTATCGTTTGGTTATATTATGCCAGTTAAAGTAGAGCTATGTGTCAAGGCTGACGTGGGCTTGCATTAAACGTACGACCCTTGGATTAAGAGTCCTATGCTCTACCATAAACAAATGGAGGAAGAAGAATATAACAATATAGCTCTAATACAGTCAACACCCAAGCCGGAGACAGAAAATCATTTTCTGAGATGAAAGTCGGTGTATGCACCAAGAGAAAAAAAAAAGTTATGTATTTTGGTGCTAATTATAAGAACAAATTCGGGGCAAGATATTTTGTTCTGTCAAATGATCAATTAGTTAGGGACAAATATGTGGAAGGTTACTCATGAATTCGCAATGAATCTTTCAATCTAAATGAAATACCACATCATTAACCAAAATATGTTGATATGGGAGAATTATTATACACTACATGGATTAAATAAAATTAAATAACCCGTTCACGGTGTATGCAGACTGTAACCAAATATGTTTTCAAAACTTTCAGTTTGCACCATGTACTATGAAATTAAACCACCACAGGATAGAATACAATCAAGATTGAAATGTATGATGTTGCGGAAAAAGTCCAGTTACACTTTAAGCAATGCATGTCAGAGTACAACAGGTGTAAAGTGGTACAAATGCAAGGAGGAAAACTGATGAAGTTTCATTTCCGGATCGGTTACATCAAGATTTTTACCTCTATGGTATTTGCATTTCATTTTACTTTAGACGACAACAAAGAACCACATGAGAATGTGCATAAAACCCCAGCAAATACAGACTCAATGCATTTTAAAAGGGAATTCGAGAAAATAATGATTCAAATATATAATGGATATGATTTAGTTTACTCACATATGCAGACACTATACAACCATTGTAGATTGTAGATAAAGGGCGACAACATCATTTAACCATGGTTCTAAAGTAATATACTTTATTTATATGTGATACTGTCACGGCTGTCTCAAGTGCAAATCGTCACAAGTTGATTCTGACATGACTGACTTAAAAAGAAGAGCAGAGCCTTGCCCTTGCCCTGCGATTAATTTTCATATTTCTTAACTTTTCTTAAGCAAACAAACTTACTAAATTATTCACATACAAACCATCAAAACTGTGTGATAACTAAACTTTAAATGTGACAATCATAATTATGAAAGCATACATATCAAAGTGTGGCATGACATTTTGACATAAGGAACCTAATTGGTATGTATTAATGATGGCATTAGGTTGTGAAATTTCATTCGAGCATTTAATGCAAAAATGATCCAGATTTAGGAAAAGCAGAAACAAATTTCATATTTATTACAGAGTGGATGTGCCTCTACCTGGTAATGCCATATTAGCCAACCCTCAATAATATAAACATGAAATCATTTAATTTGATCTGCAACAATTGTAACATTTTAGAGCACCATATCTGGAGATACCCCAGGGGAGAAAGCATAACTGCATGATGATGGTCCCGAGGAAAATAAAACTGTTCACGTAGGTTTTGTGAATGCTAAACCTTGTGTTAGGTGTTTGAAAACATAAATATCATAATGAAGCCGGTACTGTTCAATACTCAGAAACACTGCTAACCGATGAAATTACTTATATGGTAGACAAAGTTTAACCTACTAGTTTATTATCGCTTTCCACCTGAAAGCAACGGTCCGAAAGAAAAGATATTGCAAACTGAAATCAGGGCATCCGCTCTAATATAAATATACATATAAGATACACTAGTACTAAACAAAATATATGTTACATAGTCGGTTTGGTTTCAGAACAGTAAGATGAAGACACAAATGAAAACATAGTAAGATTCAAAAAATGAAATCAGATTTAAACTTTACATTACTCATTGATGTTGGTGGTACAGTATCTGATTTTTACTGAGTGACATGGTTGTGAAAAAATGTACTGAAATTCTATGGCTCGTTTAAACCCTGATGTAGACAAGAGCGGTATTCCAAAAGTCTAATATGCAATCTTTGAGAGACGAAAATAAATTCAAGAGGGCAAAACAGAAGACAGAAATTGGAAAAAGGTATTTAGAGATGATAGATGATATTCAGACGGTGGATTCTAGACTTTTCGAACCTTCAATAAACCACAGTGATGAGTTAACCGAATTAAGCACAACAAAAATGCCTCTTCCCTTTCAATCAACCACGTCCCCATACAAAATATAAAAAAGCCAACAGCCTCCCCCCTAACAAACACCACAAGCAAAACCAAACTATGAAAGCAGCACGCACATAATGAAATCCTGACAAAACCGGCTATTGCTAAAAACAAATAAAGCATCATATGCAGCATCGATATACACAATTGGGCCAGTATTTATAAGCAAGCTTAATATAATACTGCTAATAATTCCGGGCAGTGTTGCTGCTGTTCTCCATTTTGTTTAGCTAAACAAACAAATAATTACTTATGTTCATTGAACCAAATCTGCTTCTGTAAATGAACGAAAAATCCTTGCTTTCTCGCGGAACACTATTATTTTCTCTGAAGACACTAAGCTGTGTTAGAGTATGTATGTATGCATGTATGTATTTTTATGTAGTGCCAACAAAAGGCTAAATTTGACAAATGTATAATTGTACTGCAAAATCATTTAGGAAGATAAAGTCTTTACCAAAACTGTATAAGTAAGTACATGATAAAATATGAATAATCATGATGTTAAAATTGTGTAACATTTATATGACATAATAGATAAAAGTAAGATATAAAACCCTTAACACATGATTAAAATGTGTAACCTGCAGTCTGTTAAACAGATGAAGTTTTGATCGGGTGGTACGTGTTTGTATAGTTTCTTAAAGCAGTTTGTTCCCTGCCAGTTTACAAGAAAATACTCTCGTATTACAGGCTAGAATGTGAAGCACTATTAGTGGATACTAGCAGGGTACAGAACCCGGGTTAGGTTCACTTTTCAGGCAGTATGCACGAGCCAGGTATGTATGTCCGATGCACGATTTGCACAGTCTAATCGCTCCTATCTGTTCTATACGAGGGGTACCACGCACTAATAGCGGGTTTGATGTTCTTAAGTTTGCTTGCGAAGACTTCATTCCGCATAGTGTGCCGAACATGCTGATTTATACAACTTATGAAGTAACGCTTATGAAATCTTCCATTCAGAAACGGGAGGTTGCATGGCAGCTGTGGCTGCTTTATACGCTATTGTCTTCACCCTTTATGCCAATGTGGCCAGGCAGCCAATGGTACCTAAAGCATCTCGCAGATTGTATGAAAATTATTATGTTTCTCTAATATTTGTGATATTAACTATTGGATGTCCAACTAATTGCGCGGTTTGACTTTCATCACATTGCAGCCGTTATACCTATGCAGTACGTTTGTTTGGATCTCTTGGCTAGTTTTCTTTTAAAGGTTGAAACATGTTATTGAATCTAAAGATTTTATAAATTATATTTTTAGCTGACGACTTTCACAACCCTAGAGTTCTCTTTTTTTCCTGATAAAATGAATAGTATTTTCCATGTAAGTGAAAGCTCTTCCCCGTAAATAACAAGTCGGAGTCGTTAATTATAGTATGTTCATCTCTTACATTGTTTTCAAAAGTTCTCATTACTGTCAATTGTTTGCTCTTCTATTTCCTCAGGTAATTTTATTGGTTGTCTTTTAAGAGACAGCGAAACTGCTACGGTTGCATCACAAAAACCAAAAGATACACATGTATCTGTAGTTCACTGACAATCTGGAACACGTTCAGAGTAGAGGTCAAACTTTCAAAAGGCTCTGGTACAGGAGTTATCCATCTCCAATCTAGAATATCACAAAACATTTACCATCTGAAATATAAATGTTTCAGGAAACATAATACAATTATATTATCAAGGAACTATTGCCTACATTATCAATAAGCCAGGAAACATTACAATTATATTATCATGGATCTATTGCCTACATTATCAATAAGCCAGGAAACATTACAATTATATTATCATGAAACTATTGCCTACATCATCAATAAGCCAGGAAACATTACAATTATATTATCATGAAAATATTGCCTACGTTATCAATAAGCCAGGAAACATTGCATATATACTATGATGGAGCTATTGCCTACATTATCAATAAGCTATTGTCATTGTCATATTACTGTTGATCCAATACTTGACATTTTATAAATATTGTTAAACATTTGAGAGCTCACTTGTGTTTCTCTTTAGTTTTACAGATTTTGAAGAGGATTAGACAATCTGGTTATCGTTTTTAAAACAGATCTTGGTCATCTAAATCATTTTTATGTTCTCCGCAATCTTTTTTTTTATAACTCTGCGATAGTTTTAGTTTTTACATTGTCGCTCATTACGATAGCTATTAATATGTTTGTAATATGTTCCTTGCATGTTTTGTTATCTTGCAAATCTAGATCTTCTAGATTTTCATCCATGGATATCAAAGCATTTTTGCACACTCAGATTAGTAGCTATGTCCGTAAATTTAAAAATATCACTTAAATATATCATGATGTTACTGTCTATGCTAATGTGCCCTTTGCCCTCATGAAGACGTCACACCTATCTCCAGTGTTTTCGTCCCAATATTTAAAGGTAAACTAAACTCAAAAGGATCTGCACTTTCCGTTAGTCATATGATAATAGGTAAACGCCATGATTATCTTATTTATTTGACGTGAAAAGTGTGCATCAGTATATAATAGCTTGTAAACCATTATTACTGAACGAGACCACATCACCAAGAAAAACTTTTATTACAGTCAAAGACCCTTACAAAGGTAAATAGTCAAATCTGAAATAAGTTTCTGTTATTGCTTTGATCAAAGTAAATTGCATATTTACAAGTTTCAAAAATATACAAACTGTACCACATTCAGTAGATGTCTTTATATTTTTCTAGCTATTTAATATTAAATATTGAACCTTGCAGTTGGCGATATACACAGTGTAATTAGAGTTCTTTTTAACATTTTGAGACGAGTTTCAAACATTTAACATCAAAACTCCCGCATTTTCATCTTTTGCCGTCATTTTCTCTTTGTGTACATTCTGAGGTTGAAAGTACAACTAGAATCTAAAATTCTTTGTTTGATCCATGACTTATCATTAAAATAAATTGTTTTAGTTCTGGTAATCAATCAATAGATTTGTTTGCAACAATATCGAGTTTAAAATTTCTGTTATCAAATGAATAAGTAAACTGAATGTTACTTAGTGTGTACATCTTCGACATAGTTGAGGTGCTTCTTTTGTCAATTAATTTATGTACCTCTTAGAAAATTATTTCTTCTCATTCTTCTATGTCTTATATTTCTGTAGTGTTCGTTTTATTGCTTAGTTTTTGTATATGATGTGCTCTTCGATAATTAGGATCAACTACTCTTGATCGATTGTTTTGTCACTGATCGCCTTACTTATCTTTTCGTCGATACTGCTCAGCGTTTCAGTGGGCCACTTAGTGTATTACCACTCAGTTGCTTATATGAAAGAAACCGCTTATACTGTGCTGAAAGTGCACATTTCGATCACGTGCAAGGTACGAGCACACATTGCGTATCCGCAAGTGCCAGCTACGTTTTATCTGGTGAAGTGCCAATGGCGAACAGAGGCAGGCATTCCGTTTACACTGCACATATTATTTTGACTCTCTCGTTCAGATATTCTACAGAATGTCTCTTTGGTTTGATTTAGATTATAGGAAAGTAACTATCCTTTTGAGACAGAAGTACTCATTTACTGTACCTAAACGGTCACAGTAACGGTTAGCTTTTCCAATACATACTGTTAGGGAATCTGGTCATAAACTAAGTAAACGAAAGACGTAAAACCAAACGTTATATCACATGTCCTGAAGAATCACTTGTTCTGAATGAATTTTAGATCATCGAATATACTGGTCTGCCAACAGTCATTATATATCACAATGCCGTTGTAAAGAACTCCTTTGAATAAATTCACAATAGTCACAACATCATATTTAAGCCCAATAAACGTTCACAAAGTTGTAGCTCAACGAGCACAGTGTAATTCCAATGAATAATCGAAATAGATGTGTCCTCTTAAATTATATCTAAACAAAACATTCAATACATCTGCAGTCTGTTTTTAACACATCAATATATGAAATAAGAATCCAAAATAGGACCCCGAAATAGGAATGAATCCGAAACAGGAATGAAGTATAAACTGTATGCATTCCAACGTTACTTTCCATTCGCTTTCTCAAAACTTTAGAAAATGTTCACAACATATCTCATTAGCCACTGCATAAAATCATCCTTCAACTGCTTTTAGCCTAAGTCAGAGCAATCCTTATAGTACACAATGAATATATTCTGTACGCAATGAATATATTATGTACACAAAGAATCATAAATAAAGACTAGAAGTAGGTTTAAATAAGTTTGAATTCAAAGCAAGCAGCTAATTGAATACATTTTTATTATTTGCAAAACATACTTTGGAAAAGGCAGATGTATTTATGCTCTAGAGTGTAAATTTGTAGTGTCCCTTATATCAAGGAATATGACTAAAGTTGAACAGCTCTATGACAAAAGTTGATCAGAGTCTATGAAAGGTGTAAAACAGTCTATCTGATTCAAATAGAACAGCATCCATCCCAAGAAGAGGAATTATATGTTTCAAGTAGAACAGCCTATAAGACTCTAGTGGAACAGCCTCTGTCTCAAGAACAGCATCTGTCTCGTGTACAACAGCTTTCATGCATCAAGTAGAACAACCTCTGTCTCAAGCATAACAGCATCTGTCTCGTGTAGAACAGCCTTCACGCATCAAGTAGAACAGCCTCTGTCTCCAGCATTACAGCCTCTGTGTCTCAATTAGAGCAGTCTCTGTTTCTCAAGTAGAACATCATTATGTCTCAAGTAGAACAGCTTCTGCGTCTCAAGTAGAACCGTCGGTCTCTCAGGTAGAATAGCCTATATGTCTCAGATATAACAGCATTGTGTCTCGGGAAGAACATTTATATGTCGCAAATAGAGCAAGTAGAGAAGCTGATGTGTCTTACGCAGAGCATCCTAGGTGTCGTACTACTGCAAATTCCCTTTATTGTGGTACACTGTGTACATTGTCTGCTATTAATCAATTTAAAATAATATCTTTACAGACCCCTACTTCGCACAAACTGACTTCATGATGATTTCATGCAGTGGCTAATGAGATATGTTGTGAACATTTTCTAAAGTTTGAGAAAGCGAAAGGAAAGCAACGCTGGAATGCATACAGTTTATATAACTAGCCAAGATCAATTAGGGATGGAGAGGAGTATGAGTACAATATCATCCTTCATCACCAGTTTCTTTAGTTGTTATATTCAGTATTTGTGTACTTGGCTTTTGTTAAGCCAAGTGAATGTGCACATGTATCGAAGAAGGTCATGTTTAGAACAACAAATTGGCAAGAACAGCAGCAGAAGGGGCGAACAGACCGACTTTGGAAGCGTCCAAAAACCGAAATAAGCCTTCCTAAAAAAAAGGATTAATAACTTTAAAAATCAAAATAACTAACTACAGAGGCTCTCTCAAAGAGTCCCTTCAAGAGTCCCTCTTGGGGTTAGTCCACGTTATTTCTCCAACTAAAAACTTGTTAATGGCGAGTATATTACAAAAAACGAACCAACTTGAGGTCTCGCCCCCTCTGCTGCTATAATTAAATCATTATGTTATAATAAAATGGTACATCCGGAATCTCATACTGCAAGGATATCTCGAGAACGATTAGAAGCAATCAAAAAATTTCTTCCTGTTAGAGATTCATTCAGAAAAAAACTACAAGCGCAGCAGGAAGCACAAGCTGAGTACGAAGAAGACACTAAAAAACTATTTCAACCCGTCACTGCAGCTACTAAGAAAGCTGCAGCGGCTGTTGAAAAAACTATATGGCGAGATATTAAGGAGGAAGATGAGAAGAGGAAAGAGGGTATTTTTCCAGTATTAGAACAAACTGCAGCGCAGACTGAAAAAATAGCAAGAAGAACCAAACAAGCAAAAAAGATTCTACGAGATCTTCCAACTGATATAGCTGTAGCTCAACCTCCACCTGTCGATGAAGAAATACTTGAAAATATTGGAAAACTTCGTACTGAAGTCGCCGACGTGAGAAAAGAACTTGCATCTGAACCCCAACCAGTAGAAGAAAACGTAGAATTGATTGCAAAATTTAGGAAAGGGTTTGTCGAAGATATTAAAAATACTAAAAGGGAAAAATTACCCTAAACAATATTATTTGGTATATTTAATAAATCTGATATTTCAAAACCCCGTCATGAAAAGTAAGTGATGATAATCTTATTAAATGGATATATCGTGTATATAGAAACAAAAAACAAGCCAGAGATCTAGAATACAAAAATCTTGATAAAGAAGTAAAAAGACTTTATAGAGAGAAAATAAAACAACTAAAACAACAACAACTCTCCCAGCAGGAACCTTCATATCAACTTCCTCCACCTCTGCAACAAATAGAACAACAACAATCTTCTTCACCGCAGAAAAAGATGATGTTGAAACCATCTAGAGAGAAAAGGAAACAGATGGCAAAAGAAATGAAGCAAAAAGTAGAAGAAGAATGGAAACAAAGAGAAGAAATATTCAGAGATATAGAAACTAAACAACGGGAGAAATTACGTTCACTGGGTAAAGAAAGAGATCCTGGCGATGATTCTTTTGACGCTACTGGAAGTGATCTTTCTTCCCTGAATACAGTGGGAATAATTTTGTTTGTCCCGATAATATCCTCAATGACGTGTCACGGTAAGAAGTTCTCATAGGGGGAAACACCAGATATAATTAATGAAGCAGCTGATATTTGCCAACGATTATTTCGCTGCGGCATCATGGATATTGGCGTTTACCGGGAACTTATTGATGAGCTCGTTGATGATTAGTCACGGCCATTAGATAAATGGTAAATAAAATAAGATGATCGTACACAGTAATCATTGTAAATCCGTACAGGTCAGAGCGGTAAACTCACGATTACCAATCTATAGAGCAATTTACGGAGATGGTTTTGGTGATGTTATTCAAGGATTATTTACAAGGTTAGCCCCAAAAGCAGCGCCTATTCCAAAACAATTATCGATGAAAGCTATTGACATTTTTCGTGAAAAAACTCCTGGTGTAATTGTTAATGTTGCTGGTAAGGTGTTCTCGGCGATCAAAGATAGACTAGCACGATTAATAAGACGAAAACGACAACCAGTAAAATTACCAAGTACTGAAATTATGCCCGCAGACGTAAGTAAAATAATAAATCAAGCTGCAAATCAAAAACTAGCAGCGTTAGCAGATCAAGGACTCGGTGAACCAAGGAATAATATTTCAAGTTTGATATCAGGAAGTGGAACTTCCCGAAGTGGAATTTCCCGAACGCGGTAATCAACGTGTTAGACGGAAATAATTATAATAAAATGTTCAAGCGCGTATCCGACACAGCATTTGACATGGAATCACCTGTCATTAAAGATGAATCGGTACGTGATTATCAGTTTTATTCTCATGACGCACTAATACCAGATCAACGTGGAAGAAATGAATTACAAGTTCATGACACAAGTAGATATTTTCTACCCGCTGAGGCTTTTATTGAGGTAGAAGGTACAATTGTAAAAACGGATGATACTAATTACGCAGATGCAGTAAAAGTTGGTTTTGTCAACAACGGGATCATGACATTATTTGATAGCGCCACATATATCATCGATGGAAAAAATATTGAATCGATTCAGAAAGATGTCGACGTTGCTACAACAATGATGTTTGTAAAAGATAATTCTGATAACCCTTAAAGCGATCCTTATAATATAAGACGACCAAGAAACGATGCCAATACCGCTGATGCTGCTGTGTGGCCGGTGGTTCATGGATCTAATCCAGATTTCAACTTGGGATTTACAACGCGTAAAAATATGTTGCTAGGAGCCAATAGAAGTTTTTCATGTACAATTCCATTATCGCATATTTTTGGATTTTGTAGGAATGTTACAAAGGTTATTTTTGGAGCTAGACACACGGTTGTTTTTGCAAGAAAGGGTGATGATAACGATGCTCTGTGGAGACCTATTGGTGATGCTGGTAAAGTAGTATTATCGAAACTTTCACTGTGGATGCCGGTAATGACTTCAACGATCGCAGAAGAACAAAAATTGATTTCTTTCATGGACACAGGTGGTAAATCCTTGTTGTCAAGGTTAACAACAAGCACAGATAGTATACAAACTGACGTTAACGGTCAGTTTACATGGCATATAGCATCACAACAAGGTGTTTCTGCACCACGGCATATTTTTATTGCGTTTCAGAACCATAATCGTTTAAACTCACAAACTCACTCTCATATGATATTTGATAAACTAGGTATCACAGATATTTCTTTACGGATAAACGGACAACAAGAACCAACAGAAAATTTAAAACTAAATTATGAACAAAATCATATAGGACGTGTATATCATCGTTTGATGTCATTCATGGGACGTGATCAAAATGTAGATACTGGGTTGCAAATATCACAATATGATTTCAGAACTTTGCATCCGATTTATTATTTTTCACTGGAGCATCTTGCTCTATCAAAACAATCTGTCGTTGATATACATCTTAAAGCAACGTTAAATACAGGTGGTGTTGATTACAGAGCAATCGCGGTTATACTCAGCGATAAAGCCATATTACTTGAAGGTGGTAGTGGTCGAATGAGGGTCGTTGATGCACCAGCGGAAAATCTTTAATCATTATTTGGAGCGTGGCAAGTATTTATCATAAAATGCCATATCATCTCGTTAGTATCAGTCTGACTCCTGGTCAGATTAAAAACCTTCAATCAAATTCAGCAAAAAACTGCGGAATGAAAATATCACTAAAGCGAGATCAGATCACGGGTGGTCAAAATAAATTATCATTATCAGAACGTCAACTTAAACATTTCAACGGCGCAAAACAATCAAAAACAGGCGTCAAACTTAATCTCTCTGCGGGTGCGATCAAAGTCTCAGTTAAAACCGGTGGTATTTTTCCACTTCTTGCGGCTATTCCAGCGTTAATAGCTGCTGCCGCTCCAGCCGTAGCAAAAGCAGCCGCATTAGGTGCTGTTGGAACCGCTGCTAGAATGGCTCTAAAGAAAACAACAGGAAATGGATATAAAAAAGGGACGCGGCCTAAGATTGCCGGGATCTCGTTGGGGAAGAGGTCTGAGGCTTCCAGGATCACTTCGTTAGATGCTCCAGCATCAAATTTTGATTTACTTGATGCTGCTAAACGATTAAAAATAAAAAAATTCAGAGGTGTTTTTATGCGAGATCAATTACCGAAACAACCGAATGAATTCGAAACAGGTATTATTAATCTTGACTCGAATTCAGGACCTGGTACTCATTGGGTATTATACGCGGTTGATCCACGTGGAATCGTTTATTTTGATTCATACGGGTTAGCTCCACCGCGTGAGTTTATCAAGTATGTTACACCACTTCACGCGCATGTTTGGTATTCAACGCTACCCACACAAACAATGACAGATCCGCCAATATGCGGCCGTGAAGTAATTAATGTACTTAACGCTATATCAAAATCATCCAAACCGCCACATAAAGTCGTGCATGATTATACAAGCAACCAATTCGTTTTAAACAGATCTTAGATCTTCAATAATGGTTGATATTTACGGAAGAAGATCTTCTTCTACAGTTAAGAAAAAGTCCGATGACATTGATCTGTCGAAGTACGCGACTAAAGATGAACTCGCCGATATTATGAATCTTGCTGGAGTTGACCCAGATGAGGTTGTTATTTTTCAGGATCGATATGGTAAACTAAAAACCAGCAATATCAAATGGAATGATATAATTCGACGAGTACTCGGTGCGGTCTCGGATAATATATCTGTGTTTACTGACAGCGGAAAAATCAGGGATTCAAGTGTATCGTTTACAACCATCAGAGATCAAATTACAGCAAGTGTTGCTAATCGCGTGAAAAATACCGGTGACACAATGACGGGAGAACTCAGTATGAACGGGGATAAGATAGTAGTTTTGAGAGATCCAACATCCGACGAAGACGCATCAACAAAAAAATACGTTAACGTCAACTACAACACCGTAGATGGTAAATTATCCATGTTGCGGGCCGAGTATGACGTTCACGTAAACGCGTTTACAAATCTCCGCAGAAACTTTAGAAAAATTAACGAAACCGCAGAGGAATTTTTTAGTAATCCGCACACCGTTGACGTAAAACTCGTTGATATCAAGACGAACATCGACACGATCAAACAAACAGAGCAAAACATCGTAGCGGCGATTCCTGAGATCGTTAATAAAGCCAGTTTGATTAAAATTCCCGGCGGGGTTACTCCCGGGCATATTACCAACATGGTATACACGGTATCATCTGGATTCGCAACATGGTCGCAGCAAAATAAAACTATCAAATATACTGCAACAGTCACTGGCGTGTACAGGCTGTCTGTGTTCAGTGCTGCAAAATTTGAAATATTTACAACGTATCCATGGCGTCATTCAACTGATAAGTTTTCCGGGGTTGTATCTGTTATATTAAATAGCGGAAACGAAGAAATATTTATTCTGGAAGCAGCTGATAAGAAATTAACCGCAACATCTTACTGGTGGTGTTTGGAATTTGTAGCTGAAACACCTCAATTGGTTACTGCATAAAATATAATGAGTACCTCAATCGACGTTCAAAAATGTAGGTACAATCAAGCGCGTAAATGGCAGGCAGCGTTGAAAGATCGAGTCGAACAATATACAGTAAAAGTAAAGAAATATCGACGACGACTAGTTATCGTCGACGTGATCGTTTATTCAGTATCCGCTGTTGTTGCTGGAACCGGTGTGATATTATCAACAATGACAATGATGGCACCAGTAGCTGTGACTATTTGTATTTCGGCTACTACAACGATTGCAGGTGTGCTCAATATCACTGCAAAAAAAATATGTACTTGCACGAATGAAAAATTATCCGATTACATGATAAAATTACACATAGCAACTGTTATCTTCGTTGTTATCAGCTAGTCTCATTGATGGAATTATATCTGATTTTGAGTTTTCAGAGATGATTAAAATATACAACTGCGCTGGCATTAAAGGTACGAGTATTAATAATGACGGAATTACTCCAGCAGATCGTGACAAACACAACCATCACAAGAGCCGCAACTGACGGAACAGTAAAACAGTTGCTCAATAGTTCGTCAGAATCATCAGTATATTGCAGTGCAAGATTTTTCATTTTCTCGTGAAGAAGATCTGTTCAATAAATAACGCCATTTGGTTTTACAAACTGATCAACTGCGGCTCATTTTGCTAGAAAGAAAAATTCGTGGAAATCAACTAGGTTTGATTTTCTTGATGACATAGTATCCAGTTATGTCGAATATGGACACGGCGGATTCTGGAATACTAAATACGATCACAGAGATGTTATTTCAGTTGATATTATCGCGTGTTATCCCGGAGGTTTTCTCGGGAAGGGAGATTGTTCTGTATACTTTAAAAGATTCGGTCATCCGACGCACGAAATGACGCGAGTATCGATAAATGGACCATTACCGGACCATTACCGGATTTTGACCTGACTGGATTCGCTTGTATCGAGTCATTCGAGTTTGCTAAAGGACTTCATCCAATTTGTTGCGTTTGGTTTGGAAAACATTTTTCAGAAAAGATGTGGACACCAATAGTTCTATTACGGTATATGCTTGATTGTGCGATATTGATATCGCTGACGATCAGCGAAGCAATTATATCATATCGAAAACAAACCGAAGTTTAGTTACCACAACAAAAGGAATATTCTGATGGTGAAAACCCGGATAAAGCTGAATATGAAAATAAGATCACAAAAGATCTTGGTAGAAAAATAATTGGCAAGTTCACCCAAGGAGGATCATATGATCATAAACGACATTGTACAAGATTGATCATGGACGATGCTGAGTTAGATTTCATAATCGCTGATACAACGAATAAGAACACGTTTATAAGTCGAGAAATAGCTTTCTTGCCAAATGGAAATAAACTAGGTACAATTGTGAGCTACATGGACGGTGAGTCACCGCAGTTTACTCATTTAAGATCTTCAATGTTAGCGTACGTTTCGATAAATTGTTTATCGATGATAAATAAGGTTTTTGAGTTTGCTGTCAGAGTTGCTACAGATTCGTTTTATTTAAGTAAAAAGTATTCAATACTGTTAGGAAAATTAAACATTGACACTTGTGCATCGTGAGGTTCGTGGAGAATATAAAAGGAAAATATACTTAATTATTCCGAATCCGCTGATATTGTGGTTAAAGATATTTACTGTAAAAAATATCAAACGTTGACAACTTCGTTGTTACCATCGGTATACGATCCAATAACTAGACACAAAACGGTTTATCTAAACGGACCTGGCGGTTCTGGTAAAACCACTCGAGCTATCGAACTATTTCAGGATTCAGATATGATTGTGCCAACACCTACAGACAGACTCACGCGAAAAATGAAACAACGAGGAGTACAATCATGTACTTACCACAGCTTTTTCCGATGGATGGGTGATACATGGACATCTTTAAGGATGGGAGAAAAATATATTCCAAGGATCATAATATGGGATGAAATATGCACTGTACCGCTAAAATTGGCTAAAAGATTTCGTTGATTACTATGAAGAAATAACTGATGATCATAGAGCACTTGATGCAGAATTAAAAGAATTTAAAAAATTAATCAGACTACAACCGAATAAAATTCAGTGTGAAGTAATGCGCCAGATAATTTCAGAAACACCCATGAAAGACTTTCTGCAAACGTGGAGACCAAATGATTTGATAGTTGTAAGTAGAAAGATAGTTCGTGATACACTTCAACGGGAGTTGTTTCAGTTACAACGAGAAAAGTTTCCAACGTTGCCAGTTCCGTTATGTTATCGACCAGCAGATACGCAACGGCAAAATATTGACGTTGATATACCAGGACACTTGACAGAGTCAAGGAAACAGAATCTTGTGTTGAATGATATTGTTGCAGTTGATGTTGATGTTGTTGAAGATGCTCTACGTGCTGATAAATCCCCGTGTGTGTGTGTGTTCCTTGTGTTCACTGCAGATGCAAAGTGTCGTTATTCGAATTACTTTAGCGTCATTAGTACATGTTACATTAAACTCACACTTCGTGTATCCCTGTGAGGTATTGCAAATGATATCATCTTTTACATGGTTAAAAGTTAACAAATGAATGTTCATTTGATTTTCCATTCAATTATTTCGCTTACTGATATGGAACCTCCACAGAACCAGCAACAGGGACACGAACAGGCCTATGTAGTGACCTCACTTCCATCCCAGTCTGAACTTGAAATGCTTTTATATCTGCATGTTCGTGCTATTTGTGTAAGTACATTTGCAGAAACAATAACAGAATTTGGAGAGGAAAAAAGGTCTTCATTGGGCTCAACTATTTTAGAAAGGATGTATTAGTCAAGAAATGGTTAACTAGTCTGGAATCCTATCGCCATGTTTACAGTTTTTCTATCCCTCAAGCCTAAATGTGATTTAAATAAATCGGGTATGTTCTTCCTTCTTCAGACACTACTTCAAATAGCTGACTGAAAGTGTTAGTACTAACTAAAAGTACTGGTACCCATGATTCCATGAATATTTTTTCATTTGTGCATAGTAAGTGTTATATTTATTCTACAACCAACTTTTCATGAATGAGAGAATATTGTCATTCATTATTCGGATAAATAGTATTTCATATAGATTTTGTTCTCCCCCACCCCAACAAAAATCCCCCAAAACAAAATGAACAAACAAACAACCTCCCCAAACCCCAACCCACAAAAACAAACAACTTTACAACTTTGGACAATTGATCATTATTCAGGTACAAAGGAATGATAAAAATGAGAATCTACAGATTCATTTATAGAAATACGTTTCAAATTAATTCATGAGCATTGTCGTTAGGTAATAATACATAAACAATAATATTTGACATATAGGCACGGAGAGTTCTGCTTGATTGGATGCTGATGTCTGTGTTCTGGTGACAAACTTTATCCTTCCCTCGTTGGATGGGAAAACGGACCCAGAATGTCTCATGTACTGCAAGAAAACGTCACTGTCCAGAGAATCTGAAATAAATGCGACTAATGAATATGTAAATTATGAAGACAAGACATCAAAATAAACAAATGTATGCTTCATAGTGTGCAATAGCTGTCCAGATTATGGACACGTCTTGAAGGAACAGTTGAAACTACAAACACTTAGAGCTGATCACATCAAAGTGACAGTTAAAATATAACACTTAAGGCTGACTACTCAAAAAGAGACAGTTGGAACTACAACATATATAGCTGACCACATCAGCTGGACAGTCGAAACTACGACACTTAAGGCTGACCACATCAAAAGAACAGTTGGAACTATTATTACGCTTAAGGTTGACCGTATCAAATGAACAGTTGAAACTCTAACACATCGGGTTGACCACGTTAAAGGTACAATTTAAACTAAGACACTTAGGGCTGACCACATCAAAGGGACAGATACAAATATAACACGTATGGCTGACCACATCAAAGGGACAGATGCAACTATAACACTTGGGTTGACCATATGAAAGGGACACTTGAATTTTAACACTTAAGGCTGACCAAATTGGAAAGTTGAAACTATAGCACTTAGGGATGAGTATATCAAAGGGATTGTTGAAACTTCAGCACTTTAGTTGATAACATCAATGAGCCTTTAAAATTATATCACTTCGGTCTGACCGCATCAATGGGACAGTCAAAGCTATAACACTTTGAGCTAGCCACATCAGTCGACAGTTGAAACTTAAATATTTTAGGCTAACACATGAACATGAGAGTTGAATTAAATCTGTATCACTTTGTTGACCACATGAAAATAACAGTTGAATCTATAACACTCTAGGATGTCCACATGAAAGGAACACTTGAAACAATACCAATTCGAGCTGACCACATCAATGGGATGGTTGAAAATATGACACTTAGGACTGACCACATGAACCAGACAGTTGAAACTATAACTGTTACGGCTGTCCCACATCAGAAGGACAGTTGAAACAATAAAAAATAGGGCTGACTGCCTCAAGTGGATAGCTCAGACTATAACACTTAGGGTTGACAACACATATGGCACACTTGAACCTATCACACCTAAGATTGTTTACATCAATGGGAAACTTAAAGCTAAAACACTTAGGCCTGACCACATCAATGGAACACTTGAATATATAACACTTATATCTTACCACATCAAAGAGACACTTAAAATGTAACACTTAATTTCACCACATCAATGGGACACTTGAATATATAACACTTATATCTTACCACATCAAATGGACACTTAAAATGTAATACTTAGTTTCACCACATCAATGGGACTCTTAAATATATAACACTTATATCTTACCACATCAAATGGACACTTAAAATGTAATACTTAGTTTCACAAAATCAATGGGACACTTGATACTGTAGCACTTAGGGCTTACCACATCAGTGGAACACTTGAAACAATTACATTACGTCTTACCACATCAAGGGAACACTTGAAACTAAAAACACTTTGGGCTGACTACGTCAATGAGAAACTTTAAACTATAACACTTAATGCTAATATATTTACTATCTGATAATTGATACTATTATGTATGTGACCAATAAAGTTAGTAGTTCTGATAACCAACTAATTCTTAGTCTTTGTATTAACAAAGTAGCAAATTTTTGCAAGTTATTCCTTTATTACATGAGTCTTGCCTTTTTTAATGCGCTTACAAGAAAGAGGTATATATATATATATATATATATATATATATATATATATATATATATATATATATATATATATATATATTTGCATGTGTATAACCTCACACTTCTGATGATACCACTAGAAAGCAATACAATCACATTCTTTTGTCTAATGCAGATGCGACAAAACACACGACTCACTTAGAGGGATATGTTGAATCATTTCCTGCTTAATTATAATGTAGCCGTCACCACCGTTGATGACAAAATCGGGCAGAAGAATTTTGTACACTGTGTTGTCATCCAAAAGACTGTATGATGGCGCTTTACAGACATGACACCTCACCTATACCGACACCACTCTGTGAACTTTAAGACTTCCAAGGTCATAAGCAACATTTAGACCTGGAAAGAATGGCATACATTTTTACAATACTTAACATAATTTACAGCTGGTCCTAATTGAGGTAATGTTTTGCATTGTGGTCATTTGGGTGAAATGCGCGGATAAAATTGTATCAAAATATCAAAGTCTGACTCAACTCTATAAAATCTCTACTCATTGACATAGAGGTTATGATATTTATATTCCTTCGGCAATGAACGTGATCTCACATATAAAATTACTATGATTAAAAATGTGCATGAATGGAATTTGTCACTATGATGACATGTGTGCAAGATTGTTTATAAACGTTTTATTTTATATTCAACACCAAAATATTGTTGTGCATTTCATTTACTAAATATCGAAGGTGGCCTCATCAAAGTTAATGGCAGATATCTTATGGGGTGCTTAATCAAGGAGGAATGTATGGCAGTCTTCAATACTAATAAAGAGACCTAAAACTTTGAATGAGTCTGAAATGAGAATGAGAGCTTGTCGAAAACAGAACAGATTGTAATCAACTGTTAATAAAAACATTAGAGGAGATCTCAAATCGTAATGCTTGAAATGTTTATCAGATAAAACAATATAAAATTGGTCTTGAAACGTATAACGATGACGTTCTATGACAAATTATATATATAAAACCTTACTCTAATGCTTTAAGCATCATGCTTCATGCACTATCATTATGTCATATTACAAAATGCTATTTGTGGAGTCAAATTACATTGACTGACTTTAGTACATGTAATCCGGAATAAAAATGATGATTCTCATAATTGTAATATCTCAACTAATAATAATACAACATTAAAACTATATAAGTGTATTCTCGACAGTCGACAGGAAGAACGAATTCAATTATTGTTGAATTTTTATTACGCCTATGGAATTCACGTGTCTTACATGAGAAGTAATACCATCGTCGCACAGAAAAACCATCTGCAAACAAATACACCTTGCATCAATTATCAAACAAAACATAGAAAATGGAATTGCTGTTGCAAAAGTGTGATGAATAAATCTACAATCATCATTTAGAATTATTGGCTTGGGGATATCCTGGCAGGTTTCATATGAAGCAGTAAATAATAGTTGATGGGGAAGACAGGGATAGATCTTGGAAAACATTTGCGCCAATATGACTTGTCATTGAAATGCAGATCAAACGTTTTCAAATTAAAATATTTGGAGAACTCTAAAAGCAGTTGATTGTGTATTTATAATTATATTTAAGCAACTAAGTGACGACAGTCTGTGTCAGGTTTTGATGAGGTACCACATGCACATGCAAATTCAGTAAACGTTTTACCTGGTTCAATGGAGGCCCTAATTCTCCCAGAATTCACCAAAGTAATCGAGGCAGCCGCCCATGTATCATTTGATTTCAGATAGTCTAAATGATAACTGATCATTGCATCTGTGTACAGATTATCTGTGTGATAATTAAATTAGTACATTTATTATTTTGTTTTCATACTTGACAATTAATAATTGAATGTTCTTGTAATGCTGTTATTCATTTAAATCTTTAAGAGAGGACTCCATAAAAGTATAGAAAATGTCACTGGTCGCTGCGCGCACACATACATTCATATTAATTTTATATTTTATATTGAGCAATATCGTGTGTATAGCCCTTCGTTTCGAGGCCATCATACTCTGCATTATTATAGCACATATTTACCCTTTCATTCACCTCACGAACAACCACCCTTTCAAAGAGCTATTCGTTGTCACAGAGGACGTGCTTTAAACTTGGTCTTGCTGTAGGAGACCAATAT